>OX246738.1:106857487-106960832 GCA_945910005.1 Isoperla grammatica
TGAATGCAACAAGTACTTATACCGAGCTCAATGTAGAACCCGACCAAATATTTGAAAACCGGTGTAATAGTTCTCCCAGAACAATTTCGTAAGCTCCAATGATTGTTGTCTAGGTTAAAACCAATTGCACTTTGTATCCAAACCAGGTGTAGCGAGCAGTCGTAAAGATGCAAGACAATAAGAGGATCGTCTTTACTGACCTCAATACTAAAAACTGGTGAACTAAACTTTAGTAACACCAATCTCAAAATTACGGGGCCTGTGTGACAGTTACAATTTTTGTCCCCCTTCCAAACCTCTTCAGACACTACAATACGTATGATATCGATCATCTTTTCTCAGGACTAAAGCTTATTAAATCATTCGCCAATTAGTACGACAAGATACTGTGCAGCAAATCGTCTGTACTGTACCAATTGGTGGTTGCAGAGGGGGGCCTAGCTCACAGGCTGGTGTGCATCACACACCTTGTATAAGTGGACCCAAGATAACTTTACACCTGCTTTCGTCACATCCGGGGCAGTCGTAGCCAACCAGCGAACCGCCCGAGACACATCCGGGCCAATACCGATCGCTGATTGGCTACGAACAAGTCGCCTGTGACGAGAGCATGTGTAAGCCGAGTTCTTTCTAGCTCATACAATCATTATCCATCACAGCTGGGCTGGGCTCATTAGTTTTATATCATGTTTTAAGTTAGCTTTGAACATCAAACAGATTCGCTGACTTCTATAGTCTTGGGACAACTATACCATAGGGTACCACTCTCGTCATAGTTTGTGCATCTTGTAGCTGCATCCAGAACCACCTACGGCCAAACCGTGCGGATATAAAGGATTATGAAGGCGGATATGTGACTGATACTCATCAACTTCGCAATCATGTTATTCACTTTAGTTTCATCATCTAGTAATAAAATTACTTTGTCCACGTTATAAACAACTTATTGGACTGATATGAAACCAATAATATGTTTTGCAAGTAGTCCAGCTGACCTTTACACGATGGGAGAACGTGTACATCATATAAGTGACCTGTTGAATCGTGTAAATCACGTCTGTCAAGTAATTAATTCTTATCTTTTCTTGTGTGGGTGTTTGATCGCCGGCTGAGCCGAGCTCTTTCTAGCTCATACAATCGTTATCCATCACAGCTGGGCTCATTAGTTTTAAATCCTGACTTCTATATAACGCTTACAAGTAAAGGAGGAAAAATTTATAAAGCGTAATTAATTGTAATGAGAAAAGTTTCGTACAACTGTGACTCAAGTGTAGGGTGACTAGAGATCCCGAAAAATGCGAGACAGTCCCGGTTTTGATACAGTGTCCCGCGTCCCGATATGTTTCATTTTCATTCATCCAAATGTTTAATTTTCATTTCGAGACACTTTTTGTCCCAAAATTGGTAAATTCATGGTTTTCTTGGATTTGTGGTTCAAAAATTATCAATTTCAACTAGGAAAAAACAAAGAACAGCAGCGGTCATTGGTAAATTTGTAATTTGGCACGCCAACACAACTGCAATAAGAAAATGTATATAACTTAAAAAAAAACTCTGACGGTGTTTTCACCTTCATTTAGTTTTTATAGAGACAAAAAGTGTCCCGAAATTCATTCTTGACCATCTGGCCATTCTACCCAAGTGCAGACCCAACCTATAGTGTATAAATATATTTATTAGAATGGATATATTTCTTTCAAAGCTATGCAATGAGTCATTGGGTGCAAAGAAATGTTTTCGAATTCGTATATTACCATAATTACTGTCGTCTTTAGGTAAACTCTTAAAAGATAATTGGTCACCTATAAGCCTAGGTCAACGATTGAATGGAACATTACATGTTCACAATCTATTCACAAACGTCTGCGCTTGATAATGGCGTTTATGTAAGAATCAAATACACTTTTACTACAAATATTAATATCTTATCGTACTACGTTACGTTGTGTGTACAAGTAGTTATACTTTGCTCTGCTAGATATTAATAGTCCGTCTCTTGAGGACATAAGTCGCGAGTTGGACAGCGTTTACTGACAGAGGTGGCTCAGCAGTAGGGATAGGATAGTGTACACGTTTTATACGTTCAAATCCCGCTTCAGGCAGAAGTTTTTTAACTTCTAATGTGGATTCAATAACATTACTTCTTAGCTTACGAATAAGTAAACGGTGACTTTGGAGCCGTCCCAGGCCCAGCAACGAAGCACTCAATAAATTCAAAGTTGTTCTGAATCGGCCTTGTAGATTCTGGCATTTGTTCGCAGGTGTTCGCACTGTCCAATCACTGATTCATATGTTTCATATTTAAAATATAGATCTTTGATTGGTTATCGCTCACTTGTCGATGGTGTTCGAAACCTACAGGGTTGGTTTAGTCACTTTAAATTAAAGTCCCCCACTGCAAATCAGTTTAGTTACTGAGTGGGTAGACTCTAAATTTGAATTTATTTTATTATTTATTTATACTGTTTTCATCTAAATATTAAACGCATGGACGTGTGCAGGCCGCCCACACAGGGTTAAACTGTGTGCAACCGGCCACAGCGTCGACCGACGGCGCCGCTGATCCAACATCGCACGTGAATGGTGCTTGCACTGCACTGTACACATACATGTCGTGTGCTGATGATAATACTAGGGGTTTAAATATGAGATATTAAACCCCAAATATTATCATCAACACACGAAATGCATGTGTATACAGTGCACACCCTATATTTCACGTGCTAAATCTATTGGGTAGGCAGGCACGAACGTGTAGGCCTACACGTGTCCACACCGATATAGGAGGCTCAGCGGTAAGACGCGAGACTCTAATTCGGGAGGTCGTCGGTTCGATTCCGGCCACCGCCAGTCCTGACTGAAGTCTTTTTCCGAGGTTTTCCTCAGTCGTAAATGCGAATGCTGGGATTGAGTCCTACTATCAGCCCTCAGACATTCCTTCCCAACTATCCAAACACCCTAGTTACCTATTATAGTTAGTCACCTGAAGAGGGGCACATCAGGTAAAGCTGGTGTGCACCCTATAACGGGTATTCTTACGAAAAATTATTGTTTTTACGCCTTTGACAGAGAGAGGTTACACGTTTACTGAAATACATGTTTTTCCCCATCCCTACCCAGCGGTAAGACGCGATGGTCTTATTCGGATGGTTACTGGTTTGGTACCGGTCATCGGGAATCATAACTCAAATTTCTCTCCATCTGTACCTTCTGGAGTATTGGAGACTGATTGATGTTTGGGCTTAACGTCTCATATTTTTGCAAACTTAGCTAATCGAGACGATGAGTGGGTGAAATATGAATATGCAATAGCGGGGTGTTTGGAGGAAAGGGGCAAGTAGGAGGGCGGGGAGGATAGGGAAAGGTGGAAGGTATAAAGGGGTTGGGAGGAATTGTAATACTTCTGAAACGTGAAGAGGATACAATATCCAATCTGTGCAATAGTATTTCGAACTTTATGCTGGAAACGCTCTCCCGGACTGGACCCTTTAGAGGAAATGACACAGGAGTAAAAACACATGACTGAGGGCTGAGGTGATAAGGGCCATAATAATAACAGTTCTAGTTGACTGGACGGAAGTCCAGATCATTGTGGTATCGTAAGAGTTTGTTTTGTAGCCACGAAAAGTACGAATGGTTTCCTAAGTTTTTGGGCCGTTGGAAAAGAGGTTACAAGTCATGGGGCAAACCCTTAAATTTATTTGGTCGTTGTTATAATGATTGTTAAAAACATATCATCAATTGAAGTGGTTCCTACTATCAGAGCAAGAAGTAGTCAGCCCATTCACTCCATAAGGTCAGTCAAACTTTAATGGTCGTGTTTATCTCTCAACATTTTGTTTTCAAAGTGCATATCAAAGGTTATCAAACTATAAACTGGCAATGAAACTCTTTACATTGATGATGATCAAGTTCTATTGGTAACTAACAAAATTGACCTCATAATCGGTTAACCAATAGGTTCTAGCGCCGTCATAGGTTGACAGTGACGTGACATGATATTTGTCGTTAAAGATAGCCACAAACATTTGTAGGTAGATTGAATGCTGACTGCTCTGGTGTCTGGTGGAATAATATGGTTCAATATTCGAGACACAACTAATTGATACTAGAAACCTAATATCTGTTTGCATAATCATTGATTGATAAGACACAAGGAAACGCATTTTTAGCATGATGAAATTATTTTTATGGAAAACATCCTTGACAATATATTTTAGAATTTGTAACTGTAGCAGAAACAAAACGAACTGATCTGCTCTCAGGGAAAATCACTAGGATCCTGAGGTAGACTCAAACGGCGTTGATGATTAGAGTGCACACGCCTTCTTGGCCACGTCCACAGTTCCAGGTAACCAACGGAAAGTCGTAAATTATCCCTATTGGAAAGGTTTCAATTAGATGGTAGGAATTAGAGAAGTATAATAATACTACATGAAAATACTTTTTTAAACAACGCTTATATTTAATTGTAGGCTACTAATGTAAAAAATAAATTTTCGCCAAAAAAAATCTTTGCCTTACTCGGAAAATAAAAGCGTTGGGCGCTTACGGTATTGATACAGATTACACAATTTTGTTGTTCATGGAGGGAAGGCGCCCAACGCTTTTATTTTCCGAGTAATGGTGGGTTTACAGCTACGCGTTGGGAGCGAAGCGAAGGCGCGAGCTCCAATCAGCGGCCGAGTTTCACGCAAAGAAGTTATAGTTCCACGCAAACTCGGCCACTGATTGGAGCTCGCGCCTTCGCTTCGCTCGCAACGCGTAGCTGTAAACGTACCATAAGGCAAAGATTTGTTGGGTGAAAATGTATGTTTTACGTTTTAGTACATTTAAATGTAAGCGTTGTTTTAAGAGAGTAATTTTTTCATGTAATATTATTTTAACGTTGTAACAGTAGTTGCGCTGGCACCAACTCCATTCGATCAACTGTGAGGTCGAATTACGCGAGGGGAACGCAACTATGCGTACAAGGTGAATCACTCACCGCACGGGGTTGAACTTGCAAGTGGAGCGCGTTGAGCGTTGTCGTCGCATAGCAAAACAAAATAAAACTATGCATCATTTCGGATGTTTTCGTCGCGGATATTTGAGTCCCGAACAACCAGCGGTTGTGTTATTCCGATGCCTGCATCTGGTTGGCCCATCCTCACTAACTGTGACCAATTTCCCATATGAAGCTTTGTTTGATTAATTAATTATGATGAATAATTTGATTAATTAGTAAATCTTTTAATTGATTCATGTATTGCCAGTAAGAATACACGTCTGTGTGAAAAACTTCAGCTCGATCGGACATTGGGAAGTTGGTGAAATATCGATTCAAATATATATATATCAAACACCCTTATCCAACATTCGTCGGGTCGGGGGGTGACAAGTCACCAGTTTCTCGGGCTATCTTCTAGTGAATCTGTTTATTGATTCATGTATTGTCATCAAGAATACGTATGTGCGAAAAATTTCAGCTTGATTCGACATTGGGAGGTTGGTGAAATATCGATTATAAGAGTCCGTCCAGACAAACATACAGACCGATCGTGGCTCAGCGGTAAGACGCGAGACTCTAATTCGGGAGGTCGCCGGTTCGGCGCCGGCCACCGACAGTCCTGACTGAAGGTTTTTTCCGAGGTTTTCCTCAGTCGTAAAAGCGAATGCTGGGATTGAGTCATACTATCAGCACTCGGACAATCCTTCCCAACTATCCAAACACCCTAATAACCTAGTTAGTCACCTGAAGAGGGGCACATCAGGTAAAGCTGGTGTGCACCCTAGAACGGGTATTCCTACAAAAATTATTAAATTAAACACATAAAGCAAAATATAAGCGTTGTAAAATTAGGTTTGTTTTTGTACCATTGGCCCCGTCTATATGAGTTTCTTTGTGTTTTACGTTCAGTTTCTTTCATACTGGGTAAGATTTGCCTATTACGGCTTTATCTCATTACACTTTTCTTGTAAGTTCGTTACGTATATCCCACTGGGAGTTCTAGATCTCGATAAACAAGTGGCTACGCTAATGAGGTGACAGTCTTCTTCATATATTGGAATCTCATGTTGTACTTTAGCACTGACAAATGCGTAGTACTATATTGTAGCCACTCGTGTTTCATCGTTGTTAGTCGGCACCGCTCGTAATGACGTCATGAGATATACAGCCAATGTCTTGTTCGCTGAGAATAATAGGGTCGGCCTCAAAGCCGTCATGCACGATATGAGGTGGTCGCTTGCTTTGCTTATAACGCGTAGTACAGTTGTTGTAACACTCGTGTTTCATCGTTGTTAGTCGGCACCGCTCGTAATGACGTCATCAGATACAGCCAATGTCTTGTTCGCTGAGAATAATAGGGTCGGCCTCAAGGCGGTCAGGCACGATATGAGGTGGTCGCTTGCATTGCTTATAATGCGTAGTACAGTTGTTGTAACACTCGTGTTTCATCGTTGTTAGTCGGCACCGCTCGTAATGACGTCATCATATACAGCCAATGTCTTGTTCGCTGAGAATAATAGGGTCGGCCTCAAGGCGGTCATGCACGATATGAGGTGGTCGCTTGCATTGCTTATAATGCGTAGTACAGTAGTTGTAACACTCGTGTTTCATCGTTGTTAGTCGGCACCGCTCGTAATGACGTCATAGCAAATGTCTTGTTCGCTGAGAATAATAGGGTCGGCCTCAAGGCGGTAACCCACGATATGAGGTGGTCGCTTGCATTGCTTATTGACAATACGGTTATCAGACCGGTTAAAATTAATAATTTTTCGTAGGAATACCCGTTATAGGGTGCTCACCAGCTTTACCTGATGTGCCCCTCTTCAGGTGACTAACTAGGTTATTAGGGTGTTTGGATAGTTGAGAAGGAATGTCCGAAGGCTATTAGTAGGACTTGATCCCAGCATTCGCCTGTATGACTGAGGAAAACCTCTGAAAAACCCTTCAGTCAGTACTGCCGGTGGCCGGAATCGAACCAGCGACCTCCCGAGTCTCACGTCTTACCACTGAGCCACCTCTTTCGGTAACCGGTTATGTTTCAGACATTGAATAGTGACTAAAGAAAAAAGATTCTACTTCGCATAACCAACTCCATGTTATTACTACCCAACATTAACTTAAAGAGACAGGAAAGATAACAAAATTTGGAACAAGCTGAATTTTCACACATAGGCTCAGTTGACCATACTGAACATTACTGAAAAAGTACTCTGAGTTCCGACACGTGTGTCTTGAGTTAGGCTATAGTGACAAAGAGCAAATAAGTGACCAACGTTATTAATTTTATTACTTATTTTTGGACACACGTTACTCGAAATCCATTAGTGCTGAACAAAATTAACTGAAAAAGTAACGAAATCACTTCTGAATCTCCTGTATGAAAACAATCGCTAACAAAATGATGTCCAATTATTGAAGTTTTGATTTCTCGTATACAACAAATTTCGTCAATCGCTATGAAGAGAAAGTAAGAAGGTAAGCAGCTAATGCCACAATCAATAGATCAACAATAAATTCATAATCTGCCTTCCATTCATCTGCTTACGTCGTCGCCATTAATAAATCTATCTCACATCTTCAAGGCTGTCCAAACATATTATTTAGACTAGTTTTAATAGCCCGCATTTTATCACATTTTTGCAACAACAACGCAATTTTCTTTAGTTTTAGAATGTTTTTCATTCGAACCGACCACGATAAAACATGACCTTGCCGCAGCCAAACACCGCCTGCGTTACAATCTGACGCGCGCGTTGTGACGTCTCGACCAATACTAACGCGCGTCGTCTGATATACACAGTGCATCGAGGTAAAGTCGCTCCACAACAACTTTGGCGCTGGTGACGTCACAGATGAGTGAGACTTGGCCAACCAAATGTGAGTATTGGTGAAAGCCGCCCGCTGATTGGCTCCGACACGCCCATCTGTGACGTCACCTGAGGCTGGGCCAACCAAGTGTGAGTATTGGTGAAAGCCGCCCGCTGATTGGCTCCGACACGCCCATCTGTGACGTCCCCAGCACCAAAGATGCTGTGGAGCGACTTTATCTAGCAAGGTGTGTTGTCATAGATGATGTAATAGTGGTGTCAAATACCAACATAAATCTAGTTGCATCTCGTTCTCATGCCTAAGCTATCAGCGTGTCTGTTAACAAGCGTGGTAAGGGCACAAAGGGTACATTCTTCAAAGAAATTCAAAATTCTAAATGTGAATGTATTTTATTTATTTTAGTGTTGCTTGATATTTCGAAATAACCTTAGGTCCGAATGCATAGTCCAGACTATAACCTTAGCCTCTCCTCAGCCTCGCCCAACCACCAATCACGGAACGGCATTGCCATGTGGGCGGCTCTGTGATTGGTGGCTAGGTGAGGCTGAAGAGTGGAGGGCTTGAGTGTGAACTATGCATTCGAGCATTCTCGTCTTAAACTTCAGTATTGATTCTTATGATGCGTCGAGAATATGAACCGGCCAGACCATCCGTTGATTGCTCAACTACAATTTGCGACGCGATCCAATTGCCTCTGTGATGAAGTGGATTGAGTGTTAGTCACATAAACCAGGTTGTTCGCGAATCACCTCAAATGACGTCTCTTCATCCCCGTATTTCCCCCACTCATAGTCTCGATTAGCATCGTTGCCAAAATCTCAAACGTGATGTGAAGCTAATCTATTTCGGAGGCTCACGGCCGGAGTCAACTATACTATCGTGGTTTTCCGGGTACAACCGTGTCAAAAGGTGGAACCAATCCAAAGTTTCGCCCATATTGCAATGGGCTTCTTCAGGGACCTTCGTGGAGTGTTGATACTGACACCAACAACTGTCACGAGGGGGGGAACTCTGGATGGACAGAGTTCCCTCCAGAGACAGAGTTCCCCCTCGTGACAGTTGTTAGTGTCAGTATCAACACTCCACAAAGGTCCCTGAAGAAGCCATTTGCAATATGGGTGAAACTTCCATCTTTTGACACGGTTTTACCCGGAAAACCACGATTGTATATAGGTAACGGTGAAGTTCATATTTATGTGTTAAATCTTTTCTGATTTTTTTAGTGTTATAGAGGTTTTGTCTTTTATAGCATTAATGTCACGTCATACCATGCTATGTCCTGCAGGTGACGTTCCTTATGATGCCGCTGGAGATCGGCTGGGCGGCCACTGTGTCCTGGGTGGCTGGTGACGCAATGTGTCGCATCATGTCCTTCTTCAGGGTCTATGGACTCTATTTGTCCAGCTTTGTCCTGGTGTGCATCAGCATTGACAGGTAGGCCTACGTCTGAGACAAGCGCATCTATAGCCTTGCATGTATATAGCCTTGCATGTATATAGCCTTGCATGTATATAGCCTTGCATGTTTTTCAGAGTCTACGGTCTCTATTTGTCCAGCTTTGTCCTGGTGTGCATCAGCATTGACAGGTAGGCCTACGTCTGAGACAAGCGCATCTATAGCCTTGTATGTATATAGCCTCGCATGTATATAGCCTTGCTTGTATATAGCCTTGCATGTATATAGCCTCGCATGTATATAGCCTTGCTTGTATATAGCCTTGCTTGTATATAGCCTTGCATGTATATAGCCTTGCATGTTTTTCAGAGTCTACGGTCTCTATTTGTCCAGCTTTGTCCTGGTGTGCATCAGCATTGACAGGTAGGCCTACGTCTGAGACAAGCGCATCTATAGCCTTGTATGTATATAGCCTTGCATGTATATAGCCTCGCATGTATAAAGCCTTGCTTGTATATAGCCTTGCATGTATATAGCCTCGCATGTATATAGCCTTGCTTGTATATAGCCTTGCTTGTATATAGCCTTGCATGTGTATAGCCTTGCATGTTCTTCAGAGTCTACGGTCTCTATTTGTCCAGCTTTGTCCTGGTGTGCATCAGCATTGACAGGTAGGCCTACGTCTGAGACAAGCGCATCTATAGCCTTGTATGTATATAGCCTTGCATGTATATAGCCTTGCATGTGTATAGCCTCGCATGTATATAGCCTTGCTTGTATATAGCCTTGCATGTATATATCCTCGCATGTATATAGCCTCGCATGTATATAGCCTTGCTTGTATATAGCCTTGCATGTGTATAGCCTTGCATGTTCTTCAGAGTCTACGGTCTCTATTTGTCCAGCTTTGTCCTGGTGTGCATCAGCATTGACAGGTAGGCCTACGTCTGAGACAAGCGCATCTATAGCCTTGCATGTATATAGCCTCGCATGTATATAGCCTTGCATGTATATAGCCTTGCATGTGTATAGCCTTGCATGTTCTTCAGAGTCTACGGTCTCTATTTGTCCAGCTTTGGCCTGGTCTGCATCAGCATTGACAGGTAGGCCTACGTCTGAGACAAGCGCATCTATAGCCTTGCATGTATATAGCCTCGCATGTATATAGCCTTGCATGTATATAGCCTTGCATGTGTATAGCCTTGCATGTTCTTCAGAGTCTACGGTCTCTATTTGTCCAGCTTTGTCCTGGTCTGCATCAGCATTGACAGGTAGGCCTACGTCTGAGACAAGCGCATCTATAGCCTTGCATGTATATAGCCTCGCATGTATGTAGCCTTGCATGTATATAGCCTTGCATGTGTATAGCCTTGCATGTTCTTCAGAGTCTACGGTCTCTATTTGTCCAGCTTTGTCCTGGTCTGTATCAGCATTGACAGGTAGGCCTACGTCTGAGACAAGCGCATCTATAGCCTTGCATGTATATAGCCTCGCATGTATGTAGCCTTGCATGTATATAGCCTTGCATGTGTATAGCCTTGCATGTTCTTCAGAGTCTACGGTCTCTATTTGTCCAGCTTTGTCCTGGTCTGTATCAGCATTGACAGGTAGGCCTACGTCTGTGACAAGCGCATCTATAGCCTTGCATGTATATAGCCTTGCATGTATATAGCCTTGCATGTATATAGCCTTGCATGTGTATAGCCTTGCATGTTCGTCAGAGTCTACGGTCTCTATTTGTCCAGCTTTGTCCTGGTCTGCATCAGCATTGACAGGTAGGCCTACGTCTGAGACAAGCGCATGTCCTTGCTTACCAAATTACTTACTTACTTACTTACTTACTTACTTACTTACTTACTTAATTACTTACTTACTTACTTACTTACATATTTACTTTCTTAGTTACTTACTTGATTACTTACTTACTTACTTACTTACTTGCTTACTTACTTACTTATTTACTTACTTACTTACTTACTTACTTGTACTTACTTACTTACTTACTTACTTACATACTTACTTACTTACTTACATATTTACTTGTAGTTACTTACTTGCTTACTTACTTACTTACTTACTTACTTACTTACTTACTCACTTACTTACTTTCTTACTTATTTACTTACTTTCTTACTTACTTACTTGTACTTACTAACTTCATTACTTACTTACTTACTTACTTACTTACTTACTTACTTACTTACTGCTTACTTGCTTGCTTGTTTGCTTACTTACTTACTTACTTACTTACTTACTTACTTACTTACTTACTTACTTACTTACTTACTTACTTACTTACTTAAAAGAGTACAATAGTTCAACTTTGAACTTTGCTGGAAAGCTCTCCCGGGCTGTACTTTAAAGCAGATGAAGAAATTCAGAATTTCTTGGACAAGCTTGTCCATAGCTTTGTCCTTACTTACTTGCTTACTGACTTACTCACTTACTAACTAGAGTACGGACCATAGTTCAGCTTTGCCAAATTTTGCTGGAACGCTCTCCCGAACTGTACTCCAGAGCAGATGACGAAATTCATAATTAAAACCGCGTAAGCCCAATTAATGCTGGGGTGATAATAGGAAAACTGTGTGTAAGGATGATGGGGTTATAGAACCTGCTGTAGTCAAGGTCCGATGACAAGTGTGAAAACGCAAGAAGGAATATGAATGAGTGCTCAGCAGGGGCGAAGGGAGCCGTCTCAGTCTAGGGCTGAACCATCCAGGGCTCTTACTACTTGGATGTGTCCCGGCACTCGCCTCTTCTTGACAGTCCTAGGAAGACCTTTGGGAACCCCCAAGGGACTAGCAGATGGTCACTTAGGCACCCTGCGACTGTACATCAGCATTCACAGAGCTGATGAGAGACTCAGTCAGTTTCAAAAGTTATTCCAAAATATTCAACAAAACGTCAGTGTTCATTGAATGGAATATAGAATAATTTCTTCCAATAGAATTCCATGATTCATAGTCAGGTCACATCTTTCAAATGTATTTTATTATAGTTTGGCCGAATAGGCTCCGCTTTAGTTTGATCAACATGATCTTTTGTTTCAGGTACCTGGCCATCCTGAAGCCCATGAGCTTACAGGGGGTGGGGAGGAGGGGTAAGGAGATGCTATTGGCAGCTTGGCTCATGTCCGCGCTTTGTAGCACTCCACAGGTAGGTGCTATGTGCCCTTGTCATAGCTGTGACCTTCACACGGTACCTGGCTATCCTGAAGCCTATGAGCTTACAGGGGGTGGGGAGGAGGGGTAAGGAGATGCTATTGGCAGCTTGGCTCATGTCCGCGCTTTGTAGCACTCCACAGGTAGGTGCTATGTGCCCTTGTCATAGCTGTGACCTTCACACGGTACCTGGCCATCCTGAAGCCTATGAGCTTACAGGGGGTGGGGAGGAGGGGTAAGGAGATGCTATAGGCAGCTTGGCTCATGTCCGCGCTTTGTAGCACTCCACAGGTAGGTGCCATGTGCACTTGTCATAGCTGTGACCTTCACACGGTACCTGGCCATCCTGAAGCCTATGAGCTTACAGGGGGTGGGGAGGAGGGGTAAGGAGATGCTATTGGCAGCTTGGCTCATGTCCGCGCTTTGCAGCACTCCACAGGTAGGTGCCATGTGCACTTGTCATAGCTGTGACCTTCACACGGTACCTGGCCATCCTGAAGCCTATGAGCTTACAGGGGGTGGGGAGGAGGGGTAAGGAGATGCTATTGGCAGCTTGGCTCATGTCCGCGCTTTGCAGCACTCCACAGGTAGGTGCTATGTGCCCTTGTCATAGCTGTGACCTTCACACGGTACCTGGCCATCCTGAAGCCTATGAGCTTACAGGGGGTGGGGAGGAGGGGTAAGGAGATGCTATTGGCAGCTTGGCTCATGTCCGCGCTTTGCAGCACTCCACAGGTAGGTGCCATGTGCACTTGTCATAGCTGTGACCTTCACACGGTACCTGGCCATCCTGAAGCCTATGAGCTTACAGGGGGTGGGGAGGAGGGGTAAGGAGATGCTATTGGCAGCTTGGCTCATGTCCGCGCTTTGCAGCACTCCACAGGTAGGTGCAATATGCACTTGTCATAGCTGTGACCTTCACACGGTACCTGGCTATCCTGAAGCCTATGAGCTTACAGGGGGTGGGGAGGAGGGGTAAGGAGATGCTATTGGCAGCTTGGCTCATTTCCGCGCTTTGCAGCACTCCACAGGTAGGTGCAATATGCACTTGTCATAGCTGTGACCTTCACACGGTACCTGGCTATCCTGAAGCCTATGAGCTTACAGGGGGTGGGGAGGAGGGGTAAGGAGATGCTATTGGCAGCTTGGCTCATGTCCGCGCTTTGTAGCACTCCACAGGTAGGTGCCATGTGCACTTGTCATAGCTGTGACCTTCACACGGTACCTGGCCATCCTGAAGCCTATGAGCTTACAGGGGGTGGGGAGGAGGGGTAAGGAGATGCTATTGGCAGCTTGGCTCATGTCCGCGCTTTGCAGCACTCCACAGGTAGGTGCAATATGCACTTGTCATAGCTGTGACCTTCACACGGTACCTGGCTATCCTGAAGCCTATGAGCTTACAGGGGGTGGGGAGGAGGGGTAAGGAGATGCTATTGGCAGCTTGGCTCATGTCCGCGCTTTGCAGCACTCCACAGGTAGGTGCTATGTGCCCTTGTCATAGCTGTGACCTTCACACGGTACCTGGCCATCCTGAAGCCTATGAGCTTACAGGGGGTGGAGAGGAGGGGTAAGGAGATGCTATTGGCAGCTTGGCTCATGTCCGCGCTTTGCAGCACTCCACAGGTAGGTGCACTTGTCATAGCTGTGACCTTCACACGGTACCTGGCCATCCTGAAGCCGATGAGCTTACAGGGGGTGGGGAGGAGGGGTAAGGAGATGCTATTGGCAGCTTGGCTCATGTCCGCGCTTTGCAGCACTCCACAGGTAGGTGCAATTACGTCACGATGCAATCTGCCCTTGTCATATACTGGCCACGCCGTAAGAAGCGAGGTGTCCCCTAAAATTCTGAGAAGAGACGGTCGCTCCACACGGTCGATTTCAACGGTATTCAACTCGAGATTGCCCGATAGTTCATTGTTATTGTCCACTGCATTGACTGCACCAACCGTTAAGACTACCGTGAAGGCTACATGGCTAATAGCCATGCACAATCATCAGCGTGAGTCAACATAACACATTGACATGAGGTGGACGCTGATAGGAGAAGTGATCTTCCTTACCGCATAAGAAGCTGCCACACTAACGACGCCAGATAACAAAGGTGACGTCACAGGTGGACGCTGATTGGAGTAGTGATCTACTTTACCGACAAGGAAGTTGCGACGTACGCTAACAATGGGACGTTACAGGTGGCTCTTCCATCAGACGGACAACATCTTATCTCTTGCATTAATGATGGCTGTTGTTGATGGTTGTTTGATAAGACACGCTTTAACGATGGTGGTCTTGAATAGTAAAGAAACGCTCTGCAAACATTACAATGTCACAAAAAGTAAAGAAAACAATTCACATTGGATTCTCTAGCGTTTGTGCAGAACGTTTTGAAGCGTTTGACCATGGTTTGACCCTGTAGATCCGATAGACGTGGCTCAGCGGTAAGACGCGAGACTCTAATTCGGGAGGTCGTCGGTTCGATACCGGCCACCGGCAGTCCTGACTAAGGTGTTTCCCGAGGTTTTTGCCAGTCACAGGGCGAATGCTGCGATTGAGTCATGCTAAAGGTATCTCACACCAAGAAGTAAGATAGTGTCAGGGGAGTCAATACCGCCCACAATTAGTTTCCAACTAAACAACTGCGAATCACTAACGTTTTCCCCAATTATCTAGTACAATTTGGTGGCGTCAAAAAACTTACCGTAACCAAATTGTACTAGATAATCGGCAAAAACGTCAGTGATTCGCGCTTGTTAAGTTGGAAACTAAATGTGGGCGGTCCTGATACTATCTTACTTCTTGCTGTGAGAGACCTATAACAGCCCTCAGACATTCCTTCCAAACAATTCCAACCACCGTAATACCTAGTTAGTCAGGGACATGGATTATCCCTGGGCAGGTATTTCACGTCGATGACGTAATAGCCATAACGGTTTAGCCGCGGTCGCTTAGCCGGCTGCCATACGAACACCGACGTAAAGCAACCTCGGGCTAGGTCAGGAGGTGGATGGGTGACCACTCTCCTCTGAAACACTAGTAACCGGGTTGAAGCAGATTGGAGGGTTCGAAAGCTTGTGTAACAGCTTCGTTCTTCTCGGTAGTCCAGGTTAGTGGAGGAACCGATATGACTGGTCAAAGTTACACCGTCCTTTCGGATGGGACGTAAAGCCAATGGTCTCCTTGGTACTTTTCAACAGGAGTAGGCTACGTGCTGGTACCAGGCTACCTCATTATCATGTATCAATCATCACTCATCAGACTAAAGAGGAAATTTTGCCCTACACTGGCCTTAATTACAATAAAATGAATGAAATTAAATGTTGTAATGCTTCTCTCTCCTCGCAGATGTTCATATTCCACGTGGAGCAGCACCCCAACCACACGTGGTTCGAGCAGTGCGTGACCTTCAACGTGTTCAACTCGACCTTGTACGAGCGCAGTTACGACATCTTCGTCGTCGTCATGACGTACGTCCTCCCTCTGGGGGTTCTAATCTTCTCGTACGGCTCCATCTTGCTGGAGATACGCAGACGCTCCAAGCTCTGCTCTGACGGAGGTGAGTGAGTCACGTGACACTATTGGCTGCCAAGACTTTACCAACAGGTGCTCGTCATGACGTACGTTCTCTCCCTCTGGGAGTGCTGATCTTCTCGTACGGCTCCATCTTGCTGGAGATACGCAGACGCTCCAAGCTCTGCTCTGACGGAGGTGAGTGAGTCACGTGACACTATTGGCTGCCAAGACTTTACCAACAGGTGCTCGTCATGACGTACGTTCTCCCTCCCTGGGGTGCTAATCTTCTCGTACAGGTCTATATTGCTGGAGATACGCAGACGCTCCAAGCTCTGCTCTGACGGAGGTGAGTGAGTCACGTGACACTATTGGCTGCCAAGACTTTACCAACAGGTGCTCGTCATGACGTACGTTCTCCCTCTGGGGTGCTGATCTTCTCGTACGGCTCCATCTTGCTGGAGATACGCAGACGCTCCAAGCTGTGCTCTGACGGAGGTGAGTGAGTCACGTGACACTATTGGCTGCCAAGACTTTACCAACAGGTGCTCGTCATGACGCACGTTCTCTCCCTCTGGGGGTGCTGATCTTCTCGTACGGCTCCATCTTGCTGGAGATACGCAGACGCTCCAAGCTGTGCTCTGACGGAGGTGAGTGAGTCACGTGACACTATTGGCTGCCAAGGCTTTACCAACAGGTGCTCGTCATGACGTACGTTCTCTCCCTCTGGGGGTGCTGATCTTCTCGTACGGCTCCATCTTGCTGGAGATACGCAGACGCTCCAAGCTCTGCTCTGACGGAGGTGAGTGAGTCACGTGACACTATTGGCTGCCAAGACTTTACCAACAGGTGCTCGTCATGACGTACGTTCTCCCCCTCTGGGGGTGCTGATCTTCTCGTACGGCTCCATCTTGCTGGAGATACGCAGACGCTCCGAGCTGTGCTCTGACGGAGGTGAGTGAGTCACGTGACACTATTGGCTGCCAAGACTTTACCAACAGGTGCTCGTCATGACGTACGTTCTCCCCCTCTGGGGGTGCTGATCTTCTCGTACGGCTACATCTTGCTGGAGATACGCAGACGCTCCAAGCTCTGCTCTGACGGAGGTGAGTGAGTCACGTGACACTATTGGCTGCCAAGACTTTACCAACAGGTGCTCGTCATGACGTACGTTCTCTCCCTCTGGGGGTGCTGATCTTCTCGTACGGCTCCATATTGCTGGAGATACGCAGACGCTCGAAGCTCTGCTCTGACGGAGGTAAGTCACGTGACACTATAAATAAAGTGGCTCGTGGTTCCAGTGGTTAGCAACCTTATGCAGAATGTCCCGGGTTTTAATCCCGGTTCAGGCAAAAGGTTTTTAACTTCTATTAAGGATTCAGTTCCATTACTTCTTGTCTTAGGAATAAGTAAACGGTGACTTTGGAGCCGTTCTAGCAACGAAGCACTCAATAAATTCAAAGTTGTTCCTAATCGGTCTTGTTGATTCTGACATTTGTCCGCAGGTGTTCGCACTGTTCAATCACTGATTCATATGTTTCGTATTTGAAATATCGATCTTTGTTTGGTTATCGCTCGCTCGTCGACGGTGGTTGGAGCCTACAGGGTTGGTTTAGTCGCTTTCAATTAAAGTCCCCCACTGAAAATCAGTTTCGTTACTGAGTGGGTAGACTCTATAAATACGAATTTATTTTATTTCATTTTATTTAAAGAGCTGAAGGGATGGACCTGCTAGGCGCGTGCTGGCCATTATTAACATCCAGCGATGCAATGGTTATTGTTGTTGTTATATAAAAATACATTTCCGATGTGGGGATAAATGCAGGCCCAACCCAAATACTACAATACTGACAACGTCTGCCGGCCAACCTTCGATAATTGTGAGAGGTCCTAGTAAAGCAGTTGCTCACACAAAGAAATAACATCCACTTGTGTTTATTGTCACTCAGTTACCATTCAAGTCAAGTCCTTTATTTAACCGGCTGCTGCTCTATTGGTTTCCAAGACTTTACCAACAGGAGCTGAATGTGTAGGCTGAAGTATCAGATCAGCGCAGTATAAGAGAATATAGGTGCTCAAACAGCAAACCTCTATATATAATGACACTGTTTATGGCTTGAAATAAACTGTGTCCGTGGCAAAGCTGAGAACGCCGCAGGGCATTTTTCTCACTGCATTTATAATAAGCTGTTTGTACAGCCCGAGTGCGACCCCAGTTTCCTTGAATTTGTGGGAGCCGAATTGTCAAAAAGTAATCAAATGTAATCGTTTGTTTGTTGTGTGGACACCTATTATTTGACTAGATGTTGGGTTTCCAAGAAATGAGCGCATGGTTGAGCTTCTGTTATGGCTTCTGGTAATTAATGCGGGGATTTCATCTCATGTCTGTGCTAGTCAGGTAGTGGAGGGGTATACATCATTTGTGAAATGCCAAGTTCGAGGAAAGATTGACTGATTTTCTTGTTTTCAACTAAGCAACGGACCCACTCTAGTATCGTTAACCAAGATCCTTGCATCAATCATCAAGTAAATCGATCATGACAGAGAGAGACTAATAACAAACTGGAACATACGACTATAGTTTGCACCAGAGAAGCTATGATGGCGTACGTGCATAACTATACAGATATTGTCCTAGACTTTATAGGATTGATTGCTTGCTGGCGATGAAGCAATGACAACCGTTGACATGCGGGTTGAGGTCACACGGTCATAGGTCAAATAATTAATTGAAAGACAATTCCGTGGTGTGACTGGACATGTGGAAAGATTGGAAGGAAGTAAGTGAGTGAGAAAGGAAAAGTCTTACAGCAAAAACCACGCCAAAGTTTCATTATTTATTGGAGAACGCGACAAAGTATTGAAAAATGTTCCCCTTGTCGTTGGAACTCTTTATTTCGGTATGTTAATATTGCTTTAAAATAAATATGAATCCAAATATGTCATCATGAAGAGAATTAACTGCTCTTTCTAATGAATGCTACTTTGTTCCAATTAAAATTACGTTTTGTAATGTGATGTTGCTGGACATCTTTCACACCTAATTAAGAACATCTGCAAACCAGAAATATTTGTTGTGATAAAAAAAACTATTCATAAGAAGGATCAAATACAAAAAATTATAATATTATTTTGATTTTTTTTTTTACAATTTAAAATCATTTTAAAGCAATTTAACAGAACGAAATCGGGTGTTCCGCAAGGTGGGGTGACAATACCACCTTAATGTCGATAATGTAGTTTTTAGGAACTAAAAACTGGGTTAAAAACTGCAATCGTTACGGTTGTCGGCCCTTGTTTTAATGTGGTTTGTTTCTGTTTGTTTGCTCAGCCATATTCCGTCGGTCCGGGCTCGGCTTTCTGGGTCGCGCTAAGATCAGAACCTTCAAGATGACCATTATCATCGTCATCGTCTTCTTTGTGTGTTGGACACCGTACTACGTCATGTGTGCATGGTAAGTACCTACAGTAACTGCCATCGGAATAGCCTGTGTGTTGGCGGATATCGGCGGATAACGGACTCAAGACGGACTCAAGACGGACTCAAGACGGACTGATGGGTGGACTGGAACGTCGTGTGTACAGGAACTGGCAGACTCAAGTCGGACTCAAGACGGACTCAAGATGGACTCAAGACGTACTCAAGTCGGACTCAAGACGGACTGATGGGTGGACTGGAACGTCGTGTGTACAGGAACTGGCGGACTCAAGTCGGCCTCAAGACGGACTCAAGACGGACTCAAGTCGGCCTCAAGACGGACTCAAGACGGACTCAAGACGGACTCAAGAGGGACTGATGGGTGGACTGGAACGTCGTGTGTACAGGAACTGGCAGACTCAAGTCGGACTCAAGACGGACTCAAGACGGACTCAAGATGGACTCAAGACGTACTCAAGTCGGACTCAAGACGGACTGATGGGTGGACTGGAACGTCGTGTGTACAGGAACTGGCGGACTCAAGTCGGCCTCAAGACGGACTCAAGACGGACTCAAGTCGGCCTCAAGACGGACTCAAGACGGACACAAGACGGACTCAAGACGGACACAAGACGGACGCAAGACGGACTCAAGACGGACACAAGACGGACTCAAGACGGACTCAAGACGGACTCAAGACGGACTCAAGACGTACTCAAGACGGACTGATGGGTGGACTGGAACATCTTGTATGCATGCAGGAACAGGCGGACTGAAGTCGGACGTAAGGCGGACCGATCGGATCTCTGCCAAGACAGTGTGCTCCCATAGGTCCGGCGTCAGTCCAGCGACCACGCATGCGCAGAATGAGCTTCCCTCAACCACCTCCACTTAAATTTGCATACGTTGCAGCATCTTTCGTAGGCAAATTTTATCTCTCAACTTAGATTTTAAATATCTCAAGTAGGAAAACTATACTAACTATAAATTTTTGAAATGAAATAAAGTTTTTCGACCATAGTCTTTTTTGTTTTTGGTCTTGCGCGAAGCTTTTTTTCTTCTTCTATATAGCAGAATAATATTACCCACGGCTACATAATATCCTAACTTCAAAAAATACATTTGATCAAGCTCAAAACGACGACAACTGAGGGAATATTCCATCGGTCCCCCGGTCATGGCTCTACATGTGTACTGTGTATCCAATCCCTTAGGGCAGGATCTCGAACGGATCAGGCCGCCAGGCGGGTTTAACTTCAAACACCTACCCTCTCGTTACAGGTTTTGGATAGACCGACAGTCCGCCATGAAGGTCGACCAGATTGTACAGCGAGCTCTGTTCCTGTTCGCCTGTACCAACTCATGCGCTAACCCCATAGTCTACGGTGCTTTCAACATACGAGCTCGCAGGTCGCAGGGAGCTTTGAGCCAGGTCAGTTTACTACATTTTTGTTCGCCAAACTCAGGGATTATTTCGTACAATTAAATTCATAGATATGCTTACGTAATACGTACTGCCCTTTTGTGCACACTAATTCAACGAAAATAAACAGATTCCTGGTGTTTTTCACACATTCGTCAACGGCACAAGCTTTATGTGCTACTCCCACCGTTCCAGGTAACCAACGGAAAGTCGTAAATTATCCGTAATGTACCTGTTTCAATTAGATGATAGGAACTAGAGAAGTAGACAATTAACTTGGTACCACTGGACTCGCCTATGTCGTAAGCATGAGAATACTTGTTGCGGGGGCAAGCTGTTAGCGTAGAGTGAGTAATATAGGGTAGAGGCGCAACGTCATCGGCAGTTTGTCTACCGCCTTTTACTGCCTAACATACTTCAGTCGGGTAATAGGGGTTCGCCTAACGACGCCCGATTGGTCGGCTACTTCGCCGAAGATTTGCGAAGACAGCCGAAAGCTATGTCGTTGTGTACGTCTGGCGAAGGCTACTACCCAACTAAAATATGTTGGACGGTAAAGTCCGATTCACACAAAGTTATAAGGTATTGCAATAGCAATAAGAATAGGGTATAAGAAAGTGGTATAAGGTATAAGCTGAGGACGCCAAAGACTTTCCTGAAAAGATACTACATTTTTGTGTAGACTTCTTTGACTTGCTCTGGCGGCAGTTTGAGTAACTACAGCTGGCTGTCAATCAGCTGACTTCCCGCAGCTGTTATTTACGTTTTAAACCGGCATCGAATGTATTGACAATAATTAAAAATAATAGTTAAAAATAATAAGAAAAAGAATAATTATTATTATTCATTATTGTTGTGTTGTTAGATCATTAATGACGCCGATGGGAGAAGATATTTTGCACGTAGTCACCGGATGCAAGGTCTTTTTGATGTGTACCGGTTGTATACGGTGAGTTTTTGTTTTGACTAATAGTTTACAATAAAAACATCTGTTACATTGATTCAAGTTGCTAGCATCCCATTGGCGTGTTATAAGTGACGTTTCAACGCATGATTGGTCCGTCATAAGAAAGTTGAAATATCTGAACTCTCTTATACCAGTCTTATACCAATTGCTATTGCTATTGCAATGACACATTTGTGTGAACCCTTGTACGTAATCCCTATGGCCCAACTCGGCTTGTGACTATACCTATACCTTATACCATTCTTATAACGTTGTGTGAATCGGGCTTAAGACGCGGTAGACAAACTGCCGATTGCGTGAAGCCTCTACCCTATATTACTCACTCACTCAACGGTTATAGCACAGATAATACAATAGTTAATTTGTTATCTGTGGTTAAAGCGTTGAGTGAGTAATATAGGGTATAGCACAGATAACAAATAGTTAATTTGTTATAGTCCTCCCAACGAATCTATTCTCATGCTTTCTACACAGGCCATGTCCAGAATGGCAACTTAACTTGTCATTCCTCCGTGTGCTTGATGGAAGATTGCGTCGGATTGTCTCAGTTCGTGAGTTGGCCAACTTGTCCGACGTTGATAAATGGTAATTCTCTCATTTGTGTAGGTTGCTATTGATAATATTACACGACGAATATTTTTAAAAATTAAATACAAATATAAGTTTGTAGTATTAAAACCAATAAATCCTGTGTGGAGAGAAGTGATAATTGAAAATAGATCACGGGAACCCAGCCATTCACAGCTTTCGATACCAAGAAATGGCGGAAACGCCAATGTTTAAACAACTTATTTCATAAAACTAAAGTAGGACGGACTATACCTTTACAGTTTAGACCTACATCTAGAACACAGTGGAATATTAGAATAAATACTTGCTGCGAGTAGTTACTTTATGGATCTACTCAGTAAAGTGTGAATTTTGATACATTTTGAAAGGCTTTCAAAAAAAACAAAAGACTGCCAATGTTGCTCACAGCTTGCTGGATTTTGATAGTTCCTGTGAACTTTTTCGAATTCTCCAACTCTCATTGGCTACACAACAAGGTCTACTTGATCTCCACCTGGCGGAGGCTCGTCGAACTCCCGAGTTCGACAAGCCTCCGCCAGGAAAGTTACGTGATTGCAGTGCAGGAGCTGCTAATTTCGTCGAGCGCCATCTTAGTATTCGGCAATAGTGCGCGCATGAACACAGGCAGTAAACCGTCCGCGGAAGTTTATTTCGAGGCCTCAGGGGTTATGACGAAAGCATGAGAATAGTTTCGTTGGGAGGACTATATCTGTGGTTAAAGCGTTGAGTGAGTAATATAGGGTAGAGTCGCAACGCAATCGGCAGTTTGTCTACCGCATTATGCTGCCCAAAATACTTAAGTCGGGTAGTAGAAGTTCGCCAAGCGACGCGATGACGGAGTTTTCGGCTGTCTTCGTATATCTTCGGTGAAGTAGCCGACCAATCAGGCTCCGTCATCGCGTCGGTTGGCGAACTTCTACTACCCGACTACAGTATATTGGGCAGCATAAGGCGGTAGACAAACTGCCTATTGCGTTGCGCCTATACTCGCTGTTATTACTTACTCAACGGTTATAGTGAGGCGACGGGAGAACAAAGCCACTAGATTATTTGTCCGCACAAGTTATTGACAGCTGCGATCTGCGGCCTCGCTAACAAGACTGGCCTTGACATCACTCAAGATAATGAGGGTGTTTTGTGTATCTCCCCTGAGCCTGGGCGGTGTCGACGTCCTGCATTGACTCAATCACTTGTGAGGGGGTGGAGGGGAGGGGGGGGGGGGGTGTCTGCACCTCACACGACACAATGGGCTGGATAAATGGGTTCGACACAACAGCTTGAGAGAGAGAGAAATTTAGAGATTAAATTGGAATCAAAATTGTGGTGGAATAATGCGGGGCTAGATATACATAGATATATCTACTGATCTAAAGGAAGCAAAATTGAGTGTGGGTATATGCAGGGGTCGAAATCTATTTTTTTGGCCACTAGCCCTCCGGGCTAGTTGCATCAATAGTTCTCTAGCCCGAGACCATTTTTATTAGCCCGTAATGAAATAGGTTATATTGATGTAAAACGATCATTGTTCATACATGAAAGTTTTGGGTCACAACTCACAATATTCGCCAGGTTTGACGTGTTTTTATGGGGGACTAGGGAGTGAGTGGAAACTATAGTTTAACATAATAAACCTGTTGGCCTTAATGAAAAGGTTTTTATTTTTTGTATGTTCTACTGTAAATGGAAAATTATATGATTATATGATATTAAAAAAGATGCATTGTGACTTAGCGTGAGATATATACTGCTGTAGTCTGTATCTATCTGTAAACACATTTATGAAAATGACTATATTTTTTACTTGAATACACACTTCTGGCCCCCACATAATAAAATAACTGCTCATATATAACAAGTTACAAAAACTTAAAAACACATTGTCCTTATTCCCTCTTCAATGTAACTCTCGGATATCAACAGGTCTCTACAGGTATCAACAGGTACTCGCCCGTCGGGCTAGTGAAATAAGATTTTTACTAGCCCGAGCAAAGTTTTACTAGCCTCGGGCGAGCGGGCGAGCGTTAATTTCGACCCCTGGGTATATGACATGATGAGGAATCCAAGTAGTCTTGTAACATGACTAGATTACTGTTGTTAATTTTTCTAATTGTATAAGAAAACTTATACATTATTTTGATTAATAACTTATATAGTTTTTGTAGCTTGTAACAGACTTGGTGAAATGGCGACATAACCATGATGCGAATTGACAGGGGGGATGGGGGATTACCCCTCCCCTTCCCCGCCCACTGGTCATTTTATTCCTGGTTCTGTTTTAGTTAACATTTTAGTTTGGGTTTACCGAATTTCGTAATGTTGATAGAACTGTACACATACATTCCTACCGCAGAAAATACTGTTTGGTCATACTTAAATGTTATGTGAATATTTGTGTGGGGGTGCGGCTGCAACAAGAAATGTGTCTGTATGGGGTCGTAGGAGTAAAGGCAGGTTTTAAAAATTACTGGTTTCAAACTTCAAATTCATCTTTATTTTAAAAATAATACCTCAGATCGCTTGAAAGACCATCTTGAGGAAAAAATACCACATACAATGTTTGCGTCTGGCGGCTGGGACTTCGCCCCAGACCCCTTTTACCCACGTAAATGTTGTCATGCCTGTTATAGAACATCACCCCGCTGTCAAATCGACAACAATTCGTACCCTAACTACACAAATAAAATGTCCATTTAGTTATTTGTTTCATCTTGCAGCGGCATTCACATCCAGTTAGTGCAAGCAAATTAGTGTAAACAAATTAGTGTAATTTCGAAATGTAAATGAACAAATTATTGTTAAGACCAATCTACAATGAAAATAACAGTAACAGTAATAAGGATTTAGCAAATTCTATTGGTTGATGAGCTACGATGGGCTCTTATCAGCCAAAATGATTGGTTAATACCTTACTGTTACTGTTAATTTTCATTGTCAATGGGCTTTAAATCGGATGTAGTAATTTTACCGCTTAAACATGCGTCTAAACTTACATTCCGCACCCGTAAACTGATAATAGGATTCATCTCTAATTTGACGTCCGAGTATAAAAGTGTCAAGTTGATGACTTCCATTACGAAAACACAAGCTATTAATCTTGAAAGAGTATACATGTAAAAAATGATAAAATATGTCAATTTGTAAACAATGTTTCAATGTGTACAAATTTATATAATTATCATTTTTTTATGTACTCTTTCAAGATTAATATCTTGTGTTTTCGTAATGAAAGTCATCAACTTGACACTTTTATAGTCGGAAGTAAAATTAGAGATAAATGCTATTATCGGTTTAGGCGTGAGAAATGTGAGTTTAGACGCTTGTTTTAGCGGTAAAATGACTCTACATCGGATTTTGTACAAATTAACGTATACTCAACGGATAAGACTGAACTTGCGGTAGTTATTATGAATAGCAGTGAACAGTGGTAGTTTAGCTAATTTGCTGACATTAACGTTGGACGTGAACGCGGCCTGTGTTGCAGAACGGACTCCACACCAGAGGGATGTCCGTATCCCACGGGAGCGCACCCCCTGTCAACAAAGCGGTGTGGCTCGTCAGCTGGAGGAAACCATCTCAAGACAGCGTCAGAAGCAACATGTCAATCAAAGATTCAAACATTTTATACTCGAAAAAAATAAACCGCTCTCCAGAGTAAAATATTGACTTTGTTCGCCAGTACTACCATTGAGTTTATTAGTGTAGGGTAGAGGCCCAGCGACCATTGGCGACTGTCTACCCATAAATCGCCCGTGTATGCTAGCTAGTATAGGTCTCTCACAGCAAAAAGTAAGATAGTATCAGGACCGCCTAGAATTAGTTCAAACTTAACAAGCGCAAATCACTGACGGTTTTCCCGATTATCTAGTACAATTTGGTTGCGGTAAGTTTTTTGACGGTAACGCACAAGAAAACGTGCAAGCAGGTTTTTATACTAGATAATCGGGAAAAACGTTAGTGATTCGCACTTGTTAAGTTGGAAACTAATTGTTGGTGGTCCTGACTCCCCTGACACTATCTTACTTCTTGGTGTGAGAGACCTTTAGTAATGGGGGGGGGGGGGGGAGCCGCTAGGTGCCACATCAGCGCGGCCTAGTCAGTGGGTACATGGGGCGGCACCTAGCGGCTCCCCCCAGTACTATTAGCGTCACGGGCGATTTATGGGTAGACAGTCGCCAATGGCCACTGGAACTCTACACTACACTAATAAACTCAATGGTACTACACCTTTACACTAGTGTAAGTCAGTGTCAGTACTTGGCCGTTCTTTTGTACCCGTGTAAGTCAGTGTAAATATTTGTATGGCTTTCGCCTGTAATTAAAACTTACACTCAGTGTAGCCGGTGTAGGATATTTTTACACTGGCTATTTAGCTCGCGTAAGATGCTTTGTTACACTGGCCTGTGCAAGACAGACGAACGGAGCTAATAGTCAACTATCTAAGTGATACCCGTGTTGTACGGATGTACTAATTGATTGGGGATGTACCTCACCAAAGAAGTTAGCTAGGAGAACTTCTTTACCGACTCTGATGTGAATAATTATGTTTTATATAATATATTGTCACGATGTTTAGCGCTGATGTATGGTAAACCTGAAGTTCAACGAGCCCCCACCAGGGGATTTACGGACCTTGGGCTGCATATAATGCGCATTCAGGAACACTTTTATTGTAAACTGAAGTGATTAAGAAACCTGTATTTTGTGGTTAATACATTCCATTTGCTGCCTAGGGCTACTTATTATATCAAGTAATTAAAATTAAAATTGTCATTAATTAAAAGTTAAGCACATTTTTTTAATCTCACGTGATGTGTCGTTTTTGCCACAAAAGCACTATCCCAATCTGTGTTTCGTCCATATCCAACATGGCGGTATAAAATTCCCGCCAAACGCACACGCGTCAGATGTAGTGGATCCATCTAGCGGAGAAACGGTTCGTTAGATCCGTTAGTCTGCGCTGAACGCTACAGTAACGTAACATAACATTTTATTTGCAACAAACTGATGCGCGCGCCGATCTAAAATGGTGGCGCACGAATGAGTAATCGTAATTAAAATGAATTTAACAATTTTATTTAGTGTGTGTTTTTTTTATAGCCTTACTTTCGACATACGAAGTGTTAATTTGTTATCTGTGTTATTGAGTGTCAACGCGATGGCCGCTATGAGCGCCAGTGTCGCCCATGCTAGGTTTGTCTTGCGAGTTCCGCTACTGCTTTCAACTCACTAGACGTAGGCCTACTATAAGTAGCGCTAGCTCAGCGCTGAAAATTGGATTACGGTAATCTCAGACATCAGGTATCGTATTGGACCGTGGTTGGTACAACCATTTTTAATGTCATTGTGACAAACACATTGAAAAACATATTATGTAACTTTCTTAAATAAGTGCTGTTGCATATCTGAGGTTTGTACTTATATTATTTGTACTGGTAAGATTACTATTATTAATAACTATGATAAGTACAAATCCTTTAAGGTGGAAGGATAGTCTCACTGTAAAAACCACGTCAAGATAACGTTTTTTAAGTTGTATTTTGAGAACGACACAATATTGAAAAAGTGACTAATGTCTGGAATGTAGTTTAGTAAGCATAAAAAACTGGGGGAGAAAAATGTCAAATATGGCAATTCCATTACGGTTATCAATTGTCATTAGTGCAGCCAAGTAAAGAATTAGTAATTTTTTACCCTAATGATAACCATAATGATTGTAATATTCGAAATTTATTGAATCCAGTTTTTAGTTCTTACAAAACCTATTCCCGTCATTTGTAACTTTTTTAATATTGTGTAGTGTACTCAAAATATAGCTAGCAATTAAAATGGGTTATAATTCGGCGTTCGCCATTCAACAAAAATACTTCATTGGGAGTGATTTATTAAAGTCACTCCACAGCAACTTTGGGGCTGAGGACGTCATAGATGAGTGAGGCTTGGCCAACCAGATGTGAGTATTGGTGAAAGCCGCCCGCTGATTGGCTCCGACACGCCCATCTGTGACGTCCCCTGAGGCTTGGCAAACCAGATGTGAGTATTTGTGAAAGCCGCCTGCTGATTAGCTCCGACACGCCCATCTGTGACGTCCCCTGAGGCTTGGCCAACCAAATGTGAGTATTGGTGAAAGCCACCCGCTGATTGGCTCCGACACGCCCATCTGTGACGTCCCCTGAGGCTTGGCCAACCAAATGTGAGTATTGGTGAAAGCCACCCGCTGATTGGCTCCGACACGCCCATCTGTGATGTCACCTGAGGCTTGGCCAACCAAGTTTGAGTATTAGTGAAAGCCGCCTGCTGATTGGCTCCGACACGCCCATCTGTGACGTCCCCTGAGACTTGGCCAACCAAATGTGAGTATTGGTGAAAGCCGCCCGCTGATTGGCTCTGACACGCCCATCTGTGACGTCCTCAGCACCAAAGTTGCTGTGGAGCGACTTTACATAGTAGATAGTAAACATTTTATATAATGAAATTAATCTTATAATAAGGTTTGTAGTAAACGAAGTAAAGACATTCCTGAATGACGTATAACCATGACGTCACATTGGCAACGCTGCATGCACGACTTGTGCAGTGTTGCCATACTGTTTGGTCTCAACTGTACATAATATAACACGAGAAGAATCAACCAGCATACGTCACACATTCCTATACTTTCAATGTGAAAACCAGTCACATATATGACTAACAGGGAAGAGACTGAAATACTCAATTACACTTTCAAGAAAGTGCGTGAATCTATAGGCCATTATATTTTCGCCATCTTTGAACTTCCGGCCGCCATTGGAACCATACTTTAATACACAGCCTTCTCGAATATAATTCGTAATTTCAATCATTTTGCTTGGGTTACAAATTGAGGCACAGCTTTCTTGAACGACGGTTCAATAGCACAAGACTCAATTGAGAGGTTTGTGACATAATGTGTTGCTAAAGTGGACCCAAGATTACTCGACACCTGCTTTCGTCACATCCGGGGCAGTCGTAGCCAACCAGCGAACCGCCCGAGACAAGCACGCGCAGATAACGATCGCTGATTGGCTACGAACCAGTCACCTGTGACGAAAGCATGTGTAAGATAGTCTTGGGACAACTATAGTTAACTGCATTGTTGTATCTTTCTTTCATTGATACATATTGTTCAATATTTGTCCGAAACAAAACACGACAACCCGGCTGTTTTGGGAATTAAGTCTTGTGCTATCCGAGGTTCTATCGTGGATTGACCCGTCGAGAAGGCTGTGCATTGAGGAAGTTGTATGGTCGTAATGGCGGACGCCCAAGATGTCAGCGCCCACTAAACGGCTCGTAAAATGGCCTATATAAGTGAGAATATTGCGTCGTACTCTTAAGATAAACCCGAGTGCTATTATATATTTTCCATTAAACATGCATTGTTTGTTATAACAACCTTTGATCTTAATGTATGTGTAACTATGTAAAAAAAAATGTAAATATTTATAATATTATGATTGTAGTCTGTGAAATGAAATATTTCTGTCAATAAAAATGAAGGGTGCATCGGTGATATACGACGCTTAATTATGTTGTGACGTAGTAGCCACTCGATCCTTGAGCCAACCATGAACCATTTTAGTGTATGTATGTATGTATGTATGTATGTATGTATGTATGTATGTATGTATGTATGTATGTATGTATGTATGTATGTATGTATGTATGTATGTATGTATGTATGTATGTATGTATGTATGTGTGTATGTATGTATGTATGTATGTATGTATGTATGTATGTATGTATGTATGTATGTATGTATGTATGTATGTATGTATGTATGTATGTATGTATGTATGTATGTATGTATGTATGTATGTATGTATGTATGTATGTATGTATGTATGTATGTATGTATGTATGTATGTATGTATGTATGTATGTATGTATGTATGTATGTATGTATGTATGTATGTATGTATGGATGGATGGATGGATGGATGGATGGATGTATCATATTTACCGTAAATACAAACCAATTCCTTCGAATTTTTAATAATAATTTGTTCTATGATTAATTAAAAGGAGAATAATATGATTGAGATGATTCCAATAAATAACTGTCAAAATAGCTTCCGTGTAAAATAGAAAATTGCATCAGAAAGTGTGTTTCTTACCGTGAATATAGCCGTGGCCAGAAAGACATAAAGACAGAGAGACATAGGCGCACGTGATTGGTAACTCCGCTACGCGACGAATAAATTTCATAACATTTATGTTGTCGCTTCCCGCTGACGTTGGTGTTTGAGGGATACCCCGTCACTAAACAAACTGATACCAAAGACTCCACTCAGTAATCTTTGCTGATACCATAATTTTAATGCAGGACAGAGAAGATTTAGGTTGGAATTCATAGTCGGCCCCTACACCTAGGGGCGCCCATTGTTACCAAGGTAACAATTGTTTGCATGTTATTTCCCATAAACAAAACAAATCCATAGCAACAATGGGTGCCCCTAGGTGTAGGGGCCGACTATGAATTCCAACCTAATTGTGATAGCTTTCCATTGTTGTGTTTCCCGCATAGATTTTCATCACATTTTTAGACTTTTATCAACGCGTTTTAAATATATTATGTTCACGTACCACATCACGTGCCACTACATTGTCCAAAGAGGGAATATTATAATATCTTTGGTCCAAAGTAATGGTCGGTGCATGGAGATGGTCGGTGCACAATAGCCCGGGAAGGAGCTCCGGTAACGGTAACGTTAGCGTTAACGTTACCGGGCAATGTTAAATTATAGCGAACTTTCCCGTTACCGTTACCGGAGCTCCTTCCCGGGCTATTGTGCATCGACCTTCTATTCTTCATAGGTTGAACGTACCTCACATTTGAGGTGCTATAATTACAAAAACAGCATAGTCCAAAATACGGATTTCTAGATATTAATACCAAAAAATTCAGTATTTCAATGGGAATATAACAACCCAATCGGTTTTTATACGGCCCGCGAGGCTGGATGCCGATGGTCACATCAGAAAAATTGATTGGAAGAATACAACAAACACAACCATATAATACACGCCTTGGTTTTCGACTATCCATATTTTGGAATTTGCATGACATGAGAAGTGACAAATTTATTAATAATGTGAATTTTTAAAAAATATGAAAAAAAATGTTGCTGAATTTTTATATAATCGAATGATCGAACATATCTCATTCTATCACATTTTATTCGACCTTCGATATATATCGATGTCAATACTCAATCCTGCCATCAGCTGTTTCGCTGTCCCGTCCCGGAAAATGGCTTCCTAATAATATTATATTTCTGTTTTTAATTACCACATTGGTAATCATAATCACGTATCAACTTTTGTGAATTATAAAAAAAGTGAGTAGAACAATTTCTTATTAATTGTAGGTAGGCCTAGGAGACCGTCTAGGCCTAGGCCTACACATTTCTCGTGGAAACAGGTAGGCCTAGGCCTAGACGGTATTTGAAACACATGGACCTCGGGAAGTTTTCCTTCCTGGGCAGGACGGTCGTGGAATGGAATGGGCTGGCTGAAGAGGTGGTGAGCCAGGAGAAGGCTAAGGGGTTTATGGAAAGGCTGAAGGCAGAATGGGAAGGGGAGGTGAGAGGAGAAACGAAGAAGAAATGATGGTGAGAAGCCAAGGAGTTACGAAGAGGAAGAGGAAGGGGACTGGAGCGAAGGAAGTGAAAGGAGTGAAGGAAGAAAAAGGAAAGGAAGGAAGAAATGGAATGGAAACCTGCCACCGGTTCATAGTGACCAACAGCAGAGCAGTAACAACAACAACAACAACAACAAAAGGCTTATTTGTTCAGCTTTCATTTTTTTCAGGTAGCCTAACTTTTTTTTTTCCCCTTCTTATGCCAAGATGGCTTTTTCAGACATTCTTTTGTCTTACTATCCAATATAAAACAGCTTCCTTTTCCGGCCTGCTCATATCATTGGGCAGGGAGTCAATAAAAACCTTGAGGGCAGCACATCTGAAAAGATGTGCCCTGTCTTGTACTTCAGAGCCACACAATTTACACGTTGCCGGTTCTTTGCTGATGTTAAAGCGGTTCAGGTGATACTGTAGGACGTCATGGCCTGTTGCCAGCCGGAACTGGGCGGTGGCCGTCTTTCTGGACCAATTCTCATCAGGCCCTCTGTTGATCTCTGCCCACCAGCTTTTGGCTCGTAAGGCCTTTTCATATGTGCTTTTGTACACCTTTTTTATGGCTGTCTTGATCTTGTTTTTAGCGCCTCTGAAGGACGTAGCCGCGTAGCCTAACTAAATTCAGCTATTTCTTTTGTTTCAGAAACATCAAGATTTTCTTAGACCCTGGTCGCTCATTTCTGGTCTGTCATCAAGAAGTTAAGATCATAGGATAGGTTTTGATATTGGCATCAAGACTAACTTCAGTGTTCTAAAAGTAAATCCTGAAAAAATATTTATTTATATTTGAAACTTGGGTAATTATGGCCTGGAGCTGATTCGTTTTGAACTCACTTTTTTTCTGTATTCCTTTGCGATATTGATCATTTGCGTAGTACATGATTGTTATTTCATTATTTATCTGTAAGCTACAGTGATTTTCAATACAAATAGTATCATCTTTCATATTAAATTATCATTTTGAAGATGCATCGATTTGACAACACAATCACGTTAAATATGGCAATATGGCGTACGTACGAGTGCGCAGCTGTTCGGAGCACACAAGAAGTGTGCTGCCAACGTAAGTACATACAAAAAACCTACATCCTCTGTTCTCATCTGTGCAAACTAGACCCCTATGATTAAAATATCCCTTCTTCAAATTCTGCAAGTAAACTAACCTGCAGGTTAGGGGGTCAATTATATTATGTTAAATTGACTGGGCCAACCCACGAAAGTTGGGAAGGTTATTGGGTCTGGTTGATATGGCCTAGTGATTTCGTTCTTTTTCCTTCTACATTGGCAGCACTGCAACGGACACGAAGCGGATAACATGGAAGAAGGTGTAAACTTTTACCATAAAAACTTTAACAATCATTTAATAACTTTCAAAAGTAAATACTATATCATAATGTACATCAAAATAAAGGCAATTAAACATTGAACCATAAAAATAACACTTCAAACAAAACTTCGGCGTTTTTCAATGAAAAAAAGTGAGTTCAAAACGAATCAGCTCCAGGCCATAATTACCGAAACTTGTAGCCTACATAATTCCTCAAAAACTGTGGCAGAAATGGACTGATAATATTCTTCTGATCCACATGAATTGAAATTGATATAGGCCCTACTGTATGTTTAATCAAATTATAAACCAAATCGTGTTTGAAACATAATATTTTTAATCCACATCAAGACTAAACATCAAGACCTCAAGAACTGTGGCAGAAATGGACAATAATATTCTTCTGATCCACATGAACTCTAAGCTCGTGTTTTACGTGTTATATCTGTGCATGTTTGTATTTTCTCTCCTAGCAGGTTAGGTTCGTAGGCCACTCAAGGCCTGGCCTGGTGTCGTCGTGGGATTTCTGTATGAGCCAGCAGGTGCAAGTGGTAAGTTACTTTTGAGTTTCGAAACGAAATTAATTAGTAACAAGCCTGCCAACAAGTAGTACCTTGCTCATCAGGCATCTAAAAGCTAGATTATTTTCAGTGTGTTAGGCCTGATTCATTTCATTTTTCATGTTCAGTAAATTTCTAAATTATTATTTCACAATTTCTTATTAACTGGACAGTTATAGTAGCCCTAGGCCTTTATATTTTTTTAAAGGTTATCTTTCATCAAAATCCTACACAAAGAATTGGCTTAATGCATTGCATTTTGTCTAGGTGATTCCGATACTTGATCCAGTCAATTAACGTTGGTTTTTAAGTTATGTTTACTTAGGTCTAGGTAAATATCTATAATACTCTCTGCGTTGTATTTCACATTTCAAAACTGTGCGTCATATTTCAGTAACACTGCAAGACCGTCTGCAAGTTTCGTACACCGATATCAACTTCAGTCGACTCTGCGTGTATTCGAGACCGCGAGCATCGACATCGACTGCCGGCGTTGAACATAGACTGAGGAAACGTGTGTGAGCCGGACGTGGGACCACATCATATTATGGGGTGTAGAAAAGACCTGAGCCCGTTCTGTTATTGCATGCTTGGTAGGATAACGGAGTGGACAAGGCAACTTTTAACTCAGTGAAATTGTCAACAATGAAAACAAACAACTTCCAGTAGGTAGGGGCCTACTTATAAGAATTTAATCCAAATTTAATTTTAATTTAATTTTAGTTTAGGCCTAGTAATTTAATTTATTTTTTAACTTTAATCCAAAAGTTGCTTTTCTGGAGGCAAGAAAATAAGTAGTAGGTAAATGTACAATGTGTTAATTTAAAACCTCTGCTAAAATTCTGTCATAGGCCTACACACAAACTTCTGTCGAAGTTTTTATTTAATCATATCATTTTTGAGTGGTGATCGTTCACATCGAGTCAAGCTCCACGTTTAGACTGCGCCTGTTTCAAGTCTGTGATTGATGATTTCATTGAGTTCAGAGTTATGACAAAGTAATGTCATTAGTTGATACTATGTGGTGTACACTAGTCCTACTCCACAGTTCACAAGAGAGTAATGAATGACACTGGTATTTATAAGCCTAATCCACTTTCATAAATATTAAGTTATGGTAACGTTTTTCTTCGTGATTGTCATCATTCTAAAGATGGCTCATGGCTACATACTATTTTATCGAAGCACAGAATCACGAAAGTTGTTAGAACCTATTTTCATCTTTGTGCTTATGGGTGTCTTGCCCCTACAATGGTCACTGTCTTGCTAGTTAGCTCAAGGGTAGTTAGGATATTTTCTATACCAACACCTTTGTGTAGTTGTTAGTGAATACCTGCCGACATAAACCAACAATTACTTAAGTCCTGTAGCCCGTCTACCTACCATGGCATCCCACAGGGACCCTCCATAGACTCCCTTACAATACTTTTTAGTGTCTGGGAGGCATATTTAGGCCTATTTGTATTATTTGTAATATTTGTATATGTATTTGTAAACCCTGCATCGTAGAGGCAAACGGAGCTTATTCTGGCATCACTCGGAAACTTAAGAAGTACGACCTTGAGCGTTATAGCCTACTAGAGATATGTTTTTTAGCATCAATTTTCTCTAAATTTAACATAGGCCTATCCATTTTTTTGTATAACATCAAAAGTTCAAAACCTTGGATATGAGGGGGTTTCTTGCTCTTCAAATAAAAAATTATGTGGAGATAGCCTATTTAATAATAATAATAATAATAATATAATGTAGTTGTTAACTACATAGGCCTAATGCTCAATAGGAATGGGAACTCTTTATTATATTTTGTAAAATTAGCAATTTGAAGCAATTTCAAAACTATATATTTACACCGATTTTGCATCTAAAACCTCAAAACGCGAGAAAAAAGACGTATTATATGGTAGATATGTCGTGATGAAACATTTACTTAAAAGTGTAAACATCCACCCATCTTATCCTAGCATAGTAATCCCCCTTTCATTCCAACTCAGTTCAGTGTTCGTATTTTAGGATCCCTTGGATTGGATGATGAAATTGTAGCTTTGTTTAACCCATCCAGACATCACGAGTTCTGCACGTACATACAGGGTACAGGGCTGTAAAAATATGAAAGGCCATAATACCATATAACCATACGACCAGATCCAGCACGATGGCATAATAGCCAAATGTGGGCATTTGAGAAGAAGAAGAAGATGTAGGTATTATTATTTTGAGTGAAACAAATTATTTTTGAAGTTAGGAAAAAAGTAAAATAGATTAGATTAGATTTAATTAGATTAAACACTTCAAAGCTCTGCAAATGGGCCATAACTGGCTGGTGGCAACCTGTCTAAACCTCCCCCCCCACACCCTCCCTCATCACTTCGTATCCCTCATTCTATTTCTAAATTCCCTTACTGATTTGCACTCAACAACCTCCTCGGGTAACTCACTCCAGTCCCTGACTGCTCTCAACAAATCCAAACCTACCCAGATCACCTTACCACCTGTTGCTGAAACTTCCGTTTATGATCCCCCTCCCTCTGTAGCCTATACTCCTTGCAATCTGCTAAGGGTTTCCCCCCACCCTCTTTTCCCCCTAGCTGCTTAGTATAGATTACACATCCTATCACTCCTCCACCTCTCCTCTAAAGAGTCCCAACCCAGCTCCCCCATCATTGCTGTAACGCTATCATAAACCCTCATCGCATTCCTCGACATCTTCCTCATACCTCTATCGCCTAACTTGTCCCGTAACCTTCGTTGCCGCCCTACGCTGCACCTTCTCTAGCTCCAAGACCTCGCCCTTCCTATTATATGGATCCCACACTGCCCCCCCATATTCCACAATAGGCCACACCACCGTTTTATAAGCCCTATCCTTTATCTCCTTACTAGTTCCCTTCAGATTTCTCATAACAAACCCTAGGGTTCTATATCCCTTCCTTACACTCTCTTGCACTTGGTCCGCCCATCCCAAAGCTTCTGCCAATACAATCCCCAAATACTTATACAGTATACTTCTTTACCTTCTCTAGAACTAGCCCTTAAAGAAAATACTCCCTCACATCCCCTTTTAATTTACGTGTGAACCAAACCACTTTACATTTTCCTGCATTCAATCCCTTCCTGTTATCGGTAAACAACTCATCTATCCTTCTCAAATCAACCTGCAACAACTTGGTATACTTCCCCCCCTTAATCACCCTATACAGGATGCAATCATCAGCAAACAACCTCAATCTTGACTCTATTCCCCTACCGTACCTATATAGGTACGGTAGGGGAATAGAGTCAAGATTGATATTAGCATTAATAAACATTATAAATAACAGCGGCACCCCGACGTGACTTCAATACTTTGTTGATACATACAATAAAAATGATGCACATCTAATGATTAGTAGGTTATTAATATTGAGGATTCAAAATCCGGAAGTAGGCCTTATAATAAGAACAGAAGAAAGATAAATCCAAGAAAGTTCTGGTTATTTCAAGATTTTGTGCTCTTAAAATTTTGAAGCTAAATAGGCCCACATGAAAAACAAACCACAACAAATCAAGATAAAAACATTCTTTCAAGATTGGATTAAAAAAATGAATATAATTCTAAAATCTGGGATTTATACCAAATCCAAAATTTGCCATAACAAAAATTAAAATAATATTTTCTAAAAAAATGTGTATCCTATTTGTATCATTGTGATTGCAGAATTTAATTTAATTTTCTAAAAGGAAACAAACGATGTCTGAATGGGTTAAAGAACATCGTGACACAAATCTTAGTCCAACACAGATCCGACATACAGACCTAGACCTTATGCTCTATTGTGAACTGTGTTGTGTTGCCTAGTGTTAACTATGTAGTAGTTGGTGGTGGGTGTGCCAGCGGTGCAATACGGATACACATTCTAGAGCTGCCGTGAGTGGAGTACGTACACACAAGTAAAGCTAAACCAGTATGGAAACCAGTCTAGCATGTAAGGTACTTGCATATATTTGCCTACCACACATTTATATCGTAGGTAGGCCTATTGATTTAATTTAAAGTAATTTCAAAATTGTCCTCCTTTGTAAATCGGTTTCATTACTGAATAACATTAAAGTTAAATAAATACGTACATAAAATATCTGCGAAGGTATCAGGGAGAGGTGTAAGGGGGAATCAGTGTATGAGAATCTTCTCTTGCGGTGAGGCATAATTAGAAGCTGCCGGGAATAAGTAGAACTTGATGTAGGATTTAGATCAAGACGTTGTCATACGTTTATCTGGTTGGTGGTTAACGAGGGGGTTTCAGATGAGTTTCAATGCTAAATAGGATTGACAAAGAATTCAATGTAGATGTAGTACATTGCTCGCATGTTTCCATACTGTTTTAGTACGGGCCGGTCTACACTCAACCTTCTATTTCACAGTTCTGGATGGATTACAAAAGTTCACTACCGCTACTCTAGTTATGTTTTCATCGGTTATATGTGTTGTGTTAAGCCACCGTACGTGTGTGGGCCGAACTAGATAAACTTGCAGCTTCTATTATTTACTACCTCTCAGGATTACAAGTCTACTGTTTTTGTACTAGACAGTTAACAATTATTTACAGTGATTTGTTTGAGAATAATATTTTGAGAAACCCAATGATTCAATGAATGAAGATAATTTTCTTATAAATATATTTACTACAAACATGATCAGGCCTAATTCAGTATTCAATTCACAAAGCTACAGTAGCTGAAGGCTAACATGTCTGTGATAAGGAACGTGACTGCATTTAGTTGTACTCCTAGTATCACGTATGACTAGAGATGCAAGAAAATGGTTTTATTTTTCTTCACTTTTCGTTTGAGAAATTGAGATTTATGGTGTTTTGTGGTGTTATTGTTTTTTTAATCGAAAATCATGTTTTTACATAAAAAAAATCATTGATAAAGCTAAAAAATGTTACATTTTCTTAACTATTATATGTGTATGGCCCTAAATGTATATACATAGTGATGGGCGTCGATTAGATTAGACTGCAGAGAAGTAAGTGGTGATGATGCGGACTGCTTATTTTCGCTTTTTATCTCGTAATTCTTATGAAGATTTGAACGGAAGGGAATACAAAATTAGGAATTACTGTTAATAATGGTGTTATTTTGCTAGAAAGTGGCAATTATGGTGTTTATCGCGAATAAACTCATAATTCGTTTTATAAGCATTTTATGGTGTTATTTCGCGATTTGAATCTGAATCCCAGTGACGCATAACGTAAAGAAATGTTGAAACCAGCACTCCAGAGTGTTTTGTTACACTTTTCGTTTTATCGCGCATTGCGAAAAACTTGCATCTCTACGTATGACTTATTCCTGTAACATAACTTCAAGCCTGTAGAAAGTCGTTTCACGACGGGTGATTATACTGTATTGGCATTTTGTGCTGTACAGAATTAGTAATGCAATTCATTCTAGTGTGAAGGGTTTTAAAGACAGGCAAAACATTTTTTGATTTTGTAATCCATCCATGACCGTGTTACCAGTAGCCTACATAATGGGCATAATACGGTACATTACACAGTGAACTATGTACGTGAACAGCATCATTCATGCACAAGGGTGTCGTATTGGCCAGTTGAGAGCAAGGCAAGGCTCCGGTCGTTCTGTAAGGGTGCGAAGCAGACGTAGCTTCATGAGGGAGACGCTGAGCCGTGGTTTGAAATAACGAGTTCCCGATTAATTGATTAAAACTAAAAGCCATATTTTACTCAACCTTATCTATCGTTCATGTATTTTTTATTTTAGCTATGTAACTACAGACTATCAAGTATCGATATTCACTTGTGCTGGAAACACATGGATCCCTTGCCGGCTTACATTCTGTAGTATTACTCATGGACCAAATTTAAATCTATCTTTTTAAAGAAACATTATCTTTGAAGCTTTTAAGTCATTGTGTAAAATTTGTGAATTTTGTTGTTATTGTCCATTCTATACCAATTTTGTATATACCAGTAATGTTATTAAATTTTGCTATTTTCTGGTTTAAAATCAATAAATCCATGCTCATTTTGTGAGATTAATTCCTTCGTATGGCACGCCATTGGGAGTTTTATTTTTTGAAGCCCGATTTGAACCGATGTCCACAGTTTTCTTTAATATCTTACATTAGCCGTGACTGTGATTGTTCTCTCTCGCTGGGGCTGCCGGCATCTCTTGTCTCACTCTCGTTTCTGGCACTCTGCAGAATCGCGCGCTGCTGCGTATACGTGACACTTTGTTCTCTTTGTCGTCAGTCGTCACATTAACAAACAATAAGAAATAACTTAATCAGGGCTCAAAAGGGTTTAAAAGTCAAGTGCGCAGTTGGCCGTTTTCCCCTCAACATCACTTAGTTCGTTTACATTTTTCGGTTTTATCTTAGTTCGCTAGCGTTTCTCACAACCTTGCTGTTGGGCGTGTCGTGAGAGTTGTAGTACAATTTGGTTGCAAGAGTAAAACCTCTTGATGCTGTTCACGTAAATAGTTCCATATTTCTCTGCAATCATGGCCATCTGGAAATCATGATGCGGACTTGCAAAAATGCACACAAGTAAAATTAAATCTCGTGCTTTCTCACGGATTTTTTCCGCATGATTCTGATTTGCACATGGCCATGGTTTCTCTGGCGGCTCTTATGTTTGTGTGTCTAGTGCCACTGGTATACTTAGAATAGACCTGTTCATTTTGGCTGCACCAATTTTTTACCGGTAACATGTTTAATATCTAACTGAAGAGGGAGGGGAAATATACAGATGCATATCGCGATAGATTGAGAAAAGTCAGTGGCTGTTGTTGAAGCTGATCAGCTTGGTTGCATTGTCTTGTAAACCTGTGCCGGCAATATAGTATTGTTTTAATTTACTGTAAAGAGGGTGGCAAAATAACACTCCAGATTAAGTAAAATCACAAATTGTGTTCTTAAATCATGTACACAGTATATTATACTGCTATCGGCGGAAGATATAAGGTGTTGTCGTCATGGATTATGTAACTAGGAAAACGCTCTGTTTGACGCGTTGATAAGCGAGCGCGTGAATATCTACGAACTTTCTGGCGAAAAGTTTTCAATGCTAATACGAACAACAAATTAACAACAATTCAAGGATGCGCATTGCAAATTTTTTTCTTATTTCCATAGCTATTATACTTCCCGACATTGTTGGACGTCGTGCAGTGTGCGTTGCTAAGAATTTTCGGTGTCTTGTTTTCGCCGCGGTCCGCCACCGTTACTAACAGTTATTGACAGCAATAGAAATGTAATTTCTACCTCAAATACGTATCTGATTGCGTTTAAATTAGTATATTCGTGACCGGACAAAAATTTACTATAAGATAGCCACCTCACATTTTTCTGTTACTGTGTTTCAAAAAAATATTTTCGAGTAACTTTTGTGTAACTTTGCCAATATTTATTGTATCGCCATAAAATGAACATATTCGTGACCGGAAAAAAGTTAAAAAAAATATGGCTACCTCACATTTTGCCGCCATTTTGTTTCAGAAAAATATTTTGCAGAAACTATGGTGTAACTTTGTAACTTTTCGAACGATTTTGCCTCAAAACTATACACCTTCAATCCACATCGAGGCTTGTGGATGGTCCAAATTTCAAGTTGATCGGACTTTCCGTTCGACCGCTATCGACAGACATAAAAAAACAAAAAAAAACAGAATGAAGTGCCGTAAGAGTCAAGTGGAGACGCTCGCTTAATAAACAATGACAGGTATCAAGCCGTTTCCCCTCCATCTTACCACCTCCACTCGGTACCAGCTAAGCGCTAGCAAGAAAGGAATGCAGGGACGACTGCGGTAGACTGCAGACCCATTAAGCCAGGTGTCATTGTTAAAAATAGCTATCTTTTGATGTACAGTAGTGTAATCGTACAATTTCTCAATTACTTTTCAGATATATGGAATAATCACGAAAAATTGGTATAAAATTAACTTAGAAAATTTTAAAAATAGCTGAAAACCGTCAATTTTACAGCAATCATATAATTTTCATCATTATTATAATTTTCAGATTAAGTCAAAATCATTAATATTCAAGTTTTTTTTTAAATTCAAAGTTAATTTTATATCAATTTCTTGTGATTATTCCATATATCTGAAAAGTAATTGAGAAATTGTAACATTTAACTAGGCCTACATCAAAACATTGTTATTTTTAACAATGACACCTGGCTTAATGGTTCTGCGGTCTACGGCAACCGTCTCTGCATTCCTTTTTTGCGAGCGCTTAGCTGGTACCGAATGGAGGTGGTAAGGTGGAGGAGAAATGGCTTGATACCTGTCATCGTTTATTACATAATCCGTGACGACTACACCTTGTATCTTACGCCGATAGCAGTATAGTCCTGTATGTGCACAAGTACAAAAGTACAAGCACTCATGACATCAAAGTAAATATGTAGTCATTGGTTTTAAGAAATGAATGGGTAAACATTGTGCTGGATAAGCTTCCAGTGGCTACTGACTAGGACTCGGGGTTTGCACAGCCTTTAAAGGTTTGTGACAGCTAGGAGTTTCAACCCAGGATTAGATTATAGAAAAAAAAAACGATAAGGTCATTACGCATTACTGAGTTTACTAAGATCCTCTATTTAAAAGATGTTTAAAATGAATTGGTTGCCCAAATGAACAGATCTATTGTTGTACCCTACAATTTTGAGCATAAATACATTTGGAAGCACATAATAGTTTGCCGCGATAAGATAAAAAAACGCTTTTTAACCAAATATGCAACTCTCGAAAATTTGCTTCTTTTTGACATTGGTGCGAGAGCGAGATAGAGTCATCGGAACAGATAAGAATCAGGGAAATGTTTTTTAATCCCAAGTTTTGCTTATTGGTTATTGATTACCTACGAACTGAAAGGAACCTTGTAGGGCGTAAACGTCATCCACAATTGGCATGCCGGCACGCTTTTATCATCGTCATTAGCGGGAAGGATAAAATAAAAACTAAAACTAAATTCAGATTCAATTCATTCAAATTTTTTTTTCAATTGAACTAGTGGCACGGTATAAGCAGAGGGTATTGGGACTGTGTTAATTCTCTATAATTAGAATGTAGAGTCCTTCTATTTTGATTAGTAATGTTCAGTCGTCGCCGTGACGCAACAAAACTTGTTTTTAGTATCGTTGTTTAAACCGCGTGGGCAAAATAGAAATTCAAATTTTGTACTAGGTCTACTTCTAAAAATGAGTAATGAAATCTTGAATTCCTTAACAGTTTAGAACGCAAAAGTTGTTTCGTTTCAGTTGTGAACAGGAAAATTGCATTCAAACTAGATTCTATAGTTGACGTCAGCCATTACTCGTGAGCACCAAATTTGTGATTTTCGAGAGTTGTCTATTCCTGCATTCAGTTCACAATTCACTGTCAATACACTTTGGTAAATTAGGTCAGAACTTCTAAATGAATACACTCTTTGTGTTTGGAGTTGTGCTCTTTCATGTCAACACTATTCATTATTATTGTATATAATATGAATAGAAACATTTAATAAATAAAGAAATACTAAGTCCATAAACTAGTTCACGTCCATTAATTAGGTCGCAACCTCTATATGACCTTCAAAAAATATACTAAGTCCATAAATTAGGTCGCAACCTCTAGATGACCTTCAAAAAATATATTAAGTCCATAAACTAGTTCAGATGAACTTGTTGTCTGATCTGTGCTTCCAATTATTCATGCTCATTGTTGTATGCGTACGTAGTGTGGTGCTGGTATCTTTGCATGCAACCGATCCTCTCGCTCAGACAGGACTGATGATGGAATTGTTGGAAAATATTTCGATTTCCGTCGTCAGTCCTGTCTTTGCGTTGGGGTGAACACTCTGTGAAGCTGAAAAGTTTCGATGCTAAATCTGGTCGCTTGAAAAATGCAAAAAGACTTAGGGTATATAAAAGGGCTTTTTTTGGCCATTTTTCATTGTTTTTGCTTAATTTTTTGTATTTTTCCTAGATATTTTGTAAATTTTATGAAAATTTTTATAATTTTCATAAAATTTATAGAAATATTTATAAATTTTATGAAAATTATTATAATTTTCGTAAAATTTATAGAGATATCTAATATTTCTATTGTAATGTTTATTGGAAATAAATAAGGATGGAGTAAGAGACTATCAGTTTAATTACCCACAAAGTAAAACCTATTATTTATTGTTGGTTGATTGGTCTATTGGGAAAGGAAGTATCCAGGATTACCCACGAAGGGTTAAGCATGGGAAAGAAAAGGATTAAAGAACAAGTAAACACAACAGCATGAGTTCAACAACATGTATTGAGCAAGCAGGGTTGCACACAAATGACATACAAAAGTAGGTTATGTCCAATGGCCTTGAAAAAACAAATGGTTAGGGATTAGCATGGAGAATGCTTACAAGCCCATTGCTTCAGAGGTGTGCATGGCATGTAGTCGAGAGAAGAGACGAAGACGTTGGAAGTGTGGCCAGCAGATCGTTGTCGGGATGGTCGAGAGAAGCGATGGATGGCAGTAGTGAACTGGTGCATTGGTGACGGACAGAGACATATGTCGAACAACCTGAAACAGAGAACATTGTAAGAAAGAGATTTTGCATGTTGACAGAGTGCTTGTTTAGGCCCGATATTACGACGGCCCGCTAAATATTCAGTCCGCGAGCAACGTTTTCGCCATGGCAACCACATTTTGTAGTTGCCACGGAGAAACCAAGTTAGTCGCGGACTAAATATTTAGCAAGCCGTCGTAATATCGAGTTTCAGGCAGCCAGATGGAGAGAGTTACAAGTTATACAGCATTGTGGACATGACATTATATCGATGACATTAGCACAACTGGGACTTGAACCCAGATACAACCATACAAATTATGTGGTTTAATGGTTTTGAAGCACAATGAATGAATGTTTCTGTAGCTTCTTTTGATCGTAACATTGAACTTTAATTTGTTTCCAACAATTATATTTGTATGTATATTTTGGAAGGGATTGGTAGATGACCAGATTCCAATTAGTAATTTACGTATTAATATCGCTTACGTATCAGATACTTGTAAGGTAATTAATATGGCATGCTATCAATATCGCACAGCGTATTGAGTTATGCACCGAGTGAATTGTTTACAATGGAAGTTTATGGAAAAGAAGTTAATTCTTAGGGCCTTTGTTCAAATATAAACTTTTGTTAAAGATTGTTGTAGTATCACAAATTATTTATTGCTGTTACATGCACGAAAGTATACAGGTCTAAGATCTTTACTACAGCCAACATTAAAATACTGCATAATTAATCTTCTTTACTAACATCTCAAGAACGTAATATAAAACATGAATTCTGTAGAACGAGGGTCAGCAGTTTCCAGTGGTGTCATGGGGGGGGGGGGGGGGAGGGGACTATACAGAGCAAACAAAAAATGTTTTCCTCCTGCAGTGTATGAGGGGTGTGTCCCATGGTTTTGTTTTAGAGTGAATTTTGAAACTATTCGCAACTTTTGCACGAGGGATTTAGTTGTGAAATGTTTAGTGTTATTCCGGGGGGCCTTAAAACTACGTAACTTGGATTGAATCTCTTGAAAGCATGATATTATGCATCTACACTAGACAAATTGGAAAGATATATTGGTTAGTAATAAAAGTGTGCCATCGTTTGTGCTTTTCATTACCTACTAAAAACGTGACTAATATGTATTTCGATGTTACTCGCCTATTTCAGCTTTAAAATAGGGCCATTCATGTCCATTGAAAAAATTTAATACAGTGAAACTTCTAACAAACGTCTTTATAACAAAATTATCTATATAGCAAACTGTTTTTGAGTTCCCAAGAGATTTTTATGCATGTTAAGGTAGCATCTTTATAACAAAATAATAATCTGGCCCCCAATAGTTTGCTTTAAAGAAGTTTTCCTGCAATTTCTAGTTTAGAGAATGTTATTTTAGCATTTTACGTTTTAGATGCTTAAGAGCGAAGGATACCTCTACGTCAAAAACTGCAGGAAATTTTCATTTTTTAATTATATCTCAAGATTGAAACACAAAATAAAAAATCTTGAGAAATCATAGCACTGTGGTTTGGTAAGCCCTACAGACTGAATGATAAATGTATTTAACGTTAAAATCAGTATGACTGTGATAATGATTTCTTTAAATTACTTAGGAAATCGTTATCACAGTCACTGATTATAACGTTAAATACATTTATCATTCAGTCTGTAGGGCTTACCAAACCACAGTGCTATCATTGAGTTTATTAGTGTAGGGTTAGAGACCCAGCGGCCATTGGCGGCTATCTACCAATAAATTTCCCGTGGACTCTAGTAGTACGATCCCGTACCGCTAGAAAGCGCTACACGTACCCACTGATGTCAGCGTTCCTGTGGAAAGAAGGGATACTACGTAGTACGATCACGTGGCTTGGGTCTAGCCTAGGTCTAGGCCCAACTCTTTTAGTCTAGGCCATTACTAGGCTACAATAAGCCTAGGCCTACATTAATAGGCCTACATTTGTAACGTAGTACTACAGCCTAGCCTATATAATGTATAAAACCTTATATAATGTGTTGTAATAAAGTATTAGCTTACTTATTGTTAACTTCGTGCCCGTTTGACATGTTTATCAGAACAGATGATAATGCTTTAATAACAATATCCACCGCCATCTGGATACTACTACCTAACCGACTTCGCATCTGCGCGTACTACGTAGTATCCCTTTCTTTCCACAGGAACGCTGACATCAGTGGGTACGTGTGGCGCTTTCTAGCGGTACGGGATCGTACTAGTAGAGTCCACGGGAAATTTATTGGTAGATAGCCGCCAATGGCCGCTGGGTCTCTTACCCTACACTAATACTAATAAACTCAATGGTGCTATGATTTCTCAGATTTTTATTTTGTGTTTCAATCTTGAGATATAATTAAAAAATTAAAATTTTCTGCGGTTTTTGACGTAGAGGCATCCTTCGCTCTTAATCGGTGAACATGTCGTATTTTTGAAAACGCTACAAAATGCTAATTTTACAAACATAATGTGTTCCTATTCTTATAGAGATTGAGTTAAGAATTCCATTCTAACCCTTTAGTTACAAATTACAATTGAATTGATTTTTAAATATCTTCACATAATTGTCTTGGAAGGTTAAGACAACCCCTCATATTTAAGGGTTTGATGTGAAGAAAAAATAGATACTATAAAATGCTAAATTTTGAGAAAATGTATGCTAAAAAACATATCCGTATCTGTATTTGTTTATTTTTACTCCTCTACTCAGTATATTTGTGGTATACATATATTATCTACGAAAGCATGCTCAAAATAAATTGCCACCATTTACAATGAAACCCCCCCCATTGTATGAAAGTGTGTGTTTTGGCCTTGGAAAGACTTGTATATTGTTTTAGGATGACACCACTGGACTGGACAAAGAAGTTAGGGCGTATCTTACTGCTCTATTTTGACGCTAGTCAACTAGCCTAGTAGGCCTAGACGTTAGGCTAGGCCTAGCTAGCTAGGCCTAGACACTAGGCTAGTAGACTAGCGTCAAAATTGAGCATTAAGATACGCCCTTAGTGGGCACGCAACAGCATTGTTGTCAGCGTCCATCTGAACTAGTACCCTATATATAACGGGCTGGGATACGCTATTTACTAAATGGATGTTCTTACGTTTTTATTTATTTATTTATTAATCATTTCCATTTACTACAAAATAGAATGGGGGTTGGCAGAAAAGAGCACAGCTCCAAACACCAGAGTGACTGCCAACCCATACTAAAATTAAAATATAATAATGAACATAATACAAAATACAAAATATAAAATACAAAACAAAAAATATGAAAACATAATATGAATGAAAATATAATTATAAGATACAACTGTTAAATATGAAGTAAAAAAGAATAAAAAAGAATAAAAAAATGAAAATTTACAAAACAATGTTTAAAAAATGCTCCGTTAAAGAGGCTTTGAAGACATCTAATGAGCGTGCCATCCTGATCTTGAGTGGTAGGGAATTCCACGATTGACAAGCCCTATAATAGAACCCTTTCTGGTAGGCTGCTGTTCTGGCAAAAGGTGGCCTGAACAATAGACCCCTACCAAATTGGGCACTACGATTACAGGCTTGTAGTCTTACATATGGATCCAGGTTTGTCCTACCATTTAACATGCCCCACAAAAATTGCAGCTCTACTTTTTTCCTGAATGTTTCTAGAGATGGAATCTTCAATGATGCACGTCTTGCCGTAGCACTATGAGTGGTAAATTGCGACCTAGCAGCAATAAAGCGTGTAGCTCTACTTTGGACACGCTCCAACTTCATCTTGTTGCTTATAGATGGTTTGGTTAATTTCAATTCTTAGCTTATTCCAGAATTTACATTAACAGATCATTTTATTACTTACTAATTAGCATAAAATGTTCTTGAGATGTATAACAGGAAACCATAAATTCTACTAGATTCTCATATTGGCTGTAGTAAGTTATCAATTTGCTTTTATACAATCGTGCTAGAAGTGATGAAACATTCATTTTGGCATAACAGATTGCAGTGTGGGACATTTATACAATTCATTATTTGCTTCATTGTATTGGCAGTATCAAAGTTACTGTTATCGTGTATACCAGTATAATATAGATCGATTAAAGTAAAGTTCCAAAGTTTAAAAAACCCTATAGGCCTACCTAACTGGCAATCGAACCCTGGACCTCCTCGAATCGAAGCATGAATCAACACATTAGACCCGCGAGCAAAATAATCCTAATTAATTAAGCGAGCGTCTCCATTAGACCTTTATGGCACTTCGTTCTGTTTTTTTTTATGTCTGTCGATAACGGTCGAACGGAAAGTCCGATCAAGTTGAAACACAGTAACGGCAAAATGTAAGGCGGCTATATTATAGTAAATTTTGGTCCGGACACAAATATACTAATCTAATCATTATGTGATACGTATTAGAGGCAGAAATTACATTTCTATTGCTGTCAATAAGTGTTAGTAACTGTGGCGGACCGTGTCGAAAACACTATTCGAAATGACAATGAAAAATCTTAGCAACGCACTTTGCAAAGCGTTCAACAATGTCGGGAAGTATAATAGCTATAGAAATTAGAAAAATTTTGCAATGCCATTCTTGAATTGTTGTTAACTGTTGTTTGTATTAGCTTCGCGATCTTTTCGCCAGAAAGTTTGTAGATATGGACGCGCTCGCTTATCAACGCGTCACACAGAGCGTTTTTCTAGTTACGTTGAAAATGATAACTAAATAATGTAATGTATAATTTGGTTACTTATTTTGTTATTGGAAACTGAATGAATTACCGGGCATAATATTTTTGGTGAATCCAGTTAGTAATTTTTGTGAATGTCAAAAGATATCGAAAGTTCGTAAGATCATACGTATCGCGCAGTATACGTATAAAAGTACAGTGGAAGAAGTAGCAAGATGAACGTAGCCAGTAATATTTAATATTTTGTATTTATTTAGGCAACATTTAAGTGACACTAGTTTTCAGAGTTTGTCCAGAGTAAAATGCAAGTTCTAGATTGTGTTCTTTTTTTTGTTTAATATAGGAACATTGTTATGTGCATGTGACCAAAATGAAAAGTTTCTGGACGCTAATGCACTGGCTCTATACTGTATTAGTAATTAAGAGATTGGATTTAATTTACTGCATTGGAAGCGGGAATAAACCCACTAGACCTACGAGCAATACATATGAAAATAATAAATGTATAGAGGTCCGTGAAAATCATTTTATTTTGGAGTAAATTCGTTTTTACGATAAAAGTTGGGTTTATTCAGTAAAAGGTGTATTTCAAAAGTACTTCAATCATGACTAAGGGTAGCTTGTACACTCGATACACTCAATAGTGTATTATCACGTGGTCACACCAGCCAAATTAATAAAGATACTGTATGGCCTTTGCTATAAAATGTACGATTTTTTAGATTTTATGCCATTAACAACACAATAACGTGAATTTCAGAGTTTTTCACAAATTTAGCTACAGTACAACCTTGTTATTACGTCGCTCAATAAAACACCGTCTCTCACACTAATTACGTCATTTTGATACATTCTCGGTGAATCCCACATAAGGAGCAATGCTATTTTTCTCTAGATAGTAAATAATAATACTGTAATAATAATATGTCCCCTGATGGAACCTCGAACGTGATTGTAAGTGTCCATACTCCCTACAGCAGTAAAATGATTCATATTTCATACAGTAACACTTTTTTATAATGAGCTCTCGGGGGCCAGATTATCTTTATAATATATATATAAAAACGAAGGTATGAATGTATGTGCGTGTGTGTGTATGTCCTTCATACATTACTACACCATTCATCTGATTGCAATGAAAATTTGGCGAGTTGTTGTGCGCACGCCTGCGATGGTTTCTGGATGATAACAACCCCCTCCCAACCCCCCCTCACCCCCACCACCACTGAGACACCAACATGCAATAATGCTTTCCTAAACCATACATCCGGCTGCGATAAAATTTTGTTGAGTTAGTGTATGCACGCCCGCTAAGGTTTCTAAATGATAACCCCCCCCCCCCCAAACCGCCACCCCCACTGAGACACCATCATGCAATAATGCTTTCCTTAACAGTATGTTACACAGATTATTTTGTTATAAATAAGTTTCACTGTGCTATAACATCGTTTCAGATAACTTCAGTTTAACTCAACTTATACCAGTTGAATGGAATTCTGTACTCCCCCCTCCCCCCCCCCCTCTCCAAACCCCTGCCTGGTGCTGGCAAAACCAGACCAACAATGATTATGGTGTAATATCGATTACGAAGAAAAGGGTAATTTTATTTTATCAATGATAAATGATAATTGAACTAAAACCCGGGAGTTGCTGACCTGGTTAATTTTAATGGGTATACAGTATACATCTGCGGACTGTTTCTCTCAGCAGATCTGTAGCCTCGATCGCCTACGTTCAATTATCGCGAACGTATGCGAGTTTCTGTGTATGTTTATGAATGTGTGCAACAAACAAATTGCACGTACGTCACATATGTGCACGTGGCGGCCACATTTGTGATCAAACTTTGACGTTGCCATGGAGAAACAATGGAAGCCTGTTGTGGTAGAACACAAATCCTCAGTTCTTTAAAATTTAACCCGTCTGGTAATTTGTGATTTTGTTTGTTACATATGTTAACTTTTTAAATGATAAATTATGCTTATTTAGTAAATTTTACTAATATTCAGCGTTCACCAATGATCTAGGATATGACTACTTCAATTGTGTCTCAATGATGGCCGCTGTGACGTCACGTGGGAACTGTGAATAGTTTTTTGTTAGGTACCCTTAATTCTTAACTCTACAACAAATCTTATCTGTCACTATTTCATTCCCTTCGTTATTTAATTAAATAAATAAATTCACATTTAGAATCTACCCACTCGGTGAAATGACTATATATATAAGACCTGGTAATTGGACTGTACACCGTTCCTAATCGTCACATATAAAAAACAATTTAAAAACGCAATATTTCGAACCCTGATCAGAGCTCTTCAACAGGCGAAAACAACGTTGCGTTGAGTGTAGGGGTGTGCGAACCCTCATTTTTTTTTCGAACCGAACCTTCATATCAGACTGAACTTCGGACTTTCTTTAAAGTTTCTAAAATTGTGGTTAAAACTACTGTAGTGTAAATGGGAGAAGAAATATGATCATGGGAATAAATTGGTTTTACTTGTTGATGGTGCCGATTCCATTTTTCTAAAATATTTATAACTTAAATGTGACTGAAAAACAGTATTTACGAGCCCGGAACACATTTTAAGAGTTAAAATCAAGTTTAGGCAGGCAACGGAACACGATATAAAGGGAAAATGGGGCCCGAAAAGGCACTGCCTTGTTCTGTTACTTACAACAGGTTGTGAATGGCATATTTAGAAGGCATTGCCTAGCCCAACAGTTTGAATTTAGGCGGGAAGGCGGCAAATTCAAACAGTTCGTTTTCGAACATGGTTTTAATTTTTCGAACCGAACTCGAACTTTTAAAGTTGGTTCGAGTTCGGTTCGTTTTCGAACGGGTTCGCACACCCCTAGTTGAGTGTGTTTTCGGCTGTTGAAGAGCTCTGATCAGGGTTCGAAATATTGTGTTTTTAAATTGTTTTTATATGTGACAAGGAACAGTGTACAGACCAATTACTAGGTCTTATATAATGTTTTACAAGACTGATTTCCAGTGGGGGACTTCAACTTAAAGCGACTAAACCAACCCTGCAGGCTCTGCGGATATTATAGAGTTTATGTGAAACATTGTGCTTGATATTACCATAGAGTATATTACTTCCAACTAAGCTGTTAAGCACTTATTATAGAGCTTGTGTGAAACATTGTGCTTGATATTACCATAGAGTATATTACTTCCAACTAAGCTGTTAAGCACTTATTATAGAGCTTGTGTGAAACATTGTGCTTGATATTACCATAGAGTATATTACTTCCAACTACGCAGTTAAGCGGTTATTATAGAGCTTGTGTGAAACATTGTGCTTGATATTACCATAGAGTATATTACTTCCAACTACGCTGTTAAGCAGTTATTATAGAGCTTGTGTGAAACATTGTGCTTGATATTACCATAGAGTATATTACTTCCAACTACGCAGTTAAGCGGTTATTATAGAGCTTGTGTGAAACATTGTGCTTGATATTACCATAGAGTATATTACTTCCAACTAAGCTGTTAAGCAGTTATTATAGAGTTTATGTGAAACATTGTGCTTGATATTACCATAGAGTATATTACTTCCAACTAAGCTGTTAAGCACTTATTATAGAGCTTGTGTGAAACATTGTGCTTGATATTACCATAGAGTATATTACTTCCAACTACGCAGTTAAGCGGTTATTATAGAGCTTGTGTGAAACATTGTGCTTGATATTACCATAGAGTATATTACTTCCAACTAAGCTGTTAAGCAGTTATTATAGAGCTTGTGTGAAACATTGTGCTTGATATTACCATAGAGTATATTACTTACAACAACGCAGTTAAGCGGTTATTATAGAGCTTGTGTGAAACATTGTGCTTGATATTACCATAGAGTATATTACTTCCAACTAAGCTGTTAAGCACTTATTATAGAGCTTGTGTGAAACATTGTGCTTGATATTACCATAGAGTATATTACTTCCAACTACGCAGTTAAGCGGTTATTATAGAGCTTGTGTGAAACATTGTGCTTGATATTACCATAGAGTATATTACTTCCAACTAAGCTGTTAAGCACTTATTATAGAGTTTATGTGAAACATTGTGCTTGATATTACCATAGAGTATATTACTTCCAACTAAGCTGTTAAGCAGTTATTATAGAGCTTGTGTGAAACATTGTGCTTGATATTACCATAGAGTATATTACTTACAACAACGCAGTTAAGCGGTTATTATAGAGCTTGTGTGAAACATTGTGCTTGATATTACCATAGAGTATATTACTTCCAACTAAGCTGTTAAGCAGTTATTATAGAGCTTGTGTGAAACATTGTGCTTGATATTACCATAGAGTATATTACTTCCAACTAAGCTGTTAAGCACTTATTATAGAGCTTGTGTGAAACATTGTGCTTGATATTACCATAGAGTATATTACTTCCAACTAAGCTGTTAAGCAGTTATTATAGAGCTTGTGTGAAACATTGTGCTTGATATTACCATAGAGTATATTACTTCCAACTACGCAGTTAAGCGGTTATTTTAGAGCTTGTGTGAAACGTTGAGCTTGCTATGTCGACAATCAATATTCCCCCAAGCCACGTTATATCAAGATTGTACTGTATTTGGCAGCGAGTCGATTTCGACATTCCCGATTTAAAATTAAATATTTATTTATACTCATTTTGTGAAATGAAGGATGCCTACATATTTGGGTATTATTGTAGTTCGTAATTATTCACGAAATTCACGGACCTCCCTAAATACAATAAAGAGTGCCAATGAAATCACTGCAGATTTGTTAAATATGTTGAGTAAATCACGCAGTGAGTCTAGTGATACGCTTTTTAGCGATTAAGGTTTTAGAGACCAAATAGGAGAACATATTTTTGAAAATCTTGCAAAGTGCCCATTTTTATGTAATTTCTATTGAGACGTAATTAAAAATTGCATTCTAGCCCTTTATTTAGTGAAATTGAAATGATTTTAAATACCTGCACATAATTTTCCATTATAAATGCAAGAAACCTCCTTATATTCAAGGTTTTGATGAAAAGAAAACGAAGATGCAACAAAATTTTGAGAAAACTAATCGTTAAAAACGTATCTCCAGCCAGTGACCCTAACGTTGTGTGTCAAAGTAGACCGACCAAACTCACCAAGAGTAACGTGAGACGTGGCCGAGCGGCTGCCTGCGGTGCGGGAGACTTCGAGGTAAGCTGGTCTTAGTGATGGCTTCAGTCCTGAGTGGGAGACAGCTTCCGTCTTGAAGGTGATGCAGCGCCGTGAGACGAGCTGACATTCTGAAAACAAGAACGTACACGTCAGTCAAGAGCTACAGTCAAAACAAACCTCTGAGGACCAATTAAGGGATTGTTATGCATCTATTGCTAAAGACGTCAAAACTTCAACCCCTACGGCACCTTAAAGCCACTGCTACCAACAGCCAATGCCAGTTAAAATAACAAGATATATGGAGGAATCAATACCTAGATTGTTTTTTATCTTTAAAATATTTATGCTTCTCTCTTCCCCTCAAACTATGTATTACGAGTTAATTTTGAGTGGTAGACATTACCATAAACATAATGTCTTATTACCTGGATGCAAACTTGATACTAGTTGTGTTCCATTAAACATTAATACTCTACTTGTAGATGTAGTCATTTCTGTAACTCAATAGTCTGATCTAACCAAGAATCGAACTCAGAATCTTCTACATTAATTGAAGGCAGAAGCAAACCCATAGCACGATTGAGCTGTTCATTTCTTTTTCTAATAACTTCCCAAATGTGATAAGACTGTGAAATGGATAACTTTAAATGATCGCAAGCTGAACGCAGTACAGCACTGAAGGTGAGGCACCCTATAGCATGCAGGGGCCTTTCATTCTTTTTCAACCATCCTTTCATCCTTTTAGCTTATAAAAAAAATTATAATTTGTTTCCATCTTTTTTTTTAAAATAAATACGTAATTAAGATGTAAAACTGTAATTGTGTGGAACAAAAGTGATTCACTTGATATCTGCATATTAAGTGTGCTGCACTACATTCAATTTATGGCCGGCCTTATGCCTTGTTTACATCCTCTCACACCCACAAATTGAGCGTGTACAAATCATATTCATATGGCTTCGTCTACATTGAAATTAGGCCAACGCTATGTACGCACAAGCGAAGATGTGGCGAAAGTTCAATTGAATCCACCTCTTTCTAAGATTTGACGACGTAAATTTATTGGTTCTAGACGTCCATCCTAATTTGTCAAAATCGTGAAATTTGCTTACGTAATTTACGAACGTTAAGTGGATGTAAATAAGGCGTTACTGTGACAGTAGTTTACTTACCAAATAATCTTTATCCCAGTGCTCTTCAACGTAGTCTCGAGGTAAGCCGGATGTCTGCGAAGGGTCCCGTGACAAGTCTAGACTTCTCTTCTTACGGGGAGGTATATCAGTGTTGTGAAGCCGTTCACCAGTACACTCATCTTATCTGGAAACAAGAGATTCAACGTCAGTCATATTCACAACGGAACTAAGCCTATGCATATGAATCTATATGGTACCGTACTCTGTACTCTTATTATTTGAACTTTCTTAATTTACCAATACTAAAGAAATATTGTTTGTATCATACCTCAGCAACTAACTAACATGGGATAGGCAATTATATTGACTGCTAGTTATGTAATTAAGATTAATACTGGTAGCCTAACTTTATAAAAGACTGTTTATTAGATGACACTCATTAATATCTGTATACATAAGGCTTCTTTTGTAATAGTTGGCTTGTAAGTAACACAGCATCTAATAAGTTGACTGTAAAATAGAATCCTCCCTGAAATGTCATTATCATTTCATATCAAAGAAGCAAGTTTATATTTTTTGTATTTAGCTACATGTACTTATGCAAAACTCTTTCAATTATAGTGCTATACTGCTGTAGTGACATGTTCTATACCAACTAGGAATACAGTTCAGGTACTCACCGAAACACTTTGGACGCTCGTACAGTTCAACGCTCCAGAAAGCTCGCGAGGTAAGCTGGCTCTCGGGGATGCAGACAGGCTTGTGGGGCTGTTCTCCGGTACGATACCCTCATCTAGACGAGAAACAAAACAAACATTAGTCATTTGCATTACGGAACTACAGTATGCCTTTTCAGAAATACGAATTAAAAACGCGAATAGTTTTTAATTTACCGAGACGAAAATTTTTACATATACTGCTTCAGCAACTGGCAATTTTACTGACCAGCTAAACAGTTTTAGATAAAAAATGACGATTGAAGGAGATTCATCGGCGTAATGAAAACGGGATTCAAAATAATAAAAAAATGCAAAAAATACATAATTGAAGTGGGATTCGAACCCACGTCAATTGGTTTAAAATTGAAATGCATTAAAAAAAAATAATAATAAACAATGTAAAATAATATGTATATTAAAAGAAAATATAAAAAATGTAAATATGACATATTGAAAAAAAGCAGTCTTTCATTTTAGGATAGTTTACTCACCGAAACATCTGGACGCGAAGTACCGCCCAACGCTCCAGGAAGCTCTCGTGTGAAGCTCTCGAGGTAAGCTGGCTGTCGGCGGCTGCACAGACCCTGCTCCGTAGTCTGGAAACAATGAACAAACATAAGTCATGTGTATTACGGAACTAAGCCTTTTCAGAAATACGAATTAAAAACAGGAATAGCTTTTAATTTACTGAGATAAAATTGTACTTAAAAACTGTTTTAACAATTGGCAATTTTACTGACTACGTTAAACAGTTCTAATTCAATATGATAATTGAAGGAAATTCATCGGCGTAATGGAAACGGAATTCAAGATAACAAAATAAGAAAAATATATAATTGAAGTGGTATTCGAACCCACATCAATTCATTCATTTTCTTGAATCTCTGCCCACATCATAAGAGCCACACTTATTGGTTTAAAATCTAAATGCATTAAAAAAATAATAATTAAGTAAAAAGAAAAGAAAAATATAATAAAAGAATATATAAAATATAATAATTATAAATGTGATATATATTGAATTCAAGTTACTTTTCATTTAAGAATAGTTTACTCACCGAAACATCTGGACGCGAAGTACCGCCTAACGCTCCAGGAAGCTCTCGTGTGAAGCTCTCAAGGTAAGCTGGCCGTCGTGTCGGTCCAAGAAGGTCTCGAGGTAAGCTGGCTGTCGGCGGCTGCACAGACCCTGCTCCATAGTCTGGAAACAAAGAACAAACATAAGTCATTTGTATGACGGAACTAAGCCTTTTCAGAAATACGAATTAAAAACATGAATAGTTTTTAATTTACTAAGTTAAAATTGTACTTAAAAACTGTTTTAACAATTGGCAATTTTATTGACTACGTTTAAGTTCTCATTGAAACATGATAATTGAAGGAGATTCATCAGCATAATGAAAACCGATTTTAGATAACAAAGTAAGAAAAATACGGTACATAATTTAGTGGTATTGGAACCCACGTCAATTCATTCAATTTCTGGAACCTTTGCCTGAATCATGAAAGTCACATTAATTAGTTTAAAATTTAAACGCAATTTAAAAAAAATAAACAATGTAAAAAAAATAAGTTTAATAAAAGATTATATAAAATATAATATAAATAATATATTGAAATAAAGTTGTCTTTCATTTAAGAATAGTTAACTCACCGAAACATCTTGTTGTGAAGTACCGCCCATCGCTCCAAGAAGCTCTCGAGGTAAGCAGGCTGTCGGCGGTTGCACAGACCCTGCTCCGTAGTCTGGAAACAAACAAGAAAACACATCAGTTATTTGTATTACGGAACAAAGCCATTGCATAAATACGACTTATTTACGCAAATAGTTTTTAATTTAAAATCGTACCTACTGCACGAACAACAGTCAATTGTATTGACTATGTGGAACAATTTTAATTAATGTAGTTGTATATTCAAAGATGAAGATTAATTGACTTGTAAATTTGGGACTCAAGATGGTAACAAAATAAAAAAATTTCATAACTGAAATGGGATATTTGAACCCATCGTTAATTTGTTTCATAATTGTCAAACCTTTATCTGAATCATGTGAGCCAGGTTATGGGTTAACTTAAATCTATTAAAATATAGCATAATTACATTGAAGAGTTGTATTTCACTTGGTAATAAATAGTTGACTCACCAAATCTCGTCGACGGTTGTACCGAACAACGCTCCGGGAAGCTCTCGAGGTAAGCTGGAAGTCGCGTGAAGTTGTCGAGGTAAGCTGGCTGCTGGCGACGCAGGTAGCCTCGTGGAGCGGACCCCTTCTTGCAGGCGACCACACAGTCCACCAGTACAACACCATTTATTTATTTATTTAGTCTTGCATCATTTTACAATTTTTGATTGTGTAATGCACGTCAATACATTTGATATAAACTTATAATATACATTATTTTCAGATTAGTTGTACATCATCTAGTCTGGAGACAAACAAAGAACACAAATCAGTCATTTATATCATGAAATTAAGCATTTGTATGAAACCTTGATTTTTAAAATTGCTGAGTAAACAATTGACTATAAGAGGAACGACGAAAATTAATGAGATACTCCCCCCCCCCCCCTTAGATATTTTAATAAAATGCCTCCTATCGTTTCATTTTCTATAACCCCCCCCCCCCCCTAAAATAAATCAGTTCACGGGAAATACTAAAATAATTTTCACGGATCAACGGCAAGAATTATAATGACAAACTCACTCACTATCCTTTGTGTAGTTCCGAACTACATTCGAGCGTGTAGATTGTAAAGCAAACAGGGTGTGGCACGCCACAAGTACGATCAACCACATGGTTGCGCAAATTATGGCATAGAAAAAGCAATCATAATTAATAACAATATTGGACTGAATTGGGCGATCGATATTAATACACAAATAGCAAACAAAACAAAACAACCGAAGACAAAGAATTCAAAAGGGAGCGGACGTTTGAAATTAGTCACTAGACGATGTTTCTTAAACCCACGATGAAGGTAACTAGCCTAATAATAATAATAATCATAATAAAATTAATATGATTACTATTGAATATAAAAGAACAATAATATTGGAGCCGAAGACAATAAAGTCAAACGGGGACGAACAAAAGCATTGACGAAAGGTATAGCTCAAATTAATTACATAAGCACGTAGAATGTTCGTTTCTAAAACCACGAAGCGGGTAAATAATAATCTAATCAACAATATTATGTGAATAAATACTTTTAGTTTAAAAAAGCAATTTAGGAATTGAACAATATTACACAGAAATAGCAAACAATGAAACACAACAGGCAACAATATCAAGGCGGACAAGTAATGCCGAGGCTTACCTGGTGGTGTGTTGACTCCACAATGTCTGAGCAGCGAATGGGACATTCCGCAAGGGCGCAACAAAGTAAATGGCCTCGCTCGCATCGCGTCATCATCAACCAATCGTATGTCACAACCATGTTGCTATGCGGACAGTTCCAGAACTTCTACTATCATAAGACAAGAACGAGGTACCCGTATCGATTATTTTACGTCAGAGGACTATAACCAGTGGTTAATTTGTAAGGAAAAAGGTGGGTATACGCATCATAGTTTCAATGTTACAATGTGCTCGTGATAAAAATTGATGTCTCGGTGGGAAATTGCCCCCCCCCCCATCCCGCTTACCAATTCAGCTTCTGGGCTCGTAATCTGGAATTGGATTTGGAGTTTTGGGTTGGATTTGATACAATTTTATTCGTCTTCAAAAGCCAATCGTTATTTTAACTGTCCTGTAGGTTTACCATTAAATGATTAAAGACTGATACATATATTATAAAATATCAGTTATTGAAGTAGTTTTATGTGTCAACTGGCAACAATTCATTTCCAAGAGGAACAACCTAACAATAACAGAAATGTTTATCTGTTGTATTTATTTTTATGACAAGATATCACCTCAAAACGCGTTTCAGACCAGCTGGGCGGACTGGGGAAAAAATCCAGGCAAGGCAAACACTTTTGGTCAGGCCAGGCACGGGGGGGGGGGTGGGAGGCTGTGGCCCCCCAACAAACAGCGCCGCAGGCGAAATTTTTTTAAATCAGGTTTTTAGAAGACATTTGGTGCGTTTTAGAAAAAAACATAGCAAGCTGAATGCACTACCGAAATACTGTAGTTTTCGTCGGTTAAAAGTAGATAAACACCAGCAAGAAGATTGATGAGAATGAGATCAAGTTACACCGAAATACAACGAATCTACAATTTTATTTAAACCTTGCAATATTGTGAAGGAAGGGGTGGGAGGGACTCGGGTTTAAAGAAATTTCGATTTCAATGCGCGGCAACTTACCGCTGGCGCCAGGCAGTTTATGCCTGTTCCAGTAGGACCAGTCCAAATTCGGGCCAAAACAGGCAGGCCACCGGGCATTTGCCCGGTTGCCCGGCGGGTCTGTCCGCCCCTTCCGGGTCCATCAAACATAATGCAGAGCCAATTTTAGTTTTAACAGGATACCCCTTAAGTATTAAAGAGGAATCGAACGTATATCCACAAACAGAGAAATACTGTATCAAACATGTAAATCATATTTTACGGATCGTGCTATTTCCCTCACAGCAGCGGGAGCGACTGAACCGCCTTCGCGTTGCTATCCCTAACTGGCTGGTTGACGAGGAACCTGCAGCCAATAACAATAGGAGATGATTCTATCTATAAAGTACGGAGGTTGGTTTGGGAAAAACGTAAAACCAAGAGATAAGAGTTTTATTTAGAGTTATAGATAGTCAAGTAAATTTGAAATGTGAGCCTGTGAGGGTAAAATACCCAATACAAATTACTTTTGTTTTTTATACACGTTAGCCAAAATTTGAGTGTTGCGTACCTAATAATTCGTGAAAAAAGGTGGGTATACTGCGTATACCCACGAACATAGGTGGGTATACTGCGTATACCCGCGCTCCATTACAAATTAAGCACTGACTATAACGCCCCACCTATGCTACGATGATGACGGCACGTAGCCTACTCCTGCCTAAAAGTAGTGTACTTAAGTTTCGTGTGGAGGGTTTGAGTATTTTTTTAAATATTTTTTCTGCTTTAAAAATTTCATATTTCTTAAAAAATCTTACTTTTTTAATTTTTAATTTTATTTTTATTTCACGTACTTCTGTTGAGAATGGTCTTTGTACAGGTCGATTTTTCAAGTTCTTTCTGTGTGGCAAAGACGCGTAGCATGGCATAAGTTATGTCATGTACGGTAGTATTTCTTCTTATACTTCCTTTGAGGTGTGGGGGGGGGGGGGGGCTGTCCAATCTTCATAAATGATGTCACACAATTTTGTCCCAGACTAGATCCCCCCCTTGTCACGAAAGGTGTGATTACCCCCCTTTAATGATGTCACATTGTGTCGCTTTGTGGACTACTACAGAACCACCAAATAAAAAAATACAAATATCACCATCATCATCATCATCATCATCATCATCATCATCACGAGATAAGAACGAGGTATATTGATTATTTTACGTCAACGGCTACGAAGCTAATCGAGACGATGATGGCAGCACGCAGCCTATACTCCTGCCTTATAAAGTGGGTGTACGAGTTTTCATGCATGGTTTGGGAAAAGGTTTTAAAACATCTCTGTCTTGAAGTAATTTTACCAATTTTCTCACTTGTTTGCTCTTTTTATTTAAATATAATAACATATAATACCGGAATTAAAATTGATTGGGTCGCTGTGACCCAAAATATGTCTAAATAAGAAAGGTGTTCTTGTGTGGGTGTCAGGCTGATTTGGGCAGACACGCACAATCGTACATACAGCAATAGTTAAGTATTTCCAATGAGTCAAGTGCCCTATAGATAAGCTAAGATAAGATTGTGTTTATTTAGCTTCATCTGCTATTATTGTCGTACATGATGTCTTACAACTTACCCCACACATCTACATCTACACATCTACAACAACAAATAGGTGTATTTGTTACTCCCTCTATAGAGATAGATTACAATTTTTTATAATTATTAAATATAACGTTTACGTATTCATTCTGAAATTCCGTTTTATAGACAAACTACAACTTCAAATAGTTTGAGGACGGTGTAGCTTACCCTATGGGTTCCTACAGCAACCAGGATGCCCCACGGAGCTGCCACACAAGCCACGAACCCTCCCCATGTACGGGAGCTGTCACCGCAGGGAGCAGGAATGTCCGAGGGCTGTTAGTATGACTCAATCCCAGCATTCGCCTTTTCGACTGAGGAAAACCTCGGAAAAAACCTTCAGTCAGGACTGCCGGTGACCGGAATCGAACCGGCGACCTCCCGAATTAGAGTCTCGCGTCTTACCGCTGAGCCATCGCTATACAGCTCTGCCTGTCATACGAGCGTCGTACAACGTTCTCTAATTTCCGTTCCGTTTCCTAATCTCCCTCTTAAAATTTATTTTCATCTGTTAATGTATGTTAATCAACCGTGATCCACGGTTTTGGTCCGTGGAAGTTAAGATTATTGTATTATTGTATGTATTCTATTTCTTTGGAATGTGCCAGGTATTACTTATGATATAACTGCGATACAATTTTTAGCTAGTTCATTTTTTAACTGTTCTTCTTGTATTTTATGTATTATCGTATGTACTGTTGTATGTAGTATGTATTTTGACGAAACCAAAATTATAAGGTGACCAGACGTACCGATTTGACCGGTACAGTACCTTTTTCAGAACACTTGTACCGGTGAACCGAGAAACACATTGAAATTACGTATTTGTACCGGTTTGTAATTTGAATTAAAAAAAAAAGGGTTCCGGTATTGTTTCAACTAACGACAACCCTGTCGATTGCAATAGCGTTTGGGGGGGGGGGGGATTTATATATTTAATGTATAGGCTAGATTGCAGAGCCACCGTCTGTGCGGAGGCTATCTTCAGCCGTACAGTTAGTTACACATGTAAATATAAACAAAATTACAAACCATTAAGTACAATCATAAAGTACAAAATACAAAATAGGTACAATCTATTTGTACAGTAACACGGATACAAAACACATGAATAGATATAAAGAAATATGAAATAATTGTAATAATATATATTAATTATAACGAACTAAAGTACATTATGAATATATATACATAAAGAAATATGAAATAATACAATGAAATAATGATAATAATGTATTAATTATGAGGAACTAAAATACATTATGAATAGATATAAAGAAATTATGAAATAATATATTAATTATGAGGGGAAGAGGAGATGGTGCAGTATGAGCGCGTAGCGTGTGACAGTGACTCACACGGGACTGCTGGCGCTGACTCACTCACTCACTGTCATGCCGATAGTCAGCATTTTCAACGGGCGGCTGGCGAAATACGACCGGGCATAACATGGCTACAAAACTGTACATATTCAATTATTATAATATATATTATTTATATGGGGCTCTGCCCCAGACCCCGTCCGCGGAGTTCGTATCCTTACACTTTGGTTGTCCCGGTTTGTAAACTTCAAAATATGGTCACCTTATACTAAATTAATGTAAATTGATAATGGTGAATAAACTTGATTTGATTTGATTTGATTATTGTTTGTTTTGTTACCGGAACTTATTGTGTATTCATTATTTACGTTTGCAAACATCTAACCGTGTATACTCTTGTTTAGGGTCGGGGTAGCTCTGCCTGTCATACAAGGCGACTAAAACAGCTGACGCCACATCCAGGGGCGGACTGGGATAAAAAGGCCTGGAATGCTGGGTTTCGGGGGGGCCCGTACGAGGTGGCGTGGTGCAGCTGGGGTCTGGGGCGAAGCCCCAGCCGCCGGAGGCAAATATGCCAAAGGCGTAATTTTTTTGGGGGGGTTTCATTGAATTTTATTGGCCTAAAATGCGATTTTAGGGCGCGATTAACAGAGGCCACCCTACCAGTAGCAAAATAATTTCAATTATACTCAATTAATTACATTGAATATTTACAATAAATATTACAATAAATTCAATTATAATTTCAAAATAATACTTATAGAGTGGGGTTAAGATTTTCTTAGTAATAAACAGAGAAGTATTTACATCAGAGGAACTTTCTGGTGGGAGCCCGAGGCCCGGACTGCCAAAGGGCCCGGATTTGCCCAGGGGCCCGGGATGCGATCGCATCCCGGCATCCCTAGCCAGTCCGCGCCTGGCCACATCACAGTGTTAATTATTTATGACGTCGTTAAAAATTAAAATAATAATAATTTTGAATATCCCTAGTCCAGCACACTATAGCAAAATTCTGACCTTCCCAAGATAAAATCAATTATGTTTGAAGAAGTAACTTTCCCTATGAAACCAAAGTTCAAATACCCTTATACGTCCCACACAAAATGCAACCATTGTAACCGCGAACTTTATCATATTCATAAATATCTTACAATTTCAGTTGCTTCAAAATTAATACATTATTATAATTATTTCATTGTATTATTTCATTTTCCTTTATAACTATTCATAATGTATTTTGTATAAGTGTTATTGTACTAATAGACTATACCTATTTTGTTTTTTGTACTATGTAATTGTACTAAATGTCTTGCAATTTTTGTTTGTATTTACATGTGTAACTAACTGTACGGCTGACGAGAGCCTCCGCACAGACGGTGGCTCTGCAATAGCCTGTACATTAAATAAATAATAAAGGTAAGACGAAAGACTCCATAACTCGGGAGGTCGCCGGTTGGCTACCGGTCACCGGTAATTCTGACTGAAGGTTTTCTCCTCAGTCAAAAAGCGAAAATCCTGGGACTGAGTTCAACTAACTCTACTAACTTGTCTTGTTGCCTCGGACGTTCCTTCCCAACTATTATCAATGTTATCACTTCACTAACCTTATCAACTTAGTAAACGGTACATTGAAGCATATTATTCTGTTTTCAGTTTTCAGTTTGTAGTTTTTAGTCTTTAGTTTTTACTCACTGCCATGTAGTAGTTAAGTCTATTAACTAGTTTTAATTTTATTATACATTTATTCGCTCTTTTTACAAAGAGTTTAACAATGTACCATGTATACCTTGCAAAAGAATAAACATATATTCTATTCTATTCAATTCTTTTCAAACGCCCTATGTAGTGTGTACCTAGTTAGTCACCTGAATAGGTACAGCAATTGTATGTACCCTACAACTGGGATACCTATGAAATATTTGTAGTATTACCTTAGATTTGGAACAGCATGCGGTAACCCACCCGTCTGCTGACCTGCACTTGTGACCCCTAACCACCGTGTACAAAGTACGTACGGGACCCACCCCAGCTACAGTGAGTGACTCGGTAAGTCAACCTTATCATGTTCACTGTGAGATCATCTGAATTTATCGAATGACTCAACACTTGAAAACAACAAGACCTCGGTTGCTCAGTTTGAATATTCCAAAACACGTTACTGATTGGTTGTCTTTGAAGTGGGGCCCAACCGGTGGCTCGCGGGCCATCAGTGACCCGCGGAGGGGTAGTCAAAATATCAAAACTGCGCGAAATACAGTATATCAGTCATCTTATCTCAAGAACAACACCGATAACATTCATTCAGTGTTGAATTCAGAGTTTTATCCCCGGGGGTCATCATCGAATAAGGGGGGGGGGGGGGGGGGGCAAATTTGCATAACCACCCCTGCTTCCGCATTACATTTTACTAATAAACTGTCAAGTAATCTGTATATGCTCAAGAAATGTGAAAGTGTAAGTATTCCATGTTGACATGTTTATCCACAGCTGGATGTCCAGTTGAATTTGAAAAGTGACAGAGTTTAGATAATCCTGGCCTTTCTCTGCTTCTTCTGCTTGTTTCAGCTCTCTTGTGACCTACTTTTGTGACCCACGCAAAGCTTTATACAGGTACTTTTAATTAAACCTTCAAAACAATATTTCCGTGTAATATATTATCATATAGTTTGTAGCCAATTTATTTCCGGAAGGGAGGGGGGGGGGGGGGCCAATGACAATTCCCGAGGGGGCTTCGCCCTCCCGGAATCATAGCTGAATTCAACACTGATTAATTCAATTCAATTCTTCTTCATTTACTGTATCCTATCTATCTATACCCTTTTATGTGGACTGATTATGATTATTATAGTATACCTAAACCTATTATAATATTATATGTCGACGATGTCCATATACATGTACATATATCTACGGAACTGATAAATAAGTACACATATTCACAACATTATAGCTATACTAGCATCGTCTCACCCCGACCTCAGATCATTTGCTCTTTGCATGCACGGTGAACGAAAATCAGCATCAGCAATCAGCAAGCAGCGAACTCCCAAGTTGGGAGTTCGACGAGCCTCCGCTAGACGGAGATCAAGGTAGACCTTGACTTTAGTCACCAACTTTCTGATATTTGTTTGCAGCCCAAGGTCTACTTGATCTCCGCCTGGCGGAGGCTCGTCCGTTAGGCGGAGATCAAGTTGACCTTGTTTGCAGCCTTCGGGAGGTCACCGGATCCCAGCAATCCTGACTGAAGGTATTTCCTCAGTCAATGGTGAATACTGGGATTGAGTTCTACTAATATTAGTTATATCTTGAGATTACTTTAACTGTGATATGGTGTCAGAAGAACTGAAACCTGTATTAACAAACTTGGATATTTTAATTGTTACGGTTTATAGGTAAAACCATTGAGTTTATTAGTGTAGGGTTAGAGACCCAGCGGCCATTGGCGGCTATCTACCAATAAATTTCCCGTGGACTCTAGTAGTACGATCCCGTACCGCTAGAAAGCGCTACACGTACCCACTGATGTCAGCGTTCCTGTGGAAAGAAGGGATACTACGTAGTACGATCACGTGGCTTAGGTCTAGCCTAGGTCTAAGCCCAACTCTTTTAGTCTAGGCCATTACTAGGCTACAATAAGCCTAGGCCTACATTAATAGGCCTACATTTGTAACGTAGTACTACCATGGAGTTATAAGTTGAGAAGGAGGTCTAGCTTGAATGGAAGAGCGCGATCATAATGTGGTCACTTCCGGTACTTTGACAGTGACGCCATTTTAGTTGTTTACTTTCAGACATAGTGAGTATTGCAGGCTACGAAGCTCGACATTATAAAAAGTTAAATACGTATGAACGTACATATAAATTGAGGTAAGTGTACACAATTACTCTGCTGGTACCTTATCATTTTGTCGAGTAAGAATTTGTATCGATTTGCTTAGAAAAATACATAATAAAAATTAATGAAGTCCTGATACTGCCCTACTGTCAGGCTAGTGTAGGGCCTAGGCTTAAGAAGTAGCCTGTTTAAAACCATTGAACTGTAATTAAGCTTAAGCTACGAGCCTACGACTATTAATACATACTTTTCAGTAAATCTAGGCCTATTGAAAATAAACCATAGGCCTTATTCTACCATGGTTCTACGCCCAGTCGTACAGTTCATTAAAAGTGGGCGATACATGTTGTCAACATAACCTCTCCAAAATCGCCTTCACTTTATAGGCCTAGGGCTAACTCTTGCCTATGTAGGGCCTAGCTAGGCCTAGATAGAATAGTTGTAACTTTGTGTGATTGCCGTTTCCTTTAGCAAATGTCCAAGTGGATTTACGTTTTTGAGGGATGATCAGGAATGTGCCTTGTTTTCAGATAAACCATTTTGGGATTGGACCTGTTCAAGAACCTTGGTAGGCCTAAGCGTAGGCCCACCACTTCTAGGCCTTCCTCGTGAAGGTGTACTACTCATTTTTTTACACTTGTGATAAGCCTAACGTTTTCCTTAATAATTTCCGTTTATTATACTCTTGTTCCAATCGCTCTGCACTATTTCACGGCTTACTTCGCGGGTCACAGTCGAATTAAACAACTAAAATGGCTGCCGTCCCGCGGTGTCTGCACAGAGCTATCTCGTACGCATTCTACTGCGCACCTAGACCTCCTTCTCAACTTATAACTCCATAAGCATATTATAAACAGTACCGTAACAAACTAAATCAGATCATTAGGAACACAAAAGAAGATTATTTTAAGAATAAGCTACTGAATGCAAACAATAACATCAAAAAAGTGTGGAACGTAATAAACGAAGCTACAAACAATTGTGTAAAAAAGCGTTTTGCTGTAAAAGAAATAGCTACGAATAAAGGCACAATTAACGCGGACAACAACCCAACACTAGTAGCTGATACATTCAATAATTACTTTACTGACATTGGGGGGAAAATGGCAGAGGAAATCTTAAAAAAGAAACAACCCTTCCCTGAAACTACCCCATCTTTAGAACATAAACCAAGTAACACAGACAAATCTATTTTCCTCTATCCAGTTTCTGAAACAGAAATCTCATCATACATAACCGAACTAAAAGAAAACACAGCGCCAGGAATCGATAACATACAATCGAAAACACTTAAAGCTCTGAAACCACTTATTCTAAAGCCAATAGCACACATCATAAACCAAAGTTTTACAACAGGTGTATTCCCTAGCGAATATAAGAACGCAATAATTACACCTATACACAAAAAAGGAGATAAAACGCAAACATCCAACTACAGACCCATATCCCTATTAACAAATCTTTCGAAAATACACGAAAAAAGCATTAAAAAAAGAGTAAACGAGTACCTAGAAAACAACAAGATATTCTCACCAAACCAATACGGTTTTCGCGAAGGAAAGAGCACAGAAAATGCTATCTATAAACTAACGGAAGAGATACACTTGGCAATTAACCTAAACAAAAAACCTTTAGTAATTTATCTAGACCTAGCAAAAGCCTTTGACACGGTTTCTCACAAAATACTTATTACAAAACTTGAAAAAAATGGTATCAGGGGTGTAGCGCTAGAATTAATTAAAGATTATCTGAAAGGTAGACAGCAATACGTAAAAGTTAACAATTCCCTAAGTTCACCACAAGAAATTAAATGCGGTGTGCCCCAAGGCACTGTGCTTGGACCACTGCTGTTCACAATCTACATTAACGACCTGTGTAATGCTAAAGAAGCACGCATTTTAAGTTTTGCAGATGACACTGTTTTAATCATAACTGGCAATACATGGAGCGAAACATATAAACAAGCCGAGGAACTAATGAATAAAGTGGTAAAATGGTTAAATGAAAACCTTCTAACGCTAAATGAAGACAAAACTGTATACATAACATTTTCCCCAAACTTAAATGGACAACCTACCAACCCCAACCTCAAACTTAAAATACACTCTAACCTTTGTAGTAGGGACAAAATAAACTGCACGTGTAGTACAATAAACAAAGTAGACCACACCAGATACCTTGGTCTCATAATGGATCAACATCTTCGATGGAATAACCACATTTCATCTATTACAAAAAAACTACGAAACACGATTTACAAATTCTACAATCTACGAAACATTCTCTCTTTTCCTACGCTAAGAATTGTATACCACGCATTGTTCCAATCAGTAGCACAATATGGTATCCTAGGGTGGGGTGGAACATATATGGCACACATCGAACAATTAATTATAATGCAAAAGATCGTTTTAAAAGTAATGCTAAAGAAACCACGCCAATATCCATCCTCGCTTGTATATATAGAAAGCCAAACACTTGATATTAGAAAGCTGTATGTTAAATCCTTAATCAACTATGTGCACCTAAACAAAAATACCGGAATAATAAAAACAATATCACATCACATAAATACAAGAGTAAACACTAACCAAAATCTTATCATACACAGACCATCAAAAGATATCACTCAAAGACATGCTCTCTACCTAGGTCCTCGAATATACAACAAAATTACAAACTCAATCAAAATAAATCAAGAATCTAAATCTAGATTCAAGCAATCCTTGAAACATTGGCTCACTATAACATCCACGGAAACAATAGAAAATCTCGTAAACCTAAAAGAATAAACCCCTTACAAAATGATACTATGCTAGACTGTCTCGTAAATTTAAATATGGATATCATTGCAATGGATTAACGTACAATATATAACAATCGTGCAAAAATCCTACTTCAGAGATATATATTAGTTATAAGTTTCTAGCTAAGTCAGTTATAGTAGATCTAGTTAGTTATTAGTTATTAATTCTCTATTAGTTTCTCATTTCATAGTATTAAGACTTATATATAGCATTATACAATATAGTCCTAGCTCTAGACAAAACTTAATCTTAATTTTCATTGTAAACAAAATAAGTATAGAGGCATGTTTTGTTGTTGAGCTCTCAAGCTTCTGCTTATGACAGCAACAAAACAAGTTTACACTGTACATATTCTGTATAGCCTACACTAATTCACTTATAACATGTAAGCTCTTTACTATACTAGACAATAATTGTACTATTATACTTAAACGATCGCAGTGTAAACTTAAAAATGCAATAAAAATGAATCTGAATCTAGCCTATATAATGTATAAAACCTTATAATGTGTTGTAATAAAGTATTAGCTTACTTATTGTTAACTTCGTGCCCGTTTGACATGTTTATCAGAACAGATGATAATGCTTTAATAACAATATCCACCGCCATCTGGATACTACTACCTAACCGACTTCGCATCTGCGCGTACTACGTAGTATCCCTTTCTTTCCACAGGAACGCTGACATCAGTGGGTACGTGTAGCGCTTTCTAGCGGTACGGGATCGTACTACTAGAGTCCACGGGAAATTTATTGGTAGATAGCCGCCAATGGCCGCTGGGTCTCTAACCCTACACTAATAAACTCAATGGTAAAACGTTTGCTTAATTTCCTCAAACGAATGATATACGGTACTTTTATATTTAATTAATCCAGTTTCTTGTTCTAACGAATCCACATTGCAGGTATTCAAGGTATCTTCCAAGGGGAATAACCCTTAAACATCAGATGGGAATTTTCGTAGTACAGGTGGAACAAACAAGAATCCAAGAATGTCTTTTGCATCATGAGTAGGTTTTAATTAGTCCACAAATTACTTTAATGATACATTCAAAATAATTGATAAGTGCATAATTATAATGAAAAGTAGATACACCAGCAGAGCTGGGCAATATCGAAAATACATGTATTTAAAATAATTTGTATTTTGTATTTTGCATCGAAAATACCCGAGCTTAAAGTCTTGTATTTTGTATTTTACAAAATACTTCTCCCAACAAAATACATTGAATACATCCTACTGATGATGATGACTTTTTCGCTTTTGAAAAAGAAGACAATATGGTCGATACCTTTCTTCGTTTTAAAAATAACACTAAAGGAGAGTTGGAAGTAGGCCTACTACAATACCTCCAAGATAAACGCAGAGACATTCAAATGCTAAGCTTGTATCCGGCCATAAAACAAAATATGTTTCTGCAGTACAATACAAGCTTGACGTCAAGTGCCCCAGTGGAGAGGATGTTTTCATTTGCCAGTATTGTAAACAATCCACGCAGAAATGCATTATCGGACGGATTGTTCGAAAAACTTGTAATTCTGTGGCCATATGGGCAGCAATGAGTGTAATTTGAATCAAGCTAGTGCTACCATAATTGTTTGTATTGTACTGTCCGTTACATGATGATGATGAATAAATTAATGTTCTAGACATACACTAGATTTACTTATCTCAAGCCTCGGTGACGCACATTGCAATGAATTTCCTTGGTTATTACAATACTAAAATATAATATACAACATCAGGTTATTCAACAACACTTGACTCGCTGTCCACTGGCGTAGAAAACCTACACTTTTAATGATAACTTCACACACAGATAAGGGATCAGTTGTCTGTGCTTCACATATCCGCAAGAGTATAATAATAAACATGCTAATACTGTGATGAGGATACGATTTTTAAACAAACGAGCTTTAAAGTTAGCTTATGAAAAGATTGAAATAATTATTATTGTAATAAAAGCTTGTCTCGACGGGGGATCAAAACCCGATATAATTATATCAATTATTAGTCACAAAAACAAATATCAGTTTAATAGAGGTTTGTTTATTCCAGCCACCTCGGTTTGATGGAAAAGGCACCGGAACGTAAAGTCGGTGATCTTGGTTCGATGCAGCCATTGGAAAGCGCCATAACATTCGTAATCCACAGCTTTCTAGATGGATCTGGCAGAGGCTGCGACTTAGAATATCCAAGGCTGCGGTGCCTAGCGAAATGAAGCTAGCACCAGGGAATTGGGTCGGCCTGTGACGTCACATTTTGTTGCTAGGCAACTCCAATCTCCATTGTATCATTGTTGTCTTGTCAAGATTGTATTGTTGTACACGGTTGTACCCATTGTTGTACCTCTGTGTTGAATTACTTTATGCTAGGGATCTTTCCATTTTTTATATTGGTAGCACGAATGTGGAATGAGAACCAATGTTGTCTTCTTTGCTGCTGTCAACCATAACCTCAAAATATGTAGGCCTTGTTGTTTTATTTCTCTGATATGTAGTGCATCTCCGCCTATGCGGACATTTGTGTGTCTTCAAAGCTTGTGTAAATAATTGAAAAAGCTATTGGATTGGTCTAAGCCGTTTGGTAAGTACCGACTTGGTACAGAAATGTCACTACCGGATATAGCGAAGAAATACGGCCTGAGCCCGGAAGCACCTTCTGGTCAATATACTGGCTCTATTGATGGCGAGGAAATTTATAGCCAGTTTCTTGAAGACCTAAAGGCTATTGGTGTGACGTTTTCTACATATTCAGCGCGTTCTGGCAGAGGCGGTAAGCAAATTATGAGTTTCGTGCATTAGGCCTATTAGGCCCGGCTGCCGAGCAAAGTTTCGTAGGCCAAGGCCTTATTGTTGTTGTTGTTTCTTGGTTTAGCAGTCTTCTGCTAGTAACAAAACACATATTAGTTATGACACTTATCTTCTTTTCATATTTGTCACTTTCCTTTCAGTTCACATCTAGTTATTTTACCACTATTCTAAAGGGTGTAAAACCTATCGTAGGGATTCTGTCTAGACTTGGCTATGTTAGTGGCAATTGAAACCGGACGCTATATTAACAGATACAACTAGGCCTACCACTTAAACCTACCGTACTCAACTATCACTTAGGCCTAATAATAATGGTCGGTGTACAATAGCCCGGGAAGGAGCATCCCATTACCGTTAATGTTAAACGGGCAATGTTAAATTAAAGCGAACTTTCCCGTTACCGTTACCGGAGCTCCTTCCCGAGCTATTGTGCACCGACCATAACTCTGTCTGTAAAGTGAAAAAAAATTACTGTATCTACCTATCTAGAATTAACTTTTAAAATTTGATTTTGATCTGGCATAAACCTATTGTTTTATCTGATTAGTTTCTAGTAACCACTTTTCCCTCTAAAGATAAAACTAGTTATACGTGTCCTGAGACAACCTTACAGATGCTTTCGTCATAGACGAGTCATTCGTGACAACCAACCAGCGAGCGGAGCCGAGCGAATACCAACCACTGATTGGCCACGAGTTCCTCCCCCATGACGAAAGCATACCTGTAAGGCTGTCTCGGACACCACCCCTTTTTTAAATAATTTGTTTTTAAATAAAACCGTAGAGGTTATGCTTAGTTAATTGTTTAATTGTTTTCAAACAGGAAACTTCATCTTTAATCTCGAGAGGAGCGTCAAGTCAGCACCCTCGAGCATTGCGTATTTTGGAATGCCATTCCAAGTAGTAAAAACCACATACAAGCTGTGTTCCCTGGGAGGACCTTACAGGCAAAATCCCCGACGTTCTATTGGGGTAAGCTTGAAATAAATGTTTCAAAGTATATTAGTAGTAGGCAAGCCTACTATAGTAATACTAGTCGTTTAACCACGTATACTTACCCCAATGTAACTATTCGCATACAGACCTCAGATCCTTACCTCCTGCCCTTTGACCGTGCTAATTCCACAAAAATAAACAGATTCCGAGTGTTCTTAACCTCTGACACACATTTGTAAATGCAGTCTTCCGTTGAGTAGAGTACTCAAGCCTTATTAGTAATTAGCCACGCCCACTGTTCCAGGTTAAACCAACGAGGTCTCAAATATCCCTAATGGACCTGTTTCAATTAAATGGTAGAAACTAGAGAAGTAGAAACTTAAGTTGGTACCATTGGATTTGGCTATGTCGTAAGCATGAGAATACTTACGTTGGGCCAACTTCAGTAGCTATGTAGTTATAAGTTGTAGTGATTGGTAGGGTGTAAATTTGTGAAAATGTCTCCCCAGGTAGCCGTCGATCTTACTTTTGGATACCCTTAATTTAAAAATGTATAGATTTTTGAGTAGGCCTAAACTGAACAGATTAGAACATGGGCGTAGAAGATTGCTCTCGACGAATAGTGACGAGCACTTAACGAAGAGTAAGGTTGGGGTCTCGTCAACTCGAGGTTTTGGCGGCGAATCACGTACTGTCACCACTGACCAGTGAGAGACTGATGGCGGTATTACAGCAACACTGTAATCACACCCATCTCGAAGCTAAATGAGACACTCGTATGATTGTATAGTCCTATTTTAATTTACAACTGTTTAATGTTACAGGAGGACCGACCTATAAAGAGACGTTTTTCTGCGAAACCAACAAAGAAAATAAATTGTCCGGCCAAAATGACTGTGAGGTGTTTGAGAGTATTCGACGAAGATTGCTATAGGGCCAAGGCGCTAATTTATAAAGCTGGAGCCAGGGAGTTCAGACGGGTAAGCAACTGTTTTCATCTGGATTAATCTTGTGTGCGTACGGGTGGCGGCTCACACATTAGACAAAGCACAAAGATATTACTGTATGTATTTGTACACTATATTGTAAATGGAAAATTATTTTGGCTTTGTCACAAACACGTAACGACAGGTAATGGGTACACTGAAAAGTTGGAATTTTACCACTAACCATACATTTACCTCACATTGGGCAAAAAAGAGCCATAGCAACGTACTGTAGTGCCCAATCCACAATAATGTGTGCCGACTGCCGATCAAGGAAAAAAATTGCTTTAAGCGCACGAAGAAAGAACACAATTTGAAAGTTAAAACCTTACATGATCTGCCAGAATATTTTATTTATAATTTTTTTTGTTTTACAACATTTATCTGCATAGCTTCTAAACTCTCTATCATGTACTTAATTTACGGGTATTTACTAATACCGTATTGGCCCGAATATAACGCGATCTCGAATATAGTGCGACCCCCAGTTTTTAAAACAATATTCATGGAAAAAACTTTTTTGCACTATTGAAGTGAACAGTTGATAATTTAGATAAGGCCTACCTAAATTGTCTTTGGCCTCGGCCTAGGCCTAAATATTTACATGCTTGGAAGTACAAAGTTGCCTAACTTCTAGGCCTAGAGCTTGCAGGGCATGAACTCTCCTAGGGTTTGTCAAATCACTGTACATGATTTGAATTTTTTCCTCATTTCCCACTCTTTAATGATGTGATTGATCACTGGCCTCCATCTTGAATGCCTGTTCCAAGCAGACTTTCTCTTGCTTTCTCTTCCACCCTTAGAAGTTCTACAAGTTAATAAGTGGCCGCGCTAGCGTCACTACACTGGAACTACTTGACCGACCTGCCGGTATGGGAAGTCACTACTTTATCGACATTAAGACGGGAATTTGAAACATCGCGAAATGCTTGTGGAAATTCGTAGTCTTCGATTCTAGTGCGAGTGAAGATATAGAATGTATTTTTTTCTGAAAAAACATCGCGTTATATTCGAGCCAATACGGTAGTTAGGCTATACCTCACTTAACAGTGAGTAGGCCCTAGCAAAGTATCGAAAGAAAAGAAAACTCAATGCATATTGTGTTTGGTTGCTCCCAAACTTCATCTGACTTCCTTTCAAGCTCTTTTGTCATTCAATACTTGAAGTTTGTTGATCTATTGACATAAGTTGATTTCATTTCAGATTACACAGAAGTTGAGGGAAGATCTACAATCGCCATCTCCCCCTACAGGAGTTCTGCGATTTAACATCATTATGTCGTCTGCAGAGGAACACAGTCACACGACAGTCACAAGTAAACTATGTAGTATCATTCACCCTCGTTTACGGGAAGAAATTCATAACTACGTCGTTAATAATATGTGTTCCACCAAAATGATGAAAGCTCACTTAGAAGAGGTCGTACGAGAAATGTTTGAAGACGGAGACATGCCCAAACCCGACAGACAGAATCGGTGTTATTATCCCAGTAGTCAGAGTATTCGCACCCAGATGCACAAAGCGCTCTATCAGGTTAAACAAGGTAAATACGACCAGGATGCGTTGGGCGCGTGCATAGATTCGTGGCAGCGAGAGTTCCCCGGCGACAACTTCTCGTTTCGCCCCTACGAAGTGCTAGACGTAAACGAAGCTGACGAGGAGTCTACGTGTTCCTCGCTTCTGTTCTGCCACCAGACAAAATGGCAACAAGACCTGATGGCTCGATACGGCGATCACATTTCGTTACTAGACGCCGCGTACAAAACGACGAAGTTCGACGTTCCTCTCTACTTTATCGTCGTGAAGACCAATTCGTGTTACTGCGTCGTGGGTACGTTCGTTGTTCAGAGCGAGTCGAACGTTCTGATTGCCGAGGCATTATCTCAGTTCCGAGAGTGGAATCCTGACTGGGAGCCCAAATATTTCATGGCGGATAATTCGGAGGCCGGAGTTACTGCCCTCGAAGACACGTTTCCCGAGTCCACGGTATACCTTTGCGCGTTCCACCGGGAACAGACGTGGCACGCGTGGCTCATGAAGACTGCGAACGTACCGAGAAGAGCCATAACCCCTTTAAGGAAACTATGGCAGAATATTGCCGCATCTTGCACGGAGGAAGAGTACGTCCAAAGCGTTAACGCGATGCACGGTAGCAAAGTGTACGAAGAGAGTCCGAATGCGCAGCGATACTTTTCCAACGAGTGGTTACCAGTTATCAACAGGTGGGTACCCGCATTCCTCGCCAAGGATTTCCTCTCGAAGGTAAATACTAACAACGGCGTGGAGAGCCAAAACAAGATTCTTTATCACACGTACCTTAAAAATAGCAAATACAGCACTTTATCTGGTTTGATAAAAACAATAGTTAATTCCTTTTTGCCAGACATCTTAAACGACTATTGTATTTACAATGCGAAGGTAGATTACGAGTACTATGAAACTTTGCCCAAGTTTTTGCTGAATCGGCCCATGGCATTCATTGACCATGTAATGGAACGCTTAGAGAGGGGCAAGGAGTACGATCCGACACACATCACCGACATGGGAGAAGGGCTGTTCTTTGTGAGAAACGAGTCAAAATCCAACGAGTGGTTCAAAGTGGACTTTCAGGAAGCAACGTGTAAATGCTTCGACTTTGACAAGTGGCGTTATCCGTGCGAACACATGTGCGCCGTTTTCCTCTACACGGAATGGGGTTTCGACAAACTTCCGCCGTCGTACCGCGACGACCCTTACATAACGGTCGACACAAATTACACGGCAATTATCGGCGTGGCCACTAACAACGTCGTACACGACTCCACCTGCGTCAGCGACGGTTCCGACGAGGTCTACCTGACTTCGACTATCGATTACGAAGAGTACTACACACCCCATAACGTAGACCCTACACATGCTGCCTTGTCTCCGCTGCCAACCAACTACACCCCGATCGACGAGAAGAAAGGACGCCTCGAACTGCAGAGAAACTTGACGACGATGATCGGGTACGCGACCTTGCAGTTTACGCCCGAGAATTTGAAAAAAGTGATCGAACTGAGCGAGCAGTGGACGGAAACCATTAGAAGCCTAGTGACAAAATCAAAAGAGGGCTTGTTGTTAAGTCCGGCAGAGGAAAACGCTTCGGGAGACACGCACGTGCAGAAAGTGAAAGACGTAAAGAAAACCTATGTTAATCTTCCAAAACGTATCAAAGCTAGAAGTATCCTAAAAACCAGTATTAGGTAGGCGTAAATATCTGTGTAAAAAAAATCAAATACCCAAAGTGCCATAAGACTGACTATCAGTCAGGCAAGCCAATGTAAAAGACCGTGAGGTTAAAATTCTTTAAATAATATTTATTAGTATTTTGGTAAAATGGTACAATTATAGTTGTAATATTGAAAGTAGGGCTCCATAAAGTTGGTGGAATTTTCTATAAAATATGTATGCCTACACTACCCAACATATAAATCATGGATAGTACAGAATAAGAAAGCTTATGTACCATGCAACTTCTGTGTTCTGAATACACAATGACTACTGCTGACAACACTTTTGTATAGTTATTGTGTTGTGTATTTGAAGTTTTGAACTTTTAAATATGATACTAATTTTTCCTAGATGTAGAGAAAATTAAAATATGCTTACTAGCATATTCATTATTGGCTTCGCTTAACGTGCCCTACTTTAGTGCAAGCATATTTCAAGTCTAGACCTTCCATAGAGTGTGTTCTTTATTTAGTTGGATACACCTGGCCTTGGCCATAGGTAACCTGCTTTCTTTGGTTGGTAGCTTTCATGGGTTAGTTTGTATAGGTCACGTGGTATGCTAATAATGGGCTATTCGCTCTCTTAAGGACGAATCATCATGAGGTAATTATCTAACATGGCAACAACAAGGGATACTTATAGTCGTCTTTGTTTACAAACTGCAATATTGACCAATGTGCACAAAGCTAGACGATGCGCGCGCAACGTTAAAACTTCTTGGCTCTAGGGACAAGTTTTCCCGCTAGGAAGCATATCTCAGCTTTGCAATGGCGAATAGGAACTCCCAACTATTGCGAAGAGGTGTCGATAAAAGAAGGTATCTTTACTATTCACACTTGATTTGTATGTATACGTTGGAGAGTGTACATTGCTTGGCATTATTTATCATTTAGGATTGCCCTTCGTTGGCAATTTCAATAATAGATGATAGAAAATATCATATAATTAAATATGAATCATGTTTAAAGATAATGTGATTGATAATTGATAGTAATCGAGGTCTAAAAATCAATAAAAACGTAAAATCAGTGACCTTTGGTTCATTCGCTCATGCACATTACAAGCTAGACAACGCGGAACTGACCCAGTTGAGGCAAAGATTACAGTGCTGCAACGGGTCAGTGCAGTGTATGTTTGTTTTCAGTGTCGGCGAGTAAAGACAAAGAAATGTCGTAACCTACGAGTTACAACTACCGGTACGGGAGAGTCTTTAGAGAGAGACCAATCTTTTTGAAATCTCTTGGCAGAAAAACCCAACAATTTTTATTTTTCCTGTCATGCTTAATTTTATGGAGCCCTGCAGATAGATATGTGCAAAGAACTGTGTGAATGCTAGATGAGTGCTAGACTGTGACTAGCGCGTGCACACGCACAGTTCAGTTGTTATAATCATTGAATAGTGTGTCACATATAATGCATGTTCCTTCCTTCTATAGAATAACTTAGCGAAGGATACCTCTACGTCAAACACCGCACACAATTTTCAATTTTAAATTATATCTCAAGAATGGGCTTCGAAATCGAAAATCTGAATCAACAGCGCACACTGTAGTTTGGTAAGCCCTACTTACTGAATGCTCTAAATGTGTCTTACATTATAATCAGTTTGGTTTGTATTTATAATTAATTTTATTACTAATTATCGATTTAATAATCAAAATAACTATGCTAATGGTTATAATATTTTATTCAGTTTGTAGGGCTTACCAAAACACAGTGCACTGCGGAATCAGATTTTTGATTTCGGGTAGCATTCTTGAGATATACCGTAATAAAAAAAATGAAAATTTTGTGCGGTTTTTGACGTAGCAGTAGCCTTCGCTCCTTATAGACTAAATGCTCGGTATTATAATGGCCCGCCGCTAACTTGTTTTCTCCTTTGAAACCACCCTTCCGATTGGTGGTTGCCATGGAGAAAACAAGTTAGTAGTGTGCTAAGTATTTAGCGGACTGTCGTAACACCGGGTTTAATTAAAAAAGACTGAACCTTAACATATACTTCTCAAGGACAGAGTAGTAGACCACGTGACAAGATTCATGTGATTGTAAAGAAATATAGCTACTAAATGAAATATTTAACACAATTAACTTCCCCATTCCCCAAAGAGAGGAAAATGATGTTTGGTATAGCTACTAGAAATCAGCCAGGCAACACTGTAGACCCAAAAAAATCTACTTATTTGGCAAAGTGATAACGATCGAAATGTTTTTAATTGGTTATTTATTTTTAATTCAGTATCCATCTATTACTATTAGCATTCAATATTGATAATGTCATGATATAACTTCATATCCCTATTCTCTAGGGTATAATGATTTTTTATATAACTGGTACTTTTTGTGTCAAATTTACCTTAATTTTCCTTCATCCATTGTTTATGTCGAGGAACTCTGTAAAAAATGATGATGTATGGTGATGTACAAATGCACTTTGCCTGCTGTCCTTTCTGTACCTATGTAAATAATGTTTGCAGTGACTCTTGTCAAGCGTTTCTTGAGGCTGACCAGTTTGTACAATAATCTATAGAAAGAAATGAAACAGAAAAAGTACAAAATCTAGTTTTAAGATGTGTATTGTTTATTGTTTTGTATTATTTGTATTATATTAAGTGAACTTGCATAGCCTGTCCTTCTTAGTTTCACTGTTGTATTATTGTTTTGACGTTTTGTTGATACACTAACAAGTAACACTGTATTATGCCAACTTGTAAACAACTCTGGCAAGTGTTTATAACTGTAAAGCGCCCAGCCTGTGCAATGCGTCCGTTTTTTCGGTTCATCCAATCACATGTCAAAATCGAAAGAGTATGGGCTGTGATTGGATGAATCGGGAAAAAACGACACATCGCTCGGATCGGACATGTTTAGCATTCAGAATACAATAGCTGATGTATAAATGAAAATAATTACAGACACATTAGACACAAAATGGGTAACCTACTGTAATTCATGTGAAAAGGCATTCTATGATATGGTGCAGTATTTTATAATTTGTAGTCGTATAAACATGAGTGCCTTTATCCTTCCGAGATGATTCCAAATTTGTATCACTTAGCATGTATATTTTGTTGTACTGTAGGTATATAAAAACTAATGTGTAATGTAACTTTAAGTGTGAAATAACAAATTTTGTACATTACTATAAATATATTTTATTATGTATTGAGTGTATTATTCCTATTGTAAGAACTTGCCACTATACGTAGACGTAGCCGTTTCCCACAATAAACAGAAAAGTGTAACGATGATTTGATTTTTTCGTTTCGTTCATTGTATGCCTTGTCGAAATAGTTAAATAAAACCACTCAATTGCAATACATGTAATTGTGCCCTAGTTGTTTTTTTCTAATCCCACTCTCATCCAACTTGACTTTTTTCAACCGAAATTTCTCCGATTACTTGCGGCGCGAGTTTGAATTGATTTACTCTTAACATGGTTATATGTTTGATAGCTTGTATGGCAAACTAATATTATAATTGAAGATATATTCGCCACCCAGGGAATGACTAGATAATGATTCTGACAAAGAAATACACTTTCCTACGAATGTAACCTCTAAATGCAAATTTCACTCCTATTATTTATTTATGAATTGGCCCCATACAGCATTTTATGCCATTTAACAGTGACCAGTGTAACAACGGATGATTAACTACGATGCATGATGATGAAGAAGGGAGGAGGGGAAGCCTGGTACCGGCACGTAGCCTACTCATGTCGAAAAGTACCAAGGGGACCATCAGCTTTACGTCCCATCCGAAAGGACGGTGTAACTTTGACCAGTCGGGTTCCTCCACTAACCTGGACTGATGCAAAACAAATCATACAAGTATCCCTTTTATGTTGTGTCATCCAATCCATCCTGATATGTCACGGCAGGTAATCTGAGATTACTTGTGAGATGAATTCTGGAACGCAGCTTATTTCTTATCTCAAGTAGCTGACTTCTTTACCGGCCCAACCTACTGGAACGCGGCTTATTTCTTGTCTCAAGCAAGGTCCGTCGATCCCCTGGCGGAGGTTATTCGACGATCCCCCACCAGGGGATTTACGGACCTTGTTCTTTAAAGTAGCTAACTTCTTTACCGGCCCAGCTACATCAAATGTAAAAAGGGCGGTGCAAGACCTTACTTTCAAAATATTATTTGTTTTGCTATAGGGCACTAGCAACACCAAAAGACAACAATGAAACAAATGAATTGAATCGATGGACAAACAACAGGCTGTCAAAAAATAATCTCTTCTGATTTTGGAAAACAAAACAAAAAACAAACAAATACACTTACAAAAATTTCACTAAGTCGTTGCCTATTATTAAAAGTTTTAAATGGAGAGCAGTTACTATTGCTACACTTGTTTCTATTTCTATGGTTGCAATTTTATTATTTTGACAGCAGATTGTTTGTCCATCAGTTCAATTCATTTGTTCCATTGTTGTTTTTCGGTGTTGCTAGTGCCCTATTGGCATAGTGACTTCTCTGTGAATGACACTCTTTAGGTTATGGTTTACGCCTTTATTATGTGTAGCTGATGGCCTTGCCACATATACTTTACTTTCTTAACATTAGTCTTAACCGTAACCTTACAAAATTTGTTGTATTCGACTTTATTTAACATGTACGACCGAGGCGACGACCCAGAGTTACATAGGTACACTCAGGGCACGACAGATCTGCATTACAAGATGTGCAAGAAGATAGCCCAGCTGACACGGGTAGGCCTATCCAATTTATTTCATCAGTATAGAAGACATGTCACATACATGATACATGTAGAAAAAATGGAACAAGGAAAAAATACAAGCACAAAAAATCCTCGTTATAAAAGTATTTACGAGCATACCAAATAGGGTAGTATTTGGGGAATGAATGTGACTTTCTTTTTTTCAACGAAATTTAACAAAAATCACTTTTTTATGTTACCTGTTACTGTATCTTTCCAATTCTGTAAGGCGCATGCTTCAAAAAGTACGTATTTATGTTTTAAATCAATTTAATTAGCCTATGTTGAATTGGCTAGTATGTCTATGCACGCCATTCACCATTAAGGTCGGTGCACAATAGCCCGGTAACGATAACTGTAACGATAACGATAACGGGAAAGAAGTTCGATTTCATGTTAAATTACGATACGATGCACAATAAGAGCTTCCCGTTACCGGGCCCGGTAACGGTAACGGGGGGGTGCACAATAGCCCGGTAACGATAACTGTAACGATAACGATAACGGGAAAGAAGTTCGATTTCATGTTAAATTACGATACGATGCACAATAAGAGCTTCCCGTTACCGGGCCCGGTAACGGTAACGGAAAGTTCGCCAAGTTTTAACTTAACGTTACCGTTCCCGTCCGTACGTTACCGGGACCAATCAGAATCAAGCGTCCACGGCCTGTTAAAAGTATTAGCAAATAGCCGAGCGTCTGCTTAGCGGGCAATTGTGCATCGAATGCCTTCCCGTTACCGTTTTATCGTTATCGTTATAGTTACAGTTATCGTTACCGGGCAATTGTGCACCGACCTTAACGTTACCGTTCCCGTCCGTACGTTACCGGGACCAATCAGAATCAAGCGTCCACGGCCTGTTAAAAGTATTAGCAAATAGCCGAGCGTCTGCTTAGCGGGCAATTGTGCATCGAATGCCTTCCCGTTACCGTTTTATCGTTATCGTTATAGTTACAGTTATCGTTACCGGGCAATTGTGCACCGACCTTTATAGTCCTCCCAACGAAACTGTTCTCATGCTTTCGTCATAACCCCTGAGGCCTCGAAATAAACTTCCGCGGACGGTTTACTGCCTGTGTTTATGCGCGCACTATTGCCGAATACTTAGATGGCGCACGACGCAATTAGCAGCTCCTGCACTGCAATCACGTAACTTTCCTGGCGGAGGCTGGTCGAACTCGAGAGTTCGACGAGCCTCCGCTAGGTGGAGATCAAGTAGACCTTGTTGTGTAGCCAATGAGAGTTCGAGAATTCGAAGAAGTTCACAGGAACTATCAAAATCCAGCAAGCTGTGAGCAACATTGGCAGTATTTTGTTTTTATTGAAAGCCTGTCAAAATGTATCAAAATTCACACTTTACTGCATAGATCCATAAAGTAACTACTCGCAGCAAGTATTTATTCTAATATTCCAGTGCTGGTTCCAGTGTGTTCTAGAGGTAGGTCAAAACATAATGTTTTATGAAATAAGTTGTTTAAACATCGGCGTTTCCGCCATTTCTTGGTATCGAAAGCTGTGAATGGCTGGGTTCCCGTGATCTATTTTCAATTATCACTTCTCTCCACACAGGATTTATTGGCTTTGTTACTACAAACTTATATTTGTATTTAATTTTTAAAAATATTCCTCGTGTAATATTATTAATAGCAACTTACACAAATGAGAGAATTACCATTTATCAACGTCGGACAAGTTGGCCAACTCACGAACTGAGACAATCCGACGCAATCTTCCATCAAGCACACGGAGGAATGACAAGTTAAGTTGCCATTCTGGACATGGCCTGTGATGAAAGCATGAGAATAGATTCGTTGGGAGGACTATAGCAACATGCACACAGCCTACTGCATAGAGGCCTACTGGATGCTACAACCAGCTGTTCAACGTTGATTCAGTAGCCAACGTATGAAATGAAACCGAATATCGCCCGCAAACTTGAAGAAGGGGTAATTTATTTTTTGGGTATAAATTTATTTGAAAATAATAACCCTTTCTTCAAATTACCCCTTCTTCAAATTTGAAGAAGGGGTAATTTATCGAAAATACTGTGATTATTATACAGTAACTTATGTTTAAGTTGGTGCATCTGCTGATAACAAAGAACCAAAGCACTTATTTTGCTGCAGAGATATTTCTCTTCATCCTAGTGTTGAACAATGGCGAATGGCGTGCATAGGCCTGGGCATAGGCTCTAGCTAATGGGGCTTTGCACGCAAAGCTTGACGTAGAATGCGCCACCACCGTCCAAGCCCAAATCCATGACCTGCTGGATGGGTAAAGCCGCGTTCACATAAATGACTAGTGACTATTGACTATTGATTATTGACTAAGCGAATTGAACCATAGGCGATACGTGCTGACGTTCACACAACTTTACTTTTGACTTATGATTATTGACTATTGACTAACGAATTGAAAATATCTCGAAGTCATAGTTACAACCAATCACAACGTTCGCGTTCAGCCAATGAATGTGGAGCAACGGAAGTCAATTCCGGCGAATATTATTTATTTATTATTTCTATGAAGCTGTCAAACAATAAAATATTCTTATTTTGAAAACAAATCTTCAAAACAAACAAGAAACATACAAAACCTTCACAACTTGGTTAAGCCCATCATTAAACGTTTTAACTGGTGAACAGTTACTATCGCCATACCTCGTTTTCTTCATAATGTTGCAATTTTATTATTTTGACAGCTCGTTGTTTGTCAATCAGTTCGATTCATTTGTTCTAGGTGGCAGATCATACGTGTCAAAGAACTTAGTTGTGTAGTGTTCATATCTTTCTTTGGGTAGTCAATAATCAATAGTCAATAGTCAATAGTCAATAATCAATAGTCATTTATGTGAATGCGGCTTAAATCAGCGCGGACAAGGTCTACTTGACCCATCCAGCAGGCTGTGATGGCAGCATTTTGCCAAAGAGATTGGAATAGAAAATAGCGCCACCATAGTTCGAGCTCAAGTCCAGAGCCCCCTGGATGGGTAAATCAGCCCTTTTTTCATGGCTAATTTATGCGGAGATCAAGTAGACCTTGTCTGAGGGCTGGCACTACGCTGGCGCTGCGAGTGGGAGAATGTGGCAGTGCAAAGCCCCATTCAACAGAATTGAATTGATTTAAAACATAAATATGTACTTTTTGAAGCATGCGCCTTACATAATTGGAAAGATACAGTAACAGGTAACATAAAAAAGTGATTTTTGTTTAATTTCGTTGAAAAAAAGAAAGTCACATTCATTCCCCAAATACCCAAAATAGCGACAGAAACCAAAACCAACAGAGACACAAAGTAAAAACAAATACCTTACTAGAATATAAATTTAATCTGTGGATGGGGGGATGGGAGGAAGAAATTCTTCTACAGTGGAATCAGCGTTGGGAAACATAGTGGATGAATGGAGCCTCGATCTGTTGATCCCTCTCGGCCCATGCTCTTTCCACCCTACTCAAACGGCATCCAGAAAACATTCACCCTCACCATTGTAACATCTCATTGCTCTGTAATTGACCGCACTTCGACTTCAGTATAGGCGAATCTTTTCGAGGTTTCTGTAGACCTAAACCATTTTTTTTATGGCCGCTTTTAGCGGGTACAATAGGGTCCGACTTCATTCATCTAATGTGGTTCCCAAGGCTGATAGAACTGTAGATTGTAAAACACATGATTCTTTTAGATTTAGGTTGAAAGAATTGATAATGATGACCAGAGTTTTTGGCAGATTGTGGAAGATGATTGTAGAATTTCATGCATAAGTATTGGGGGCAATGTTGGAATGAATGGAGATAGAAGCCTAAACGCTCTAAATAACTAAAGTTAACCCAACGTAAGTATTCTCATGCTTACGTCATAGCCGAGTCCAATGGTGCCAACTTAATGTTCTACTTCTCTAGTTCCTACCATCTGATTGAAACAGGTCCATTAGGGATAATTTACGACCTTCCGTTGGTTACCTGGAACGGTGGGCGTGGCTAGTTAGGCGTGTGCACTCTACTCAGCATAATACTGCATTTATACGAATGCGTGAAAGTTCGTCAGGAATCTGTCAATTTTCCTTGAATTACCGCGGTTGAAAGAGACAGTAGATTACTTTGGGGCTAGTTTCACGAATAATGTGTTTACAATATAAAAGTGTAATGTCACTTACTAGGTAATCCACTCACTGAATATGACCAAGGACGATCTAGAATACCAGAACCACGTGGTCAAGATTGAAGGACAGAAATGCGATGCCGTGTGCAGAGAGCTGAAAGCCCAACTCAACGAAACCCGCCTTCAATTCACTGCTTATAAAACACAGGTGAGGAACTATGTAACTTAATGTAACTTAGACCTCAAGTTAATAAGTTTTACGGTGAAGAAACCTCCCCTAGTAGTGCATCTTAAGAGCGTTCGGAAGTAGTTTTGACGTTTTTAGTCAACTAATTTATTTTAAACAAATAATAGGATTATTATGAAAATTTACCTACTTGCAGAGGGATGTCATATCTACGCATGATATTAAAGTAAATTTGTGACAAGCCTGCTCAAAAATAATATACTTACGTTTGAATTATGCAAATAAATTACTTTCATCGAAAATGTTCGGCGAAATAATACAGAGAATCTGTTTAAAAATGGGTACATTGTTTTTGAATAGGTTGGTGACAACTGACAAATGTACTTAATACCATGCTTAGATATGACATCCCTCTACAAATGGGTAAATATTGATAACAATCCTACTATTAGTTAAAGAGTAATTAATTGACGGCCAAACATCTGTAAAACTCCTACTGCCGAACGCTCTTAGCCTTTGGGGTTTTGAAAATAACGTCTTCGCGAGCGAAGGGTCAAAACCCACGTCAAAAACCGCAGAACATTTTAATTTTGTAATTATTATTGCAAGAATGCTACTCGAAATTGAAAATCTGCGTCAACAGCGCACTATGTTTTGGTAAGCCCTACAGACTGAATGAAATATTATAACCATTAGCATGTTTATTTTCATTATTAAATGGATAATTAGAAATACAATTAATTATAAATAAAAACCATATAGCCTACTGTATATACCTTTTATAATATAAGACACGTTTAGAGCATTCAGTACGTAGGGCTTACGAAACTACAGTGCGCTGTTGATTAAGATTTTCGATTTCGAAGTAGGCCTACATTCTTGAGATATAATTTAAAAATTAAAATTGTGTGCGTTAATTTGGCTTTTGACCAACATTCGCCTAAAACAGCTAAGAAAAAGCTCAGACTTCCCACGCTTTATAGACTCTCGACATCTCTGTCAAATTTAATTCCTCAGATGATATCAGATCTCAAAGGCTTCAGATCTATTATTTGATGCCAAAAGGCGACTTGAAAAAACTTTATTTGGGGTAACGCTTTAAACATTTTCCATAGAGCCAAAGTAGCCTATACGCACATCTATGTAAGCACAGTGGGAAAGAGGGCAGGGCTTCCGCTTCCGCCGGTATAGCTCAACGAAGCACACAAATCTACCCACCACGATAAGGTAGCAAGCAGTCACTGCGCAGGACTTCGCTTGGAGAATGTTTAGCCGCTTTGGTGGCGGTGCCGAGTAGGGGAGTGGAAGTGGGGTATGTAGTATAGGTCTCTCACAGCAAGAAGTAAGATAGTAACAGGACCGCCCACAGTTAGTTTCCAACTTAACAAGCGCGAATCACTCACGTTTTCCCGATTATCTAGTACAATTTGGTTGCGGTAAGTTTTTTGACGGTAACGCACAAGAAACGTGCAAGCAGGTTTCCGTCAAAAACCTTAACGCAACCAAATTGTACTAGATAATCGGGAAAAACGTTAGTGATTCGCACTTGTTAAGTTGGAAACTAATTGTGGGCGGTCCTGACTCCCCTGACACTATCTTACTTCTTGGTGTGAGAGATCTTTAGTGACGTTGTGAGTAGGGGAGAGGGGGCAGGGCTTCCGCTTCCGCCGGTATAGCTCTCGGTATCACCAAAGCATGCAACCCTGTCCACCACGCTAAGGTAGAATCCATGGGCAGGGTCGAGGTGGAGAAGCCAGGCGAAATGCAGTCCACGTCCTCCCTTTTCTTCTAGCATTGTCAAGGTCCGCTTTCCGTTGAACAATGAGCTGGACCTGCAGGGCGATTCTGTATGGGCGTCGATACATTTATCAGCGATTTTAGTCGTTACTGAAGACGAATGCAAGGCGGTGAATGGCTCATCGCCTACTTCCAACAAATGAAACCGGTGATAAACGTATCGTCGCCCATACAGAACCGCCCTGCTGGAGTGTCAGAGCCAGAGACGGCCGTGCGCGAGAAGGAGCGCGTCATCTGCTGTGCATGAGCGCGTAGCCATAACGCGCGCGAGACTAACGCAGCTATACTTTACGTTTCAGTTGAGCAACCAGCTGGACAATGAGTGTCAGAGCCAGACGCGCTGCCTCGAGACGGTCGTGCGCGAGAAGGAGCGCGTCATCTGCTGTGCATGAGCGCGTAGCCATCACGCGCGCGAGACTAACGCAGCTATACTTTACGTTTCAGTTGAGCAACCAGCTGGACAATGAGTGTCAGAGCCAGACGCGTTGCCTCGAGACGGTCGTGCGCGAGAAGGAGCGCGTCATCGGCTGTGCATGAGCGCGTAGCCATCCCGCGCGCGAGACTAACGCAGCTATACTACGTTTCAGTTGGACAACCGGCTGGACAATGAGTGTCAGAGTCAGACGCGTTGCCTCGAGACGGTCGTGCGCGAGGAGGAGCGCGTCATCTGCTGTGCATGAGCGCGTAGCCATCACGCGCGCGAGACTAACGCAGCTATACTACGTTTCAGTTGGAGAACAAGCTGGACAATGAGTGTCAGAGTCAGACGCGCTGCCTCGAGACGGTCGTGCGCGAGAAGGAGCGCGTCATCGGCTGCATGAGCGCCGACCTTAGCGCGCTACGCGGCAGCCAGCACGCGCGCGAGCAGGCGCTGACGGCCACGCACAAGACCGAGCTAGACAAGTGTCGGCTTGAGCTGGAGGGTGCGCGCGCCGCCCTGCTCGCCCAGAGCGCCGAGCGCAGAGCGGACGTGTCGCGGCTCAAGGGGATGACGGATGGCCTTGAGAAGGAGAAGGTGGCGCTCGCGCGGCGGCTGGCGGAACTCAAGGACGATCAAGGTCGCGCGCTGGGGGAGCGGACGACGCTGGCGCATCAGTTGGAGGTGGTGGAGGGGGAGAGAGACAGGTATGCGGGGTGGAGGGGGCTGCATTTTAATTATTCACTAATCGAATGAACGAAAATATTTTTGAAAAATGATTAGATAAAAAAAATATAGCAATTTAGCTTGTATTGTTGATTGTATTGTATGTGTATTGTATTGTAGTTAAGTAAAAAAATATTAACTATAGGCCTAAATATATGATATTACTTTAATCTTTTTGTTATTAGGCTAACTTTTTTTGACTTCCGTTATTATAAAATTGGCAACCATGTTTTTCTAGTAAATCTTGGTTTACAAGCCGATTATAATGGTTCAATATACAAACATGGGCCATTAGCTCTAAACGTTTCCTTTCTACTATGACCGGACAGGCTTTACAATTACAATCATGTTTACCGTCGGGGTTGTGCCTCACACTGCGCAGGTTGCTGAAGGAGGTCAGGACGTGTGGAGAGCAACTGGAGAGAAACCAGAAGGGGAAGCAACAGATTGAGAAGACTCTGTCAGCAGCGCTGGAGAAAGAGAGGTAGGACTGTCGACAAGTATAGGCTACATACTATAGATAAGTCAGAGAAATTATCAATTTGGTAAAGGTCTCTCACACCAAGAAGTAAGATAGTGTCGGGGGAGTCAGGACCGCCCACAATTAGTTTCCAACTTAACAAGTGCGAATCACTAACGTTTTTCCCGATTAACTAGTTCAATTTGGTTGCGTTAAATTTTTTGACGGAAACCTGCTTGCACGTTTTCTTGCAGTTTACCGTCAAAAAACTTACCGCAACCAAATTGTACTAGATAATCGGGAAAAACGTTAGTGATTCGTGCTTGTTAAGTTGAGAACGAAAAAGTAACTATCTGACTTCTTTGGGTACCGCGACAATAATAAGAGTTCGGGTCACAAAGTAGTCCTGTTAAAACCAGTGTTGCATGGCATTAAAATCAGCCATGCATTAACTAAAAAGTTCGACATTTAAAATACACTGTATAAAAGTTCCTTTTGCATAAAAACAATTAATGCGACATAGGAATCAAGTGGCGCTTTTTACCCACGCGTATCGCAAAACACGTACCTACTGAGCAATCGAGGTAATGTTTCCTAGAAGTAGCAAATAATACTTATGTCATCACTATGTAATTGATCCACTTATTATTCTGCTAGGGTGTCCGCGCAGAACAGGGTCTCTAAGGAATAATTAATAAAAACAGCATTGCATAGTTTAATGTCTATGTACAAAATTGCGAAAACTCCTGTAGAATGAGGTCTGTGAAACAGTGCTCTACCGGTACAGAATTTAAAACCGGAACTGGTCGTCATCTTATGGTGGATAAACAAACAGTGGCAAACGGCGGTTTTTTAAAACGTCTCAAAAAACAGTTTAATTCTAGTTCCCCGAAATTAGAATAACAGTCTTGTGAATGGCCGAATGATTGTGTTATAAATGCTTCAATTAAATGTTAGGATTATTTCAATAGTTTTTAAGAATTTTCTTCGAAATTAGGAACACATTTGTGTTACAAGTTCCTTTAATTACAAAAGGAATGCACCCAGTAGCGGATTTAACGGTCAGCCTGGTCAGCGGATGCTGACCGGGCCCCGGCCAATCCGGGCCCCCCGCCCCTTAGCGACCCACTCAAAAACACACGAGCCGAGATCTATTCACCATAGGCATTGTCGAAACCCATTATAGCAAATACTACCAATAAAATTATATTTCAAAAAGAATGTTTCAAAAAGAATGATTCCGTTTATAAGGCTCAATAAAGCCTTCGCCCACTTGTTTGACGGTACACAGCGGCGGAAACAACCCCACAGTTCAACAATGGAACTTTAATCCTGCCGCTTTACGTTAAGTCACGCTAATTTATAGAAAAACCTGGAAATATTCGGAAAATATGAGGGTTTATATTTATAACCCAATAACTGTTTATGTCTATAAAATGACAATTACTTGCTTTGAAACACCCAACCTCTCCTCTACTCAGTATCAGTCGGTTTCTGTGTCTCGTGTGAAACAGTTCAGTGCAACTTAGTTCGTGTGACAACTGTTATTTTAATTTAATTTAAACGAAAGTAAAATGTGAGTGTGGTATACGTTTGTTAAAGATGAGTGAACAGAGAGAATACAAGCATAAAAGCGAAAAGATAAAGATCACGCACTTCTTGTAACTGCCGGCAATTACCCTAAACAAAGAATATTAAGTTTTTGTGTTGGCAATAATTCGCGTGTGTCAATTGGCGCGGAACATCAATTAAACACGTCAAAAATTCGAGTGAAATTCAAACCCCTTTGGAAATCGAAAATCAAACCTCATTACACACATAACAGAAAACCATAACCTTGTAGTAACACCCCTCAAAACGGCGCAAAACCCATTTCCTCTAATAATGACGATACAGTGAATGCAGAAGTTCAAGTGGAATCACAAAGACCTAATGTAAGGAAAGTGTAGATTTTGCGTTGTCTCAAAACTACGTGTCCTGCACCAAAGTAAAAAAATTGCAGACCAATCTTACATGTTTAAGCAAACTTTTCTTGACTGATAAAGCTCTGTTCTGTGAAACAGTTATTTCAAATGATCAACTTGACATTCTTATTGTTAAAAAGCCTTTTCAACCCATTGGAAGTGGCATGCCATATTTAATGTATCTTAGAGACGACGGCAATCGTAGTTTTTCGTCCTTTTACTATTTCAAAATAAATTCTACCAACGAACTATGAATCATATATACACTATGAAACAAACACGGCTAAATGTCTTGCGGATATGAATCGGAAAAAACTGTCGAGAGTTCGGACTTATCTCAACTGTTGGAGCTTTTGCCTGGAAAAACTCGAGAAGGGGGTGTCATTTTAAGAGCTTTGGTGAGTAATGAATTAGTATTATGCTATATACATATATTAGTTAGTTTGTTAAAAAAAATATGCCAAACGGACGGGGCCCCTTTGGTAAAATGCTGACCGGGCCCTTTTTCTTAAATCCGCTCCTGAATGCACCCCCTTTAAAAGTTCCTACTCAACACTGGAAATGTGTGACATCAGCTTCTTGTTCCCTATACAGATCAGAACGCATGCAATTTACTTGACTTTATTGTAATTAAGGCCAGTGTAGGGCACAATGACCTCTTTAGCCTGATGAGTGATGATTGATGAATGATAATGAGGAAGGGAGGAGGGGAAGCCTGGTACCGGCACGTAGCCTACTCTTGTCGAAAAGTACCAAGGGGACCATCGGCTTTACGTCCCATCCGAAAGGACGGTGTAACTTTCACCAGTCATATAGGTTCCTCCACTAACCTGCACTACCGAGCAGTACGAAGCTGTTACACAAGCTTTCGAACCCTCCAATATGTTCTAACCAACGGTAATAACTAGTGTTTCGGAGGAGAATTGTCACCCATCTACCTCCTGACCTAGTCCGAGGTTGCTTAACTTCGGTGTTCGTATGAGATCCACCGATAGAGGTGGCTCAGCGGTAAGACGCGAGACTCTAATTCGGGAGGTCGCCGGTTCGATTCCGGCCATCGCAGTCCTGACTGAAGGTTTTTTCCGAGGTTTTCCTCAGTCGTAAAGGCGAATGTTGGGATTGAGTCCTACAAACAGCCCTCGACCATTCCTTCCCAGCTATCCAAACACCTTAATTAGTCGAAGAGGTGCACATCAGGTAACCCAGGGCCTGGATTCACAAAGATGCTTAACTCTAAGTTGTCCTAAGTTAGGCAAATCCTAGCTAGATAAATCAAGATAAATCATCTCTGGGTATTACTACACATACACAAATAAAATATTATTAGTTAAATTGTTGATATTTTACTATATTTTATCTTTATAACATTGCAGAATGACATATGCATGATTTATATCACTAAGATTTGCCTAAATTAGGACGTCTTAGCACTTAGGCACCTTCGTGAATCTGGGCCCAGGTGTGCACCCTATAACGGGTATTCCTACGAAAAACTATTATTAAGGCCCATTCTCGCTAACTTACAACTTAAGTAAGGTTTGGCTTATGGAAGATCACACGATTGTTCATGACCAAAACTTAAACTTAGTTTTGGGCTACGGGTAAGTTTTGGAACGATCAAACTTTAAAATAAAAATAAACTTAACAGTAAGAAAGAAAGAACCAATCAGCGCCAGCCGCAAGGCCTAGGCTAGCTAAATCGAAAATGGAGCCGAAACATATGCTCAGAATTTATTTGACGAATGAGTTTATGAAGACTTATAGCGCCTAAGTTAAAGTTAAAGTGTACTTTTAAGTTTTTATCGTGAATGAACCATATTATTATGGGATGCGACCGCGGCTAAACCGTTGGCTTCAGCTGTGTAGTCAGTTAGTTGCGGACTAGCCGAGTAATTGCATCTCCACGCGCGTTTCAAATTGAAATGTGGGTTAATAATTGGCCAGCATGTGCATGCGTGACGTCATTGCATGACACGCGACACTGGACTCGGCTGCTACAGTCTACACTGTGTTAATACACACACGGCTGTGAAGTAGTGAAGTACATCATACACTCATACTCTCTCATGGCAGTCTCTCTGACGTTATAGTTGGTGAGTAGAAGTGTCGTTGACGCTTAACGCTTGTGTCGTTAACCTGTATAAAAATTTTATTGAGGGTGTGAAAAGGAAGAGTGATAAAAAACCAATTAAGAGCGAGATGGTCGATTTTGTAAGACGCTTTGTGAAGGAATAATGTGTTTATAGCATGAATTGTAACACTGTATGTAATGTACCTATGCGTGTTTATATATTATTTATGTTGGATTAATAGCGAAAGCCAAATAAAGATACATTTTTATTTTTTATTATTATTATTATTAGCCTATTATTATTATTATCATTATTATTATTATTATTATTATTATTATTATTATTATTATTATTATTATTATTATTATTATTATTATTATTATTTTTATTATTATTATTTTTATATTATTATTGACGTCTGTTACGTGGTGAACGTTGATGGTATTAAGTATTTGTGGAGTGTTCTGTTACACTTTGAAGTTTGAACTTTACATTTGAAGAAGGCGTCATTCATTTTTGTGTTGTATGATTACATATAAAACTAAAAATGAATAAAACCTTCTTCCAGATATACTTTTGAATAAAATCCATTATTTTGAAGTTTGCCCCAGTCCATTTAACATCTGATGTGTGTATTGGTGGCAAAATGGAAATTTGGAGGAACTTCAACGGCCAAATTAATAAACTACCCAAATAATTCTGATTACTAAAATTTGTTCATAAACATATAGGCCTACTTATTGCTGTAACATAAAGAAAAAGTGAGTTTCGGTGTATTTCTTGGAAAAAAGTGACCTCAAAAAGTGTAACAACACACTCTATAAATACCATGTTCTAAACCATGTTTTGTACAAACATGTTGAACTGATTGACGCGTTGTCTTGTCTCATGGATATATGCATGCTCACATTGGATTGGACACGCTCATTGCTTTCTGTCATTGGGTGTTTTTTAATTAGACTGGTAATTAGACTAGATACAAAACGTACAAAACTAATACAATATCACATACATAGGTTCATAATACGTATAATGTGCTGTGTCAAGAGAATCATTCATTTTTCAAAACGTTAGATTTTAAATGCGATTTTCCTAGGAATTACGTTGCACTTTTCATGCATATCTTTGGCACTGTACACACTAAAAAGTAAAAACCAATCTTTTATTTGGATATCGTAATGGATGGGCAATTTCAAACCCCCCAAAAAATATTACTGTTTTTGTAGTAAGCCTACACCATTGGGTTTAAAATCTTTTAAACCCAATGCCTACACATTGATAGAAATCAAAACCAATATTTGACATTTTGACAATTTTGTGTGACAGTGTGCGCGACATACCTTAAATGTAGAATATAATATTAACTATTGAGCGTCATAAAATATAATTATAAGCATTTCATTTTATCCGTTATGGTGATGACATAATATAAAAAAAACAAAAAAAAAACGAAATGTCACTGTCAATGCAAATTTCGCGCCAATGTATACGGACCAACCTTATGAGGTAATATATTAGTGACAAGCGCTTATACATAGCTCCCGCGACATGAACGTCGCACATTACACAGTTTAATTCCGTCCTTTATTGTGACATACATATACATCGTAAGTATCAGAACACAGCCCGCGCGCAGCTGACCACAATACGGACGAACATCTAATTGTGTCCTTCCTAATAATACGCACGACAGTCTAAAGAGTGTGCTGCAAGGATCACAACGGTGCGACGTACGTACACAGCTATCAAACGTACCCATCAGATTTGGCAACACTGTATAGAGACGTTAAGAGTGCAACTATAACTATCACACGGTTTATTCGCCATTGCATTATTCGAGAGAGAGATGAAAACAAGAACGGGATAGATATTAACATATAAACACACGTCATAAGTGAATCGTACTTCAAATAATTGATAGTTTTCAATAAGTAATTGATTATCGCTCAGAAATAATGGATTCGGACGAAGAAGATGTTTCGGAAGAGATCTCAGAATCGAGCGAAAGTAACGGACCAAACGATATCGACTGTAACTCGTTGAATAACTTCTACGGTTACTGGTGAGTGTGCGAGAGATCGAGCGATTTGATTATATGAGTGTGAACCACCCTCTCCTACCCCCCACCCCCCCCCCCCCAACCACACCCCACCCCGCGTGCTATACAATGGACACAACCATATAAGAATCAGTTTGCACCACAAACTAATAATATGGCATGTCCCTCTAAATAATGCACCAAAAACAAACTATAGTATCTGCAGCACTACTATACACATTATGCCCTAGCAAAAGTGTTTATTATATATCACCTACATTTACAGTAAAATGTGTTTTGTATTTGTGTATACCTTGCGTTATGCAATTCTATACCCAGTAGTTAGTTTTCGTCTATGCTCTACATCAACCACTTTTACAGTAAGATTTCTCCTCTATAACTCGATCCTGCAGTGGACTGAATAATAAGTTACATTGCATATTGGTATAAAATAGAAAATTCTTAATAAAGAGTACCATGGTTGTCTTGATTATGTTTAGTCATTAAATCGGACAATAATCCCCGATGTAGGTCTAGCGAGCGAATGCTCTACTGAGCGCGAAAACTCTACTGCGCGAATAATCAAGTGCGCGAATGTTCTACTGCGCGAAAACTTTACTGCGCGAATAATTAAGTGCACGAATGTTCTAATGCGCGAAAACTCTACTGTGCGAATAATTAAGTGCGCGAATGTTCTACTGCGCGAATGCTCTGGTGCGCGAATGATTGGATGCGTTTTCGCTGCGTAGAACACTCGCGCACTTGAGCATTCGCCGACATGGTATTTGCGATGAGTCGACTCTCGGGGTGCGGTCCTATATTGCATATGGATGCTCCGATACATGATCTGACTGGTCCGTAACTCGTAAGTGTACATCGGAATGCTCTGGCCGCGGTCCGAAACAAACAGAGCATGCTCTAGATTCATGCCCCAGATGCTTTTCATTTAATGGAGTAAAGGGAGCAAACGCGGCACAAAGGTGGTGATTTAAATATGGCTACTCTTGACATGCAGATTTTGATTATGAATTTCTGCGGAAATGACAAATATTGATAAATAATGTGTCAACCCGGAGAAATTCTTCAAATGAGTTGTGCTTGTCGTACGAGGCGACTAAATGACTGACACCTGACAGCTACCATGCTCTCCAGCAGCTATTGATCTATTTCAAATTGGTTTAAAATTTACATGGGTTTTATTTCAAATTGCATTATTATATAGTATGCTAAAGTATATATATAGATGTATTTTATGCATCAATGTCATTGAGAGATTATACTGGACTTTTAAATCCGATTCATTAACGATTACCGATGATCAGCGATATTGAATCAGGACGATTCAATTCAAATATTTATTTTATTTCCTTAAATTTTACACATTTTACAAGGACATGTACACAGAATATTTAAGATTGTAAGAGCAACCCAACTAAGACAAGATATACCCACGTGATATATACACATTTCAATCCAAGTCAGTGTTACCAATCATTCAAGACGCGAAGGAGTCTACGACTAAGTGTTATAATTGCGCGTGGTATCGCGATTAGTTAGGCAGTAACGTATAATTAAGACGTACAGCTCGGGTACATATTAGTAGTTGGTACAGCAGCACCTTGTGCACACCTCACGCGCGGCCCTTGACGCGTGGCTCTTCACGCGCGGCCCTTGACGCGTGGCTCTTCACGCGCGGCCCTTGACGCGTGGCTCTTGACGCGCGGCCTTTGACTCTGAGCCAAAGACGCACCAGCAGTCTCTTCCGGCGTAGGACAAGATACATAATAGGGAAGGGCAGGGCTCTTGCCTCGCTGCAATAATCTTAAAATAATAAAAGTCCCCCCCCCCCCCCCCCCGCTCACAGCCAAGTTTATGTACTGAAAACTGTTATGATTTTAATCTTAAAAATAATAAAACAGACCCCCACAGAATAGAGAAATGATTATGTCCGCTATTGTAAACAACAAAAAGAGTGGCCGAAATAAGAGAGAATTTATTTAAGTCCCTTTCAGTAATAATAGTGAACCAAAGTTGGAGAACAGTTGAACTTCAACCTAACGGAAGCCGAAACATAGCAACAATGAACTACCAATCACATGTCATTGTGGCCTCCAGTCAGGCCCATCTTACCCATTAGGCCAACGAGGACAATGCCTTGTGCTACCGATCCGAAGGGGCCCCCTTATGACCACGGAATTTTTTTAAAGTGTGAACGTGTCTGAAAAGTTTTGTGGCAAGTGCCGTTGTCAGTTCTCTCACTCAGCCCCTGTGAATGGATTGAAGCCTTAAAGCCGCGTGTACACGAGGCAGGTTAAAAGGGGTAATCTTGTGAAGTATTACAGTTATGCAGACTTGCAATGACGGTATAGAAATGTAACTTTTGAAATTTTTGAAACTCAGTTGGACGTGTTTTTAACAGTGACAGTGAAATGTGTTTGGGGGGCCCCTCGAGGGACCCCCCCAAACACATTTTGGCCTCAGGCCCCCAAATACTAAGACGGCCTTGCCTCCAGTATGGTCACCATGCGCAATATGCGAATACACCCTCTGTAAAAAAACTGCACACAAACCTTTATTGTGTGTCACTTATTATGTTTGTTATGGATGCACAACAAATGATCTATCAATTGTTTTAGTTTGCAAGTGATAGCTTGCTAGTTACAGTTCTGCGACACAGAACACTAGAGACAAACAATTGTTTGCAATGTTCGTTAATTGTATTTCTGTCTACAAAAAAAAGAAACAGTCAAGTTTCGTCTATTTCTATACATTCGTAACTAATGAGTTTGACCCAAATTTCTCTCTTTGACAGAATGGCCCATTTTATTTGACTGCAGCGGCAGCTCTAGACACCTTTTGTTGAGACTCTTTAATCCTGCATTCCTGTGCAATTCATTAACGTTTTTAGGACACGGCTGTATTTACAGGTGTCGCTTACGGCTACGTCCCAGCTATGATCGAAATACTAAATGATTGACGTCCTAAAAGTCCGGCACTTCGGTCATTTAAACTTCAAATGATCACACTTCAAACTTCAAATTTTGAAGTGTCGGACATTTAGAACGTCGATCAAATGGAACATCGGGCAACTGATTTCCATAGCGAACTTTGTCGACCAAGGGCTGCTCCCGAATTAGTTGTTTTTGCAGTTGCACATTTTATTCGTGATTCTTAAAACGCTTCACAATAGCAGTAATACAGTGTTAATTTTTCAAAATATATACAAATTAGGGATGACATCGGGTAGTAAAATCTGGATTCGATTCCAGCCCCTCAAGGATTCGGGTAACCCGAATCCTAGAAGTGTAAATCACGTCGCTCAACATGTTATTTGAAGGCCATTGACCGCCCGTGGCAGAAGCTGCCAGCGTGCGTTCTGTCAGCCAGTGATGATGGTCGGGAAGGGGTGGGGGTAGGCCGAGAGTCAGTGGGAGCACAGGGATACCAGAACTCGCCCGCAGCAATTACACCACATAAAATAGGCTTAGACTATTTTTAATCAAGCCGATAATGGGTACATAACGGAGCGGGAAAGTATTTTATGGAATGGAAACAAGTCATTTTGTTATCACCATTGTTGGCGCATTGTTGAAGCATACAACAATTCAACTAAAATGTACCAGAACAAGATTCGAATCCTTAGAACGGATTCGGGTAATTTTTGGATTCGGGTAACCCGGATACCCGATGTCATCCCTAATACAAATTGAAATCTGAGTAACGTATAATTGTCCCAAGACTACCTTACACATGCTTGCGACGGGCTCGTAGCCAATCAGCGATCAGTATTTGCGCGGGTGTGCCTCGGGTGGTTCGCTGGTTGGCTATGAGTGCCTCGCCTGTGACGAAAGCATATGTAAGGTAATCTTGGGCTTCTTATAAAACCATACTCTGGTAAACACTTTACAGTACATTCACACTGAAAATAAACAAATTAATGGCGTTCTTTCACACATTCGTAAAGACAAGCCTGAAGCCTCATTAGTCCCACCTACTGTAGTAGGTATTTCCAGGTAACCAACCGAAGGTTGTAAATTATCCCCAATGGACATGTTTCAATTTTATTAGACGGTAGAAACTAGAGAAGTCGTTATAATTAAGTTGGACTCGGCTTTTCGTAAACATGACAATACGTTGGGCAAGGTAAGTGGCTCGTTGTTCCAGTGGTTAGCATCCCTGCTTTCAATGCAGAAGGACTCACTAAATTCAAAGTTGTTCTGAATCAGCCTTGTTGATTCTGGCATTTGTCCGCAGGTGTTCGCACTGTCCAATCACTGATACATATGTTTCGTATTTGAAATATCGATCTTTGATTGGTTATCATCGCTCACTCGTCGATGGTGTTCGGAGCCTACAGGGTTGGTTTAGTCGCTTTCAATTAAAGTCCCCCACTGAAAATCAGTTTCGTTACTGAGTGGGTAGACTCTAAATGTGAATTTATTTATTCTAGAGTTGACCCCGTGTACACCTACGCTACCGGTATAACGCAGTGTTGATCGGCCAAGCAGGCGACATGGGGTCTGTTGGAACGATTTGTGTTTAGACAAGACATTATTTCTGGCCCATGATGCAACGCGCGGTGATTTGATCGACGGAAGCTGGAACGTCCCGGAGACGTTTAGAGTGTGTTCGCGAAACGTCGTGGATGGTTTTAACTCGAAACGTCGTTTAGAATACTACTACATACAGGGATTAGCTGGTGAGTTTTGGTGAGTGTGTTTCTAAAACAAAACGAAATGATATAATAATAATAATCTGTAACTAATTTCCAACTATCTCGGGTTGAGTGGTGGTTGCCCAACCTTGTCTATAGAGCGTTGCTTCCTCATCTCCCTCCTGCTTCTCTAACAATTTCTTAAATAAATAAAATAAATAAATTCACATTTAGAGTCTACCCACTCAGTAACTAAACTGATTTGCAGTGGGAGACATTAATTTAAAGTGACTAAACCAACCCTGTAAGCTTCGAACACCATCGACGAGTGAGCGATAACCAATCAAAGATCGATATTTCAAATACGAAACATATGAATCAGTGATTGGACAGTGCGAGCACCTGCGGACAAATGCCAGAATCAACAAGGCCGATTCAGAACAACTTTGAATTTATTGAGTGCTTCGTTGTTAGGACCACTCTTTTCTGTCCTCCCACTGATTCTCTCCTCACACCCAAGATTCGTTTCTCTCTTCAACGTCGCCTACCATCAAGCTTCTTCACTTCTCGCTTTGTCTTACTACCCTTCGTGTAACACCTTTATCTGTTTCATATTCTCGTTTTAGGATCCTCCCCATTGCCATTCTCTTCATGTGACCAAAACAACTTTACAAAAATTTACAAAAATCCCATAATTACTTTAACACAACGGAAATTTTTGATCAGACTTAGGGCCGGTCTTACAATCTCCTAATAGGAAAGTTATTTGTAGCAATTAAGCTATTTGTACGATTTCAAGGGGTTTGATTGGTGGTTGCCATCTATGGAGAAAATTCGACGAATAAGAAGTTATTGGGACATTGACATTGTAAGACCGGCCCTAGCACATGTTATATTATTATTAGATATTAATTCAATCAACCGATGGCGATAGAGATGGCCTAGTGATGTAGCACACAGTGCTCTAATTTGGAAGGTCGCCGGTTCGATACCCGTTATTGGCAATTTCGACTGAGGGTTTCTTCAGTCACAAGGTGAATGCTCGAGTGTCAGCCCTCGGACATTCCTTCCTCTCACATTTAAGGTTTTGATGAAAAGAAAAAAATAGATGTTACAAGATGCTAAATTTAAAATAATTAATGCTAAATTTAGACAAAATTAATGCTAAAAAGACGTATCTCTACCATGCACAACAATAGCGGCCTGAAACGTTGCTCAATTCACGCCAGCACCTGCTCTGCTTGCTATAGTTGTTCGCCGAGTGGTACACAAAGATAGTGGGGCGCTGGCGTAGGCCCAACGGTACCCGAAATAGATCTAGGAAGCTAAAAGGAACAATTCAAAATATGAAGCCTAAGGTTATCGGTCAGTGCGGCACTATTGTACTGGCCGGCAGCAATGACAGAATTAACGTATCTCATTATACGAGGCCCCGGACGCTCGGGACCTTTGAGAGTGTGAAGTAGGCAGGCAAATATACCTTTAAAACAACCAAAATGGACATAAAGTACCATAAAAAGGACCTATTCTTGCGTTTTCCTAAAGTTAATTGTAATATTTCGTAATAGGGTTTGTTGTGAAATATTTTCTTGATGTTTGGGGGGGGGGGGGGGGGGGGGGGGGGGGGTAATATTTGTGTCGATACATCAAACACGAGATTTAAAATTAAAAATATCTCATTTATAGCTTGACAAGCAACTTACACTCAAGCGTTCTGCATCGGTTTTAGCGAATTATATCAAAATAGAACTAAAGGTTCTCACTATAATACAAATTATGAAAATAGGCATTATCAGACAAAATAAAATACATCTTTTTCACATTAGTAACACTTGAAACATATACCTAAAACTATTTTTTAGGCACGTGTGTTAACCAGTAGAAACAAAAAAAGATGTCAGAACATCCGAACCATTAGAGAGTTGCGCAGTTTTCACTGGCTTTCCTTGAACGGTCAAATTTGTGTATAATACTGAATAATATAGGTGCTTCTTGCACGTGAATGTGATTGTACGTGAAATATGTGTTTTTAGTTAGTTCCTGCAATAGATGTATGTGCATGATTTAAAGAAGCAAGGCAACGTCTACAATGAAAGGTCGAATTGGGAAACATGATAAAATAATGTCCTCGACTCCTATTTAGCTCACACGCGATTCAATGGTCTCTTTCTCTCTCTAGAACTCTAAAGAGTTCTTGCTGCTTGTTTGAGAGTTCTTGCCAAAGGTTGAGTTGACTGACCTCCGCCAGGGCAATCTTCGTGTAGGCCTGACGTACTTGGCCTTATTTTAGCACGACGACGGCCAAAAGAAGCATTTTAATTTAGGATAAGAATT
>OX246738.1:106961032-107013532 GCA_945910005.1 Isoperla grammatica
ATCTCCGTGTAGGCCCGACGTACTTGGCCTTATTTTAACACAACGTCGACCAAAAGAAACATTTTGATTTAGGATAAGAATCGACATTGATTATTAATCGATGTCAGTGCTGATTTCTGACATCGATTATTTGTCTAAAAAAAATCGAACCGAACACTTTTTTATAATCTTGTTTTTATATGAATAACACTATGATAGTTAAATTGAAAAACATTGTATTCAGATCCTATAGTTGTCCCAAGTTGGGACAACTACCCAAGACTACCTTACACATGCTTTCGTCACAGACGACTGGTTCGTAGCCAATCAGCGATCGGTATTGGCGCTGGTGTGTCTCGGGCGGTTCGCTGGTTGGCTACGACTGCCTTGGATGTGACGAAAGCAGGTGTAAAGTAATCTGGGGCTTACTATATGTATTTAATCCAAACATATAATAAATCTTGCATATATTTGGTTTTGTTATCTGTAGAAATACGAACAGAAAACCTTAAATTTTACGCTCTGCTGCCGCAAACTTTTAATTTTGAACGTATTTCCGTATTTCTCAGAACATCAGCGAGCAAAATGTTCAGCCAGACTGTACATATTGGTCGCACGCAGCCAGGTGCCAGACTGATGCCAACCACTATCAAAGCAAGGTGTATAAACAGAGCAGTCACTATAGTATTGTAGCAAGGAAGTCTTCCATGCCACACAAATCAAGCCGCGCAAGCTGTCTCCTCTGACGTGAAATATGAAAACCGAAGCAAACGAAGAGCGACAAACTGTGAAATCTATCAATGAAGACGTTGACTTCGTTCGTGACGTTTGTTTGTGTTGCTCGACGACACTCTCGACGCCAGCAAGGTCACACAAGGTCACGTGACGTACGACCAATAGGGGATACAAATAATCATTTTTCGTAGGAATACCCGTTACAGGGTGCACACCAGCTTTACCTGATGTGCCCCTCTTCAGGTGACTAACTAGGTTATTAGGGTGTATGGATAGTTGGGAAGGAATGTCCGAGGGCTGTTAGTAGGACTCAATCCCAGCATTCGCCTTTACGACTGAGGAAAACCTCGGAAAAAACCTTCAGTCAGGACTGCCGGTGGCCGGAATCGAACCGGCGACCTCCCGAATTGGAGTCTCACGCTTACCGCTGAGCCACCTCTATCGGTATATGTGAATACACCCTATTGTGAACACAGACATATAGAAAACTAACGCAACCTAGAGCACTTCTAATTGTAACACCGAACATTTTCCGACATCGATATGAAAACGTAAATATAGGTACGAGTAAACCAACGTCAGTCTTACGCCTAACTTTCTACGGGCCAGTTTCACCAGTTTTTAAACTCTGATTAGCCGCTAATCGAGATTAACAAACGTGGCAACTGGCATACATTTCGAATGTAGGCCTAACGTTTGTTGAAACCGGGATTACCTATACAAAATTAGAATTACTTCTAAAATTATACAAACTTGAGTACATATTGCACAAGGCCACATGTATAAGTGGGGAGGGTTCACCCCCCCTCCACCAGACATGTATACCAACATGTACACCAGACTTGTCGGCTGTTGTTTACCTCGGTAACAATTTAACAACGTCCTTGCGTGTGAATACAATATATTGTCTTGTAGACGGGAATGTGGGCCGCACAAGGTTTTACGACGAGCTGTTGAATTCCCTGTGGAATTAATATAGGTCATGTTTGGCATTTCCAGGATCCTCTTTCGTCAGTTAGGAAATATTCATTCGCAGCAAACACGATGTACTCAGAAGGTCTTGACTTCATCCGAATGATGTCATTAGGATGTCTTGAGTTTCTCAAAATGTCACCCTATACAATTCACAATGATGCGATTCTAACATTATTTTAAGATCAGTGGTGTATTCGAGCCTAGGCGGGCTTAGGCGCCGCCTAGGCCTTTTATATGGAGGCTATAGGCTAGCCTAGGCGATTTTTCACAGTATACTGTTGTTTAAATTTCAAGAACCCATGTAGTATTCACAATATATCTACAATGAGAAAAAAATGTTACCTCAACGTCTTCATGTATTCAGGTTTAATGTCTATAAAATCTTTTTCCGGCCACTTGAAAAAATCGCCATCGCCCCCCCCCCCCCCCCTACTCCACTTGTCCACAAGTAAACTCGACCGCCTAGGCACTTTATATTTTACGTTAACTTAAAGTTTTTAAGAACGAAGCTGTTACACAAGCTTTCGAACCCTCCAATCTGCTCTAACCAACGGTAACTAGTGTTTCAGAGGAGAGTGGTCACCCATCTACCTCCTGACCTAGCCCGTTAAGCGCCCACATGGATATTCGTTGGTCATTTCTTGTAGGTAGAACACACAACTCCTCAGCTTCAATTTACGGCGTCCTTCAACAATGTAGAACATTCCAAGACGTTGACTGGCCGTGTTGGCAACCACCACTTGTTGGTTCCAACACAGTTTGTTGTTATAGGTGGAGCACGAATACTTGTCGACTATGATCCGGAAAGGAATTTCTTCATTAAACAATGTCAACTTGATGATGTAAGGAGACCAATGGGTTACGATTTTCTAAAAAGTGACCGCACATCTCGTGGCCCACAACAATGCGTGAACATAATGTTAATAGTAAGAAAATGTCATTATTTGTCGCCACCAAATCGAACCAAGAATTCTCTATCGGTTAGACATGAATGAATCAGCATCAACATTCCGTGAAGAGGAAATAAACAAATACTGGCCAAGCCGTAAGAAGCGAGGTGGACGGTCGTTACACACGGTCTATTTCAACGGTATTCACCGCGAGATTTCCCGATACCTGCATTGTTATTGTCCACTGCATTGACTGCACCAACCGTGAATGAAATGCGATCCTTCCACGTCTGCCAACATGCGGGCAATATCATCACTACATTACCTTACTTAGGCAAGAGAGAACGAGATGCAACACTAGATTTAGGTTGGTAGTTGTCACAAGCGTCACTTCCCTATTACATATAAACCGTGACGACAACACCTTGCAAGTTAGTTTGACGCGACTATATATACTGGCCACGCCGTAAGAAGCAAGGTGTCCCCTAAAATTCTGAGAAGAGACGGTCGCTCCACACGGTCTATTTCAACGGTATTCACCGCGAGATTTCCCGATACCTGCATTGTTATTGTCCACTGCATTGACTGCACCAACCGTGAATGGAATGAGACCCCACCACGTCTGACAACAGGCTGGCGATATTATCACTACAATACCCGAGACATGAGATGACGAGATGCAACACTAGATTTAGGTTGGTAGTTGTCACAATTACGTCACTTCACTATTACACATGAACCGTGACGACAACACACCTTGCAAGTTAGTTTGACGCGACTATATAGTTCGTTGAACTCGTGTTGGCAATCTGGCGGAAAGTTTTGTGCTTTACTTCTAAAAGCTGCTACCTATGATCTATGTTCCGACGCCATGAACATTTCTGGGAATTTAATTTTCTAAAATTACCCTTTCTCGAGACAACAACAGGATTTGGAATGAACAGGAAAAGCGAAACACTTATAGAGCGACGGGAGAATTGCACGCAACAATGTTCTTATACTAGCCCCAACGTAACAGCTGTTTGCATATAGGTCTCTCACAGCAAGAAGTAAGATAGTATCAGGACCGCCCATATTTAGTTTCCAACTTAACAAGCGCGAATCATTGACGTTTTTCCCGATTATCTAGTACAATTTGGTTGCGGTAAGTTTTTTGACGGTAACGTACAAGAAAACGTGCAAGCAGGTTTCCGTCAAAAAACTTAACGCAACCAAATTGTACTAGATAATCGGGAAAAACTTTAGTGATTCGCGCTTGTTAAGTTGGAAACTAATTGTGGGCGGTCCTGACTCCCCTGACACTATCTTACTTCTTGCTGTGAGAGACCTTTACCGACCTCAGTGCCTTATCTACTGCCCCTTTCACGCGCGATAGTTCAAAGAAAATCAACAGATTTTTGCAGGCGTTCCTTCACACATTAATTGTAAATTTGCAGTCTTTCGCCGAGTAGATTGCACAAGCCTTATTGGCCACGCCCACCGTTCCAGGTAACCAACGGAAAGTTGTAAAATATCCCTTCTGTTTCATTTAGATGGTAGGGAAGTACAAAATTAAGTTGGTATCTTTGGACTCGGCTATGTTGTGAGTTACTCACTTTGGGACAACATACATGTGATTGTTCCCACGCAATGAGTACCAAAGCAAAACTACACCAGTCATTACCCTGCACTGAACTATAGTTGAACCTAAAAAGTGCAGGACACTGACAGACGAACAAACATTTGTATGTGTCACTGCCATCACCAATTAACGCAAACTCCACGGTATGGTATTCCAAAGTAGCAGTGTTGTCAAATTGATTGCTGCCTTTGCAGGTTGGAACAAGGAACAATTTGTTCGCAATAATAATTTTGGCTCGATCTTCTATTCCAACAGCTGAGACACAAGGCAACGATGTTATGATGACACAATCTTGTTTGTGTCACGGACCCAGGCTTCACTTATATACATTTGTGTGAGTCTTTGTTTGTTTGTTGTCAAAACTGTACAAATTAGTCACACTTCAACTCGAAAATGATTTGATTAATATTTTGAGATGATGACAAGGAGAAAGTTGACGTGAATGAATGAATGAATGAATGACTGCGCGTTTGTTTCTATTTTATTGACGGATATCAGTCGATTGGTTTCGTAGTTTTGTAAATATCCCTTTGTTACCGTTTTTTGGCTATAAAAAATAAAAGCTTCCGATTTTGATTTTCGAGTTGCCTTTGCTGTATTCAAGTAAAAATTTACGAATTTTTTTAGTCTACTCCGGGCTTGTCCGGCCCAGTGAGCTCATTCTCTTATATTTGGGGGCATACTGACCGTCAATAGTGGCAGTTATGAGTTAATCTAGAAACGGCTAATCGGCTATTTGAAACGCTAACCGGGGTCAAGACAAGAGGAAGGCCTAATCGCCCACTTTGGTTTTCTATTCGTTAAATTATGATAATGGGCGAGACGTCTCATATTTTGGCAAAGATGTTAGTAAAGACGATTGTTTTCTATTCGAAGGGACGAAGTAACGTAGTGTGTAGTGTCATCAAAACATAAATTCTGTGAGCCATCATTAGAATACCATGATTGACTACTCGTTTGACCGTCTTTACGACAGGCAGAGCTACCGTGGATATATTACGCCCCGATGTAGTGGGTTTATTCCCGCTTCCAGTGCAGAAGGTCCGGGTTTCCATTCCCGGTTCGGGTTGGTGTTTTTAACTTTGGAGCTTGACGTTTATCAATCAATAATATGCTAATGGTGTATAATAAATAATAATATATAAACGATGACTTTGGAGCCGTCATAGCAACGAAGCACATAATAAATGGTATAAATACAATCTGTCCTTTACTGAAAATAGTTCTGGTAACTTTTGTTTTATTTTATAGTACTATTGGTATCGACACGAAAGCAAATATTTTCATTCCTCACTTGAAGTAGCGACCAAAGTGTGGAGACATGTGATGTCCCCGTAGCTCTGCCAATCGACAGAGGTGTTGACGTCATAATCGGTGGGATCCGAGTAGAATTGCTTGTGCTGCTCCCTGTTGGCTGAAGCCGCAAGCTCTTGGCTCGGCCGCTCAGTCGGAACGCACAGCAAGCGGCAAGTTTGTAGAACTAAAATTATTATTATTATTATTATTATTATTATTATTATTATTATTATTATTATTATTATTATTATTATTATTATTATTATTATTATTATTATGATTATTATTATTATTATTATTTTTATTATTATTATTAAAAAGGAGGATAAAAAAGGAGGATATAAAAGAGGAGTCATATTCTTATCAACATCAATAAAACGTGTGTTTTGTTATCACTGATAGAGGTGGCTCAGCGGTAAGACGCGAGACTCTAATTCAAGAGGTCGCCGGTTCGATTCCGACCACCGGCAGTCCTGACTGAAGGTTTTTCCGACATTTCCTCAGTCATAAAGGCGAATGCTGGGATTGAGTCCTACTTACAGCTCTCGGACATTCCTTCCCAATTATCCAAACACCCTTATAACCTAGTTAGTCACCTGAAGAGGGGCACATCAGGTACAGCTGGTGTGCACCCTATAACGGGTATTCATACGAAAAATTATTATTTATTATTTATTATCACTGCTAGAGTTGCGTAGTAACTAAAATGTTGCAAGTACAGTACTTAGTACAAAATTATAAGTTCACTGATAAAAAAAATAATTTAAATGTACTTACAAAATAGTGCTGTATCTGAAGGATTATTTATTAATTGAATTATTTGTTCATACAGAAAATAACAGGTTATTTTTCATATCAATCGATTGCGTTTTTTTTTTTTTTAGTTAGGCCAAAGTCGATAAATATAGATTCTCCTCGTTATAGAATAGTCTGTTTATAGACACACATTTTTAATTGAGTAATTAAACTTTAACGAGTTACTTGGCCAGCGAAATGACGTGTTTTAAAACCTAAAGCTGGTTTCCTGGCAGCTGAGTCAACCTCGGTTCTCGCATCACCACAACTAGAGCTAAGGCGGAGACTACTGCTATAGTGGGTGTGGGTTCAAGTCCCATATGAAGACAGGTACCTACCTACTACATATTATACGTTACGTTGTATACTTGTGTAGGCTTGTTTCGCACAGACTTGTTTTTCAGATTTGTACAACAACAGCAACAACTCTTGAGTAGGACTTAATTCACAATTTTTTTTAAACAACATAATTTGGTATCATATTGTTATTACCTTTACAATAACCGAAATGTGTAGGCCTATCAACAACTATGTTGTGACTCCTTAGTTTAGTAGGCTGTTATCAATATTATCTAGGTATAAAGTCATTACGTTATGAATATCTTTATATTATTGTACACAATCGTGTACTAGATAAAACTGATATTACAAAAAGTCAATCAGACACATATGAAGACTTTGAAATGTGTCTAGCTCACTATCATTAGGCTATTATCTCGTTCATTTTGGCTTCACTTTATTTTATATATTATTTTTTGAACTCTTGTAAGAAATTTGCCCAGGGTCAAAAACTTTTTATTCTTAGGATAATTATTTTAATTAGTGTCGTTTACAATAATGCCCACACACGAAGAATCTTAAAATGTATTTTATATTTTATCTCAAGATATTTCTCTATGAAGTTTTGTATCGAACAACACATTATAATGATTCTATTACAAAAAAAAAAAAAAAAAAAAAACACTAAATAAGGATCACAACTCCCAACACTGACAGCCATAAAATACATTGATTGCAGCTGTGTGCATTTTTATATCGTTATTATTTGTGTAGACAGTGTTCGCGCTAATCTAGACTATCCCCGTGTTTTTATTTTCGCACATAACCTTGGAAAACGTTTTATCAACATAAATAAAACTTCTCGCAATCTGTTGCTTGGTTTCAACAAAATAAAACCGAGGCTATTTATATTTAGCTGTTTGTTTATAAGTTGACATTAATTTATATAATAGAGATTTCTTGAATCCAGACAGTGTGGCTTTCACGCTAGTTGAAAACAAAAACATGTTTTGCTTCCACGAACATACCAATACTTAGAAGGGGGTTGGGGGGGGGCACTTACGGGAAAACACAAAAAAAATGCAGCATAGATTTAGCGATGATTAAAAAAATGTTTAGAAACATCAACTCTCATAGTACGTTATTTCATTTTTTTAATGTACACAGTAGAAGTTGAAGGGGGAGGGGGGGGGGGGCACTATTGGAAAAATACAAAAAATATACAGCATAGATATAGCGATGATTAAAAAAAGTGTTTATAAACATCAATTCTTATAGAAAGTTATTTAATTTTTTTTTTTTTAAATTTAGACAACACAAGTTGTGGGTGCATTGTTCTCCGCAAGCGGCAAGAGTGACAGTAACAAATGGGATTGATTTTTAAAGTAGCCAGATTTTGGTTCCGGGGGATATCAAATCTACCTTTAACGGAGAAGGGGGGGGGGGGGCAGGAGTCTTGCTCCTCAATAATAACAGGATTTTTGCATGACCACTGTAGGGTGTTCATATTTTAAAAGTGGAAAAGCGGGACCGAGTAGCTACCGGTTAGTGGTATGTGTCTTGTAGTTGCGCAGACCGTAAGGGTTCTGGGGCTGTGCCCCAACCGCCGGAGGCTAAAATTTGTGGGCCTATTTTTATTCTCAAGACAGCATTACAACGATCTGAGCAAGCAAGGTTTATTTTGGGGGACCGATCAAATTAAAATATTAGTTTGTTTAGAGTTTTAGCCTATAGACCAGCGTGATCGATATGTATACAAAAACGGAACAAAACAGCGTCCCCGTGAACAGTTGTGTGAACACCGGGACAGGTCCCTAAAACGGGACAAATGGTCGCCCTGTGTTTAATTTGGACCCATTAGCTGCAAGTTTAGACAGGTTCAAAATAACAGTAACCTACAATAATTAATGTTATGAATACATTATATTGACTTCGTGTGTCGTTTTTTAATTTCGGGCGGGGGGGGGGGGGGGGGGGGGGGTTGGACAGCCTGACCCCCCCTCTACGCCCCTGCTGTTTGGCGATCCTCATCACCTCTATACATTTTCATTGATTATGCCTATAGGTATATAGGTTTTCACCAGCTCCATCATTTTATACATCATTTATTATTATTTGTTATCATTTATTATTTATTTATATCATTTTATCATTTAGGCCTACTAGGCCAACACATTATTCTTACCGTATATAAATGTAACCTATAATTTTGTAGGCCAAACCTGTTCAATCACAACAAATATGTCATTCTTATTGATAACTAGTAATGAATCAATTATAAACATAAACATGTAGCTCTGCCCCTGTAATATGTAATAGGAGCGTATGGTTAAGTTGTAAAAAAAGCGAAAAGCTTAACTTCACCAATAAAGACCACTTACTTACTTACTTACATATCAATATATTATATTGAAAATATGTAAACACAATCAACGGCGGTTACCTCGGAAGAGTTTGTACTTTGTACACCCCTCAGTTGAGGTGTGTTTTCCTCTCAGTGGCCGCTCAGTGTCCGCGTCTCTATTACACCGCTAGGATATTATTGGCTACGAGCACATGGGTTTGTACACACCTCAGTTGAGGTGAGTGTTTTCCTCTCAGTGGCCGCTCAGTGTCCGCGTCTCTATTACACCGCTAGGATATTATTGGCTACGAGCACATGGGTTTGTACACACCTCAGTAGAGGTGAGTGTTTTCCTCTCAGTGTCCGCTCAGTGTCCGCGTCTCTATTACACCGCTAGGATATTATTGGCTACGAGCACATGGGTTTGTACACACCTCAGTTGAGGTGAGTGTTTTCCTCTCAGTGGCCGCTCAGTGTCCGCGTCTCTATTACACCGCTAGGATATTATTGGCTACGAGCACATGGGTTTGTACACACCTCAGTTGAGGTGAGTGTTTTCCTCTCAGTGGCCGCTCAGTGTCCGCGTCTCTATTACACCGCTAGGATATTATTGGCTACGAGCATATGGGTTTGTACACACCTCAGTTGAGGTGAGTGTTTTCCTCTCAGTGGCCGCTCAGTGTCCGCGTCTCTATTACACCGCTAGGATATTATTGGCTACGAGCACATGGGTTTGTACACACCTCAGTTGAGGTGAGTGTTTTCCTCTCAGTGGCCGCTCAGTGTCCGCGTCTCTATTACACCGCTAGGATATTATTGGCTACGAGCACATGGGTTTGTACACACCTCAGTAGAGGTGAGTGTTTTCCTCTCAGTGGCCGCTCAGTGTCCGCGTCTCAATTACACCGCTAGGATATTATTGGCTACGAGCACATGGGTTTGTACATCCCTCAGTAGAGGTGAGTGTTTTCCTCTCAGTGTCCGCTCAGTGTCCGCGTCTCAATTACACCGCTAGGATATTATTGGCTACGAGCACATGGGTTTGTACACACCTCAGTTGAGGTGAGTGTTTTCCTCTCAGTGTCCGCTCAGTGTCCGCGTCTCTATTACACCGCTAGGATATTATTGGCTACGAGCACATGGGTTTGTACACCCCTCAGTAGAGGTGAGTGTTTTCCTCTCAGTGGCCGCTCAGTGTCCGCGTCTCTATTACACCGCTAGGATATTATTGGCTACGAGCACATGGGTTTGTACACCCCTCAGTAGAGGTGAGTGTTTTCCTCTCAGTGGCCGCTCAGTGTCCGCGTCTCTATTACACCGCTAGGATATTATTGGCTACGAGCATATGGGTTTGTACACACCTCAGTTGAGGTGAGTGTTTTCCTCTCAGTGGCCGCTCAGTGTCCGCGTCTCAATTACACCGCTAGGATATTATTGGCTACGAGCACATGGGTTTGTACACACCTCAGTAGAGGTGAGTGTTTTCCTCTCAGTGGCCGCTCAGTGTCCGCGTCTCAATTACACCGCTAGGATATTATTGGCTACGAGCACATGGGTTTGTACACACCTCAGTTGAGGTGAGTGTTTTCCTCTCAGTGGCCGCTCAGTGTCCGCGTCTCTATTACACCGCTAGGATATTATTGGCTACGAGCACATGGGTTTGTACACACCTCAGTTGAGGTGAGTGTTTTCCTCTCAGTGGCCGCTCAGTGTCCGCGTCTCTATTACACCGCTAGGATATTATTGGCTACGAGCACATGGGTTTGTACACACCTCAGTTGAGGTGAGTGTTTTCCTCTCAGTGTCCGCTCAGTGTCCGCGTCTCTATTACACCGCTAGGATATTATTGGCTACGAGCACATGGGTTTGTACATCCCTCAGTAGAGGTGAGTGTTTTCCTCTCAGTGGCCGCTCAGTGTCCGCGTCTCTATTACACCGCTAGGATATTATTGGCTACGAGCACATGGGTTTGTACACACCTCAGTTGAGGTGAGTGTTTTCCTCTCAGTGGCCGCTCAGTGTCCGCGTCTCTATTACACCGCTAGGATATTATTGGCTACGAGCACATGGGTTTGTACACACCTCAGTAGAGGTGAGTGTTTTCCTCTCAGTGGCCGCTCAGTGTCCGCGTCTCTATTACACCGCTAGGATATTATTGGCTACGAGCACATGGGTTTGTACACACCTCAGTTGAGGTGAGTGTTTTCCTCTCAGTGGCCGCTCAGTGTCCGCGTCTCTATTACACCGCTAGGATATTATTGGCTACGAGCACATGGGTTTGTACACACCTCAGTTGAGGTGAGTGTTTTCCTCTCAGTGGCCGCTCAGTGTCCGCGTCTCTATTACACCGCTAGGATATTATTGGCTACGAGCACATGGGTTTGTACACACCTCAGTTGAGGTGAGTGTTTTCCTCTCAGTGTCCGCTCAGTGTCCGCGTCTCTATTACACCGCTAGGATATTATTGGCTACGAGCACATGGGTTTGTACACACCTCAGTTGAGGTGAGTGTTTTCCTCTCAGTGGCCGCTCAGTGTCCGCGTCTCTATTACACCGCTAGGATATTATTGGCTACGAGCACATGGGTTTGTACACACCTCAGTAGAGGTGAGTGTTTTCCTCTCAGTGTCCGCTCAGTGTCCGCGTCTCTATTACACCGCTAGGATATTATTGGCTACGAGCACATGGGTTTGTACACACCTCAGTTGAGGTGAGTGTTTTCCTCTCAGTGGCCGCTCAGTGTCCGCGTCTCTATTACACCGCTAGGATATTATTGGCTACGAGCACATGGGTTTGTACACACCTCAGTAGAGGTGAGTGTTTTCCTCTCAGTGGCCGCTCAGTGTCCGCGTCTCTATTACACCGCTAGGATATTATTGGCTACGAGCACATGGGTTTGTACACACCTCAGTAGAGGTGAGTGTTTTCCTCTCAGTGGCCGCTCAGTGTCCGCGTCTCTATTACACCGCTAGGATATTATTGGCTACGAGCACATGGGTTTGTACACACCTCAGTAGAGGTGAGTGTTTTCCTCTCAGTGGCCGCTCAGTGTCCGCGTCTCTATTACACCGCTAGGATATTATTGGCTACGAGCACATGGGTTTGTACACACCTCAGTTGAGGTGAGTGTTTTCCTCTCAGTGGCCGCTCAGTGTCCGCGTCTCTATTACACCGCTAGGATATTATTGGCTACGAGCACATGGGTTTGTACACACCTCAGTTGAGGTGAGTGTTTTCCTCTCAGTGGCCGCTCAGTGTCCGCGTCTCTATTACACCGCTAGGATATTATTGGCTACGAGCATATGGGTTTGTACACACCTCAGTTGAGGTGAGTGTTTTCCTCTCAGTGGCCGCTCAGTGTCCGCGTCTCTATTACACCGCTAGGATATTATTGGCTACGAGCACATGGGTTTGTACACACCTCAGTTGAGGTGAGTGTTTTCCTCTCAGTGGCCGCTCAGTGTCCGCGTCTCTATTACACCGCTAGGATATTATTGGCTACGAGCACATGGGTTTGTACACACCTCAGTAGAGGTGAGTGTTTTCCTCTCAGTGGCCGCTCAGTGTCCGCGTCTCAATTACACCGCTAGGATATTATTGGCTACGAGCACATGGGTTTGTACATCCCTCAGTAGAGGTGAGTGTTTTCCTCGCAGTGTCCGCTCAGTGTCCGCGTCTCAATTACACCGCTAGGATATTATTGGCTACGAGCACATGGGTTTGTACACACCTCAGTTGAGGTGAGTGTTTTCCTCTCAGTGTCCGCTCAGTGTCCGCGTCTCTATTACACCGCTAGGATATTATTGGCTACGAGCACATGGGTTTGTACACCCCTCAGTAGAGGTGAGTGTTTTCCTCTCAGTGGCCGCTCAGTGTCCGCGTCTCTATTACACCGCTAGGATATTATTGGCTACGAGCACATGGGTTTGTACATCCCTCAGTAGAGGTGAGTGTTTTCCTCTCAGTGGCCGCTCAGTGTCCGCGTCTCTATTACACCGCTAGGATATTATTGGCTACGAGCACATGGGTTTGTACATCCCTCAGTAGAGGTGAGTGTTTTCCTCTCAGTGGCCGCTCAGTGTCCGCGTCTCTATTACACCGCTAGGATATTATTGGCTACGAGCACATGGGTTTGTACATCCCTCAGTAGAGGTGAGTGTTTTCCTCTCAGTGGCCGCTTAGTGTCCGCGTCTCAATTACACCGCTAGGATATTATTGGCTACGAGCACATGGGTTTGTACATCCCTCAGTAGAGGTGAGTGTTTTCCTCTCAGTGGCCGCTTAGTGTCCGCGTCTCAATTACACCGCTAGGATATTATTGGCTACGAGCACATGGGTTTGTACATCCCTCAGTAGAGGTGAGTGTTTTCCTCTCAGTGGCCGCTCAGTGTCCGCGTCTCAATTACACCGCTAGGATATTATTGGCTACGAGCACATGGGTTTGTACATCCCTCAGTAGAGGTGAGTGTTTTCCTCTCAGTGGCCGCTCAGTGTCCGCGTCTCTATTACACCGCTAGGATATTATTGGCTACGAGCACATGGGTTTGTACACACCTCAGTTGAGGTGAGTGTTTTCCTCTCAGTGTCCGCGTCTCAATTACACCGCTAGGATATTATTGGCTACGAGCACATGGGTTTGTACATCCCTCAGTAGAGGTGAGTGTTTTCCTCTCAGTGGCCGCTCAGTGTCCGCGTCTCTATTACACCGCTAGGATATTATTGGCTACGAGCACATGGGTTTGTACACACCTCAGTAGAGGTGAGTGTTTTCCTCTCAGTGGCCGCTCAGTGTCCGCGTCTCTATTACACCGCTAGGATATTATTGGCTACGAGCACATGGGTTTGTACATCCCTCAGTAGAGGTGAGTGTTTTCCTCTCAGTGGCCGCTCAGTGTCCGCGTCTCAATTACACCGCTAGGATATTATTGGCTACGAGCACATGGGTTTGTACATCCCTCAGTAGAGGTGAGTGTTTTCCTCTCAGTGGCCGCTCAGTGTCCGCGTCTCTATTACACCGCTAGGATATTATTGGCTACGAGCACATGGGTTTGTACACACCTCAGTTGAGGTGAGTGTTTTCCTCTCAGTGTCCGCGTCTCAATTACACCGCTAGGATATTATTGGCTACGAGCACATGGGTTTGTACATCCCTCAGTAGAGGTGAGTGTTTTCCTCTCAGTGGCCGCTCAGTGTCCGCGTCTCTATTACACCGCTAGGATATTATTGGCTACGAGCACATGGGTTTGTACACACCTCAGTAGAGGTGAGTGTTTTCCTCTCAGTGGCCGCTCAGTGTCCGCGTCTCTATTACACCGCTAGGATATTATTGGCTACGAGCACATGGGTTTGTACACACCTCAGTAGAGGTGAGTGTTTTCCTCTCAGTGTCCGCTCAGTGTCCGCGTCTCTATTACACCGCTAGGATATTATTGGCTACGAGCACATGGGTTTGTACATCCCTCAGTAGAGGTGAGTGTTTTCCTCTCAGTGGCCGCTCAGTGTCCGCGTCTCTATTACACCGCTAGGATATTATTGGCTACGAGCACATGGGTTTGTACACACCTCAGTAGAGGTGAGTGTTTTCCTCTCAGTGTCCGCTCAGTGTCCGCGTCTCTATTACACCGCTAGGATATTATTGGCTACGAGCACATGGGTTTGTACATCCCTCAGTAGAGGTGAGTGTTTTCCTCTCAGTGGCCGCTCAGTGTCCGCGTCTCTATTACACCGCTAGGATATTATTGGCTACGAGCACATGGGTTTGTACATCCCTCAGTAGAGGTGAGTGTTTTCCTCTCAGTGGCCGCTCAGTGTCCGCGTCTCAATTACACCGCTAGGATATTATTGGCTACGAGCACATGGGTTTGTACATCCCTCAGTAGAGGTGAGTGTTTTCCTCTCAGTGGCCGCTCAGTGTCCGCGTCTCTATTACACCGCTAGGATATTATTGGCTACGAGCACATGGGTTTGTACACCCCTCAGTGATGTGAATGTTTTCCTCTCAGTGGCCGCTCAGTGTCCACGTCTCTATTACACCGCTAGGATATTATTGGCTACGAGCACATGGGTTTGTACACCCCTCAGTAGAGGTGAGTGTTTTCCTCTCAGTGTCCACGTCTCTATTACACCGCTAGGATATTATTGGCTACGAGCACATGGGTTTGTACACCCCTCAGTGATGTGAATGTTTTCCTCTCAGTGGCCGCTCAGTGTCCACGTCTCTATTACACCGCTAGGATATTATTGGCTACGAGCACATGGGTTTGTACACCCCTCAGTAGAGGTGAGTGTTTTCCTCTCAGTGTCCACGTCTCTATTACACCGCTAGGATATTATTGGCTACGAGCACATGGGTTTGTACACCCCTCAGTGATGTGAATGTTTTCCTCTCAGTGGCCGCTCAGTGTCCACGTCTCTATTACACCGCTAGGATATTATTGGCTACGAGCACATGGGTTTGTACACCCCTCAGTTGAGGTGAGTGTTTTCCTCTCAGTGTCCACGTCTCTATTACACCGCTAGGATATTATTGGCTACGAGCACATGGGTTTGTACACCCCTCAGTTGAGGTGAGTGTTTTCCTCTCAGTGTCCACGTCTCTATTACACCGCTAGGATATTATTGGCTACGAGCACATGGCCCGCTATACTGAGCGTTGCCAACAAAATAAAAACAGCGTTGTTCCGTGACGTCTTTCGCCGTCGGAAATAATGCGTTCTAGGCGTCGGCCAGAGTAAACCTTGATCCGCGATGAGCAATGCCTTGATTCAACGGCGGGTTACTTAGCTAACCCGATCATTGCAATGTGGAACGAGTTAGACTATACGTAAAATGAACGGTTTTTAATGATAGCGCTTATTAATAATGACGCTTCAAGGCTAAAGATGGTATTGGCATGCCCTGAACCCTACACTGGCCGACCTGTCCTTTCATGGGGCAGAAAAATAACAATTTAAAAAAAGAAAGAAAAAACGAATTAATTATTTCTTTCTTCTTTATTTATTTAACGTTTATTATTATTTTGTTTAATTATTATGACGCTTCAAGATTTGGAAAAAGTGATTGATACTGGCGACAAAGATTATAGAGGGTTGGTTAAAAACTTCTTGAAAGTTCTATAAATAAGAATAAAGCGGAATGAATATAGATATACGATTCCTTTTATACACTCATAACCATTTTGTAATGTGTATATTAAAATGTATATTGTATAATTTATACCAAGCAAAATTCTATTTACCTATGTTCAAAAATTTAATATTATAATTTTGGTTAACTATCCCTGTTTGGTCAAGAGGTATACAGAGTCTACCGAATACCGATAGAGGTAACTCAGCGGTGAGACGCGAGTCTCTAATTCGGGAGGTAGCCGGTTCGATTCCGGCCACCGGCAGTTCTGACTGAAGGTTTTTCCGAGGTTTTCCTCAGTCGTAAAGACGAATGCTGGGACTGAGTCATACTATCAGCCCTCGGACATTCCTTCCTAACTACCCAAACACCCTAACATACCTAGTTAGTCACCTGAAGAGGGGCACATCAGGTAAAGCTGGTGTGCACCCTACCCTATAACGAGTATTCCTACAAAAATAATAATAATAATAATAATTATTATTATTGTTATACAGGGCTAACGTCACAACTTAGCTGTTCAACAAAACATAATCAATCCATACCACGTCACTCAACAAAGGAGACAGTAGGACATACCAACGTATCCCGTTCACATTTAGTGGATCGCCAACTCTAATGTTGTGCAACCTTCAAGAATAATCCCATTGTTACCTTACGAAGACGAAAATATGTTTTGCGTTAGGTGCCAGAACGCGTCACCGTTTTGTTATGATGACAACACCGTTAAAATTGGTCGTCATACAGTGTTGCCATTGTGCACGACATAAAATTACAATTCAGGACACAACATAATATTGTTTCCTTTTTGACTATTTTACCGATATGGATGGATCTGTGCTTTAATTCGGGAGATCTCTGTATGGTTGAATATCCGCTGTTATACTTTTAGGCCTAAAGCTTGTATAACAGCTTCGTTCTTCTCGTCAACTGCTCGGCAGTCCAAATTAGTGGAGGAACCTATATGACTGGTCAAAGTTACACCGTCCTTTAGGATGGGACGTAAAGGAGATGGTCCCCTTGGTTCTTTTCGACAAGAGTAGGCTACGTGCCGGTACCAGGCTTCCCCTCCTCCCTTCCTAATTATCATTCATCAATCATCACTCATCAGGCTAAAGAGGGCATTGTGCTCTACACTGGCCTTAATTACCATAAAAGTAAAGTCAAGTATAGGCCATGCCTATAATACCTTATCGTGGGCAGGTTTGTGTGCTTTGGTGATCCCGAGAGCTATGCCGGCGGAAGCGAAGCGTATGCTTCTGGTAGGGCCACCCTAGCCGGTCGGACAGGTCGATGTGCAGAAGCCAGACGAAAGGCATTCCACGTCCTCCCCTTTTTCTTCCCGCCCTCCTACTTGCCCCTTTCCTCCAAACATCATTTTCATCATCTTCATCACCTTTCACCCACTCATATAGGACGTAAAACCTAAATATAATCATTATACTTATAGGCCTATTGGCAATCGTGACTCAAGTTTTCCCCCTGGGTTTCTCATTCATATGACGAACATTGGGAAAGGGTGCAAGCAAACGAAGTGTTACTTAGTTATATGTGGTGCAAGTTGTTCCCGAGAGAGTAATAAGTGTCCAATGTAACTATACAACGTTTGAATGAATTCCCGTTATCATTATGTTCAATTGTTCACATTAATTTGTACACGCGATTTCATGTTGATGTTGATAACATATGTATATATGTTATCAAGCAGACGACATGTTGCACATTTATTTACTTCCCGTTGAAGTTACCTCCTTCAAATAAACACTTCTGATGTTCTGGGTAATGAACGATAAAGTCAAGAAAGGATGTGGCAGGCAGGCAGTCATATTAAGTAAAGCTATAACTTATATCTTTTTGATGACATCGATGCGTCACTGACCACAAGTGTGCAACAACTTCATAGTATATAGAGACGCACAACACAAACATAAGTAGGTCAACAGCAAAACTCTTCCACCCGCTTAGATAAATAAAAACACGTGTTTTTAATAATTTTCGTGTGAGTTTGTTAGTTGAGATCTGTAAGTGTTGGAAGTTGGAAGTGGCGATCGCTCTGCTCTGCCACCCAACTGGACGTCATCCTATAAATAGGCAAGTAGGTACTGCACTCCTATGCCGTGAGGCCGTAGCCGCCCAGAGTTATCAAACAATTAAATCGATAGTAAAGTCGTCTTACAATAACTTCGGTAATGCTTTCGTCATCAATCAATGACGTGTTTACGGTCTCGGCCAACCCGAGCAGGTATTTGAATTGGCCACGGTCGCTGGTTGGCTGCCGCTCACCCACCCGTGACGGAAGCATTACCGAAGATGTTGTACGACGACTATATTGCACTTGAGACAGTCTTGACTGCATTTTAACTAACCATTAAAACATGAAATATATCATCAAAATGTATTGACTTTTAAATAGTATCTTTGTATTTAAAAACAAAACAGTTTATTGACTTTATTCACATATTGCACATGAAGGCCATACTGGAGGCCACAATGGCATGTGATTGGTAATTCATTGTTACTATGTTTCAGCTGGCATTTGGTTGAAGTTCAACTGTTCTCCAACTTTGGTTTACTATTATTACTGAAAAGCAACATTCATAAACTCTTATTTTGGCCACTCTTTGTTGTTTACAATGGCACACATAATCATTTCCGTAAATTTTATCTGGGGATATACGTGTTCAAACTCTCATATTTCATCGTAAACAAAATTATTCGTTTTCTATTGACAGCTATAAATGAAACTTGAAATAGTACTATTGGTGGCCTCCAATATAGCCGATGTGACGTCACGTGAATACTCCCTAATGACCTGTACAACTTCTGTAATCTACTGTGCCATCTGGTGTTAATCAGTCAGTCAATGGTAAATGACGAACACAACCAAACCTAAAATATTTGTAAATATATTCACTACTGATGGTAACTATTGGTGTGTAAGACAATAAGTATATCATGGCACCATCATGCTGTATGTGTCCATTTCGATAAAGGATTGCAGAATAATAATGTACTCAAATGAGGGTAAATATATTAACCTCCGTGGATGTCGTCATCTATATTATGTTTGAGTCATCTAATAAATTTGCTTTTTGTGTTGATGATTTTCTCCTCTCGGTACCAATTTTTTTTACCTATTTTACCCCTTTACATCAACTACCCAGTGAATATATTATAATATACCAGTTTTCTGTTAACAAATCGGTTGGTATGTCAAAGTGTGCAAATCCTGTTAAAATTCTCCAAAAGGCAATAAAAAAGCCGAAAAGTCGGTTTTATTTTTGAAAACGCTACAAAATACTAATTTTACAAAAAATAATGTGTTCCCATTCCTATTGAGATTTAGTAAAGAACTGCATTTTAACCCCTTAAGAAGTTAAAAGATACAACTGAATAGATGATTTTCAGAATTGATCTATCAAGCCGTGATACGCTCTAGGGTCCTTGATAGTTATGTTGAGGAGCATTTTTCATTGTTGTACATTGTTGTCATTGAAGATCTGGAGGGCTGTGATTAGCTCTATCTAAGGGTCCTAGATGAATTAACTAGTACCTGCACATAATTTTTCATTAGAAGTGCAAGAAACCCCCTGGGGCCTCATTCCAGTACATTTGAAAACTTAACCCCGGTGTTAGCCAATAGCCAATCAGGAGTCAGCAATTGAGACGCCGATCGAAGGAAGGCATTGTTGAAAAAACGAGACAAAATCAAAACAATAACAAACAAAAACAGTCCAATAACCTAGAAATGTTGACAAAACACTAAATAAAACTACATATTGACATATATATGAGCTAAATAATGTACTGTAAATACACACAATTGTTTATAAACTTCAATAAACACATAAAGTAACGTATCCATGAAATAGGATATCCTCAATAAAGAATTGAAATGTGACATTTGTGAAACTATACACATGGGCATTGACAAAATGGCGGCATTTCCAAGTATTGTTGAGATAACTCTTCTTAACCATACTATCAGACAGGGTCATATTTGCCTCCGAATTACGCAGGGAAGCCTGTGTAGGAGTTAACCCCGGGGTCATTTTAACATGGGGTTAGCGAGAGTTAAGAAGAGTTAAAAAAATGTACAGGAATCAGGCCCCTGATATACAAGGTATTGACGGAAAGAAAAATATTAATGCTACAAAATGCTAAATTTAAAAAAATGAGTGCTAAATGTAGAGAACATTTTTGCTAAAAAGACTTAATCTCTACCCATACAGCAGGATGCTTGTCTCGACGCACAAACAATGTCCACAGTGGACGATATAGGGAGGGGGTACCTTGACCTCCAAACACGCGACGCGTATTTAGCCGTGACGCAGAAGCGCAGCCGGCCAAACATAGAACAACCGACCGCGCGACGACTTAATTGTGCAATTGCGGATTTAATTTCGATCGTGGGGACATTGAAAATCAGTCTACCGACTACGCTGGGTCTTGGCGGTCGGAGGGACGCACTTGCGTGAGTGCGTGAGAGTATGTTGGCGACGCACTTTGCGTGAGTGCGTGAGAGTGCAGGTACGAGTGCCAACCTAACCTAACCTGGGCCGGCAAACAGACAAGTGGAGTAATTACGTGCAAACAGGATCTGTGTACAACAGCACGTGCGTGTATATACGATGCGTGGGTGCCGGGCCCGCGCTAGGCAGTGAGCGAGAGAGAGTGACTCAGTCTCCGGGTGAGCGCCGTGCCTGCAAGACGTGCTACCTACCACACACACGCTAGTCCGCCATGGGCAAGAACAACAGGTAAACAGGACCATGCGGTCCGGCCTCGACCTCAGGGCAAGTACTGCATGCGCACCCACGTGTGTTACGTAACAATGTACGAGTGAGTAACCATTGACGCATTCCATATATACACAATAGTGAAACAATTAAATTATTAAAATGTTCAGCTTTTTTCGTCGCCAGAAGACGGCTGACAGTGATAAGACTGGTAAAGGGGAGACTGATAAGAATGAGGCGAAGGGGAAGGAGAAACACCCGGTGTGTCCCTCGTCCCCCACCTCTGGGAAGAGGGGCGCTTCTAAAGGCGGCCGCGCGGGGGACGAGGGGACGACGAAAACGCCCTCTGGTGTGAAGCAAGTCCTCCCCCCTTCAACGGCGCCTATTAAACTTGGCAACCTCTCAACCCTGTCAACGGCGACCCCTACTGTGAAGGAAGTGGAAGTTCTACCCCCTGCAACGGCGCCCACGAAACTCGGCAACCTCTCAACCCTGTCGACGTGGTCCTCTGGTGTCAAGGAGCCGGAAGTCCTCCCTACAACGGCGCCCACGAAACTCGGCAACCTCTCAACCCTGTCAACGGCGACTCCTACTGTGAATGAGGTAGAAGTTCTACTCCCTGCAACGGCGCCCACGAAACTCGGCAACCTCTCAACCCTGTCGACGTGGTCCTCTGGTGTGAAGGAGGTGGACGTTCTACTCCCTGCAACGGCGCCCACGAAACTCGGCAACCTCTCAACCCTGTCAACGGCGACCCCTACTGTGAAGGAGGTGGAAGTTCTACCCCCTGCAACGGCGCCCACGAAACTCGGCAACCTCTCAACCCTGTCGACGTGGTCCTCTGGTGTCAAGGAGCCGGAAGTCCTCCCTACAACGGCGCCCACGAAACTCGGCAACCTCTCAACCCTGTCAACGGCGACTCCTACTGTGAATGAGGTAGAAGTTCTACTCCCTGCAACGGCGCCCACGAAACTCGGCAACCTCTCAACCCTGTCGACGTGGTCCTCTGGTGAGAAGGAGTCAAAAGTCATCCTCCCTACAACGGCGCCCACGAAACCAGGCCACCTCTTACCCCTGACAACGCCAACCTATGCTGTGAAGGAGCACGAAGTCATCCCCCCTCCAATGGCGCCCACGAAAATAGGCAGCCTCTCAACCCTGACGACGGCGACCCCTGCCATGAAGGAGCCGGAAGTCGTCCCCCCTCCAATGGCGCCCACGAAAATAGGCAGCCTCTCAACCCTGTCGACGGCGACCCCTGCTGTGAAGGAGCCGGAAGTCGTCCCCCCTCCAACGGCGCCCACCCTCAACCTCGTGACGTCAACGAGTACGAAGACCGAGTGCGTCCGCCCTCCCACGCCCGAACCGACGCCGACGGTGACACTTCCATCGGACGCCGCCGCGTCATCATCATCCGACGAAGAGAGCGACGAAGACGACGAAGACGAAGCTGCAACTATTCCTACGGGAACGAATCAGCTGCCGGAGTCTGAGGACACAAACCACTCTGAAGACGTTGAGAAGTACGTGGCTGCCTTTCCTATAACACTCTCCGTAGACTATAGTAACTGCTTCATTAATAATAATTTTGGTAGGAATTCCCGTTATAGGGTGCACACCAGCTTTACCTGATGTGCCCCTCTTCAGGTGACTAACTAGGTTAAATTAGGGTGAAGGATCGTTGTGAAGGAATGTCCGAGGGCTGTTAGTATGACAGTCCCAGCATTCGCCTTTACGACTGAGGAAAACCTCGAAAAAACCTTCAGTCAGAACTGCCGGTGGCCGGAATCGAACCGGCGACCTCCCGAATTAGAGTCCCGCGTCTTACCGCTGAGCCACCTCTATCGGTAACTGCTTCATTGTTATGTGTACATCTTATACTTACTTACTTTATTGTAATTAAGACCAGTGTAGGGCACAATGCCCTCTTTACCCTGATGAGTGATGATTGGTGAATGATAATGAGGAAAGGAGGAGGGGAAGCCCGGTACCGACACGTAGCCTACTCCTGTCGGGACCACCGGCTTTACGTCTCCTCCGAAAGGACGGTGTAACTTTGACCAGTCATATAGGTTCCTCCACTAACCTGGACTGCGCCGAGCAGTTGACGAGAAGAACGAAGCTGTTACGCAAGCTTTCAATCTGCTCTAAGTAGTGTTTCAGAGGAGAGTGGTCACCCATCCACCTCCCGACCTACCCCGAGGTTGCTTAACTTAGGTGTTCGTATGGGAACCGGCTAAGCACCGCGGCTAAACCGTTGTACATCTGTAACATTATTCTCATAGGTGTTTCTGAGGGTACATTTCTAAGTACTTTGTTATTGGTTCTTGCTGGTTGTGAGTGATTGACGTCACGATAGGCGTTTCTAGACCTCTGTGGTTTGAAGTGGATGAACGCCCCACTTGATTTTACGTCTTCATTTTTAGAACGGATAAGTTCCGCGAATAGGAACCGTATGATCGTCATTCGTCGCTCTTTATTCGGAGAGTCGAGAGTTACCGCGAATAAGGAAGCTGGAACTATAACATATTTGCAATTATGTGTCAACGTTATTGCGCGATAAAATGTTGCTTTCGTTCTAACGATTACGAAAATTAGGAGGAAACGCTACGAAACATGTTTATACCTTGACGTCATTATTGAATTAACGATGACAACGGACAGGTTAAGCATTAATAATATTTATGACATGGAATAACTGCCACAATGGCACCCACAGATGTGTAAATACAACATAATTTCACAACAGTAATACTTTGTTCTTTGGTACGTTGGCTCAAAGGGAAAGACACCTCTTACATATGCCCACAGGTAAAGGCAAACATTTTGTTTTTATTACTAACGGAAAGCCCGTTATAGTTTCTAGTTTAAGCCCGGTTTTTCAATCGGTTAACGGGTCGTTAACGGGTCCGTTAGCTGACGGTCCGCAATCTGTAACCCAACAAACCCTATGTAGATAACGGACCGTCAGCTAACGGCCCCGTTAATGACCGATTGAAAAACAAGGACTTAAAATTGCTGGCAGCAGATATCGAACCGGTGTCCTAACAAACTAGAGCGTTGAACTATATCTTGATCTTGATCGACAATACGAGTGGTTTGTTTACATAGAAATAATCTAAATAATATAATAATCTAAAGTAATAGCGATGTTGAATCAGATTTACGATTTATTGTAGCATTCTTGAGATATAATTAAAAAATGAAAATCTTCTGCGGTTTTTGTCGTAGAGGTACCAGCTTCGCGCTTTAGATTCAAGAGACGTACAGTCGTACATGCAACACTATGCGATATGTCTGAGGCGCCTCGTTCACATTATTATTGTGTTCGTGATGTTAATGACAAAAGCAATTATATTTCAACACTAGTAGAACAATGATTATGTTTATAATGGGCTTGACGGATGAATATCTAGACATAGAGAAGTATCAGTAAGCGTAGAAGACGGGCGAATGAAAAACAATCCCACTACCTTGTCCAGCAACCAGAAGTGCTAGATTCGAGTCCTCCAATATTGTAAAATGTATCTGGATTTGAAAACATTGCCCAAAATATTTAACTGTTCGCATGCAACCGGTAGCGTAACTTAATGAAATTCTTCTCTAGACTGTACTGGTGAACTTGCCAAAAAACGTTTACACGAACGACCAAGCGGCGACTGCTATTTTAGTTTTCGGAAGAAAATATAACCCACCAGCTGGGCACAAGGCTCCTTAATTAATTGCTATTGATGATACCAACACTATATTAATTCCTATATAGATTGTTGCATGATGACGTGTGTACATGTCGTTTGTGGGTGTTTAAATGAGTTTGGCAAGTAGGTATGTAATGTGTGTATTTATTTTTTCATCCGAATATGTGTGTGTTTGTTTGTTGTTGTTTGTGAATCTTGACAAATGATTGGTCACAATGTATCTACGTCGGGACGGGGGCGATGCACACAATCCTCATTGCACACAATCCTCAAACCACACAAACTTATAACTGAGGAAAACCGCGAAGAAATACTTTAGCTGTGGCCTCCCAAATCACTACCTTCCTGGTTTACGCTGAGCCATCTCTACCGGTAATTTCCTGTCCACGGACTGCTACCTTATCTTGGTGGGTGGCAGGTTTGCGTGCTTTGTTATTCCCGCGAGCTATACCGGCGGAGGCGTATGCTTCTGGTAGGGCCACCCTAGCCAGGAGAAGTAAGACAAAAATAAGTCCTGGGTCTTCCCTTCCTTCAATAACCCCCGACGTCATATGACCAAGTTGTCGAGTATGTCATTTAACACCAAATAATTCAAATACCGGTAACTTACTAATACGCAAACTTAGAATAATGTAGTAGAATAATATCAGTCATTTTTCTGGACATGTTCTGCTATCTTATCTAGACGGTTGCATATTATCACTATGTTGACGATGTCCTTGTAGTTATGAGGAGTCCACGGCGCGCTCGCCATACAGAGCGAGACGAATTTGTGAGGGCGACGGCCAACAGGCCAGCCCATAGAAATAAACTTTGAACTCATTGTATTGTTTACCGTTTGTTGGCAAGTGGACAGAGAGACGGTGGTTCCCCTTCCACTGAGTGCACAGGTATCGTTCTGTTGACAGGAGGAATCTAGTGAAGCAAGAGGTGCGTTTTCAAGAGCAGTTGGCCACCCTGACAGCCCAGCTGACTGTATGTACGTCGTTCTGTTGACAGGAGGAATCTAGTGAACCAAGAGGCGCGTTTTCAAGAACAGTTGGCCACCCTGACAGCCCAGCTGACTGTATGCACGTCGTTCTGTTGACAGGATGAATCTAGTGAACCACGAGGCGCGTTTTCAAGAACAGTTGGCCACCCTGACAGCCCAGCTGACTGTATGCACGTCGCTCTGTTGACAGGAGGAATCTAGTGAACCAAGAGGCGCGTTTTCAAGAACAGTTGGCCACCCTGACGGCCCAGCTGACTGTATGCACGCCGTTCTGTTGACAGGAGGAATCTAGTGAACCAAGAGGCGCGTTTTCAAGAACAGTTGGCCACCCTGACGGCCCAGCTGACTGTATGCACGTCGTTCTGTTGACAGGAGGAATCTAGTGAACCAAGAGGCGCGTTTTCAAGAGCAGTTGGCCACCCTGACGGCCCAGCTGACCGCGAGAGACACAGAGAGTAACAAGCTGATCTACAAAATGGAGGAACTACAGCGGGACGTGCAAGTCAAGTCTTGGGGGATGGACCGTAAGAACATCATCATTGTTATTATATTATTATTGTTATTATTGTTGTATTGTTGCAATACACACAAACTCGGTGAAAACCGACGTAAACATGTTGTACGGACATAAATGTCAAGTATTTTCATGTGTTTACCTTCTTATTAAAGTCTACTTATTAGAACTAATTAAAAATATCATATTATTTTTCCAAAACAAACTGTGGATGATATGTACGGTCGTGGCCGATTATTATTATTGTTGTTATTATTATTATTATTATTATTATTATTATTATTATTATTATTATTATTATTATTATTATTATTACTTTTTATTATTATTTTTATTATTATTATTTTTATTATTATAATTATTATTATTATTATTATTATTATTATTATTATTATTATTATTATTATTATTATTATTATTATTATTATTATTATTATTATCTCACTTATTTCCAGTTGTAAGAGCTGTGAGGATGATATAGGGAAAGGGCATTTTGCCCCAAACACGTAGTTTCTATAAAATTCTTTACAAAATAAAATTACAAAATATAGAACAAGACGTACACAAATTTAAATATTACCAGGATAAAATAAAAATTACAAATAGATAGAGCGAATTACTCCTTTAAATTTTGGATGTGAGGGATAGTGAGAGAGAGAGGATCCAAATCCTTGGGCTCTGCAATAAAATCTATATGGAAGTATAGGAATTGGTGCGTGCAAATGGAGGCATGGATGGATTGAGACACAAAATGTAGGCACTTCAGAGGGGCGTGCTCGCTCGAAGCAATAGTTTTATGCATCCAGTTATCGTGGATGGGTTTAGGAGGGGGTAGAGGAATGCCAGTCTTATGTGGCTAACCCCCCCCCCCCCTAACTGGTTTTATTATTTTATACTCGATCAACCTTACTTCTATCTGCATAGTGCATACAATACAGAGTAAACCTTGGCTTCTAAAACTTTTTTGCTCTCGACCCCAAATTTCTAGGTAAAAAATCTCGCCACCCCATCTTATATCGGACCTTATTTGCGTGTATACATGCACACTGAAATATACATGGTCACAATTGTTAGCCGATACTTGCAGCGATTCGCTTCGCTCTGAGTTGACATTTTTGTAAACAAGAGCAAAGAAGTTTCCTGCTGAGCCTGTTTTTTAACTTTTCTATATAGCCGATACATATTTGTATACATTTTATTTTTTAAAGATTGCTTCTATGCACACAAAGCCCGAGTATATGTAACGAAAGCATATGAAAGGTAATCTTGGGCCAAGTAGTAAATGAGCACTTGTATAACATATTGTGAGCAACGGCAAAGGAATGTGCTATACTGATAACGAGACGCAATACCCTGATTTATTGTTTGCACTAACTCATTGTACGTGTGAGAAGAAGACCTAAGATATAATTAAAACATGAACGCGCATTAAAACCAAACATATGACGTCATGTGTGCATGGTTTTTGTTTTACTCTTTGGTGTAATATATTGTTTGTGTATGTATATATATTATATATACTAGTCCCAACGAAAGTATTCGCATACCGATCTCAGGTCATTCATAGTCTACTGCCCGTTTCAACCTCGCCAATTTAAAGAAAATCAACAACAGATAAAGTCGCGGTACCCAAAGAAGTCAGATAGTTATTTTTTCGTTCTCAACTTAACAAGCACGAATCACTAACGTTCTTCCCGAATCCCGATTATCTTGTACAATTTGGTTGCAGTAAGTATTTTGACGGTAACGTGCAAGAAAATGTGCAAGCAGGTTTCCGTCAAAAAACTTAACGCAACCAATTTGTACTTGATACTCGGGAAAAACGTGAGTGATTCGCACTTGTTAGATTGGAAACTAATTCTGGGCGGTCCTGACTCCCCTGACACTATCTTACTTCTTGCTGTGAGAGACCTTTTCATTTACCTGGCGTTCTTTCACACATTCGTAAATGCACGATTCGGCTTAGTCGAGTGCACAGGCGGTTTGGCCACACCCACCGTTACAGGTAACCAACGGAAGGTTTTAAATTATCCCCAATATACCTATTTAGATAAGATGGTAGGAACTAGCGAAGTAGAAATTAAGTTGTCATCTTTGACTCGGCTGTGTCGTAAGCACAGAATACTTTCGTTGGGGCAACTATACATACGATACGGCCATTGACGTAGGAGGGCCGTTGCAGAATTGGCACACACTGTCTTATGTTTCTGTATGACCTTTGCGAGTATATACATTGCATGCAGACACACTGATGAGCGAAATAGTGTTGCGCCTTGAATATAGTTACTATAAACAGATTTGAAGATATGTTTTGGCAAGTGTACATTACAAACATGCCAATTATACTTGCTTGCTGGGTGGGTGGGGGAAGGGGGATAATATATTATAGCAATTTTAAGTAGTTCAAAGGTTAAAGATCGATAAATACATGACCGATGTCAGAAAGAACGCCTATTGGCCTATACCTTTTCCAAAGTGTAAACTGATTGGTTGGAACGAAGGGTGGTATCACAGTGCAGCTATATAATTAAGACTGTTATCTGCGGTGGTAATTTTGAACCAATTTCTTGCTTTGGTTTCTAGTCACAATTTAAAATTATTATTAATTAATATGTATTGTCAACGACTCTTCAAATTCTGATTTACCGAAAAGCGGGTAATTTAAAAAAAAATATTTTGAGTAAGCATTTCTACAAATACCTTAGTAACCAGCTGATTTCTATTTGAAATATTGTATACAGCATATACAATTAACAGGGTTGCCAGTTGCAATACCGGAATGACACCTCCAACATGTTATACAGACTCGTGGAAGTTTGGAACGTGTGTAATAGGCTATCTCTAAACAGATTTTTTTTAAATTTACAATTTTAAAATATTATTTTATCTGTTTTCATGTAAAATGCTTGATGCCCTGTGACGATGTGTTAGTGCAACAGTTGATGACGTCACTGTATCTCATGTGTGCTACGAGATTACGGGTTTATTTAGCTAAACCGCGCACGCGTGAACCGATAACGGTTGTCACTCGTGTTTCACTGTTAAGCCGGTGAGATGGCGCCAACTCACGCCTCCAAACACATTAGGAATAATTCACACGTTTATTCCGAGGAATCTCGTTGGCGGCGGCTTGGCAGATAAGGGGGGGGGGGGGGGTGGAAAGTATAGTATCTGCGTGGGCAGTAAGGGGTATGGGGCAAACAAAGCCCCAGCCGCCGGAGGCATACAAGTTTGGGGGTATTATTGCCCTCGAGATGTCCTTAGAAGCGATCTGAGGTATTATTTTGTTATTGTTTATTAACAACTTTTTCTTGTTGTTTTATAACACTTCCTGGCTAGGAATATACCTGTAATTGACGCATTATTTATTAACGCTACGAAATAAAGTCACTTGATATGAGATGAGATGGGTATTCAGAGGTGGGGATGTAGCCATCCCCGCGGGGATACTTTTCAGTAAAACAGAGCCAGGGACGAAATTACCAGAGGGGGGAAATCCCCCAACCCCCCCCCCCCCCCCCCCGTCAATTCGCACCCTGTGTGTTATAAAGTGGCGTACACGGGACAGGCAGACGGGCCAAGACAATTAAATGGAATTAGCGGAAAATAGCGCATTGAATATAAATTTTATATGAAGAATGTTATATTTGAAGGCGCGGTGTGTAGATATAGGGTGCGTTCAGATGGTATGATCAGACGTTATTCAGATGTTATGATCAAATGACATTTTAATAAATGACTCAAACGTTTTTAAAAAATCCTTTACCATTTTATATTTACAATTAATTTCATTCAGATAAAGCATTAATTTTGAAACTATTTTGTGGGAACTTTGTACCGAACTGTTTGTAGAAACGGGGTTATTGTTATTTTCTTTGGTCTAGCCTCTAGAACCATGGAGGGGTTGCATTGCAACTCACACGTCAACCGCTTCGCAGGCTCATTTGATATTAACATAAGCAATAAAATATTGTTATTTTTAGTTTACAACACAGAGAATACATAATTCTCATCGTGTACAGCAGATGTGAGCCCATCTGGTGTCGAAATAATGTCAATTACGACGGAAACTGTATCTAAAATATACCAGCGGACCTTGGAAGACGGGCCCAACATCATCATCATCGCATTTAGATTCGCTAACAAACTGGAATCAAAGTATATTTATTTATAGCGTCGCCCAATATCATTAGTGCGAGGGCGTCATAGCAGAGACGCGATATTTATCTGCCAGAAGCGACGAGCACTGCCTGCGTCATAAGTCAAGAGCGGTGGTTGGTTTACGAGGACATGTCCTGATCCAGGATGCGGCCAGGACCCTCATACAGCACGAGGGCGTCCTAGCATAGACGCGTTATTTATCTGCGATAAGCGACGAGCACTGCGCGTCATAAGTTTACAAAGATATATTCAGATCCCATGGTCCATGAAGGTTGTAAAGGTTTTCCAACTTCCAGTTTCTAATGCAGAAGGGCCAGGGTTTAAATCCTGGTTCGGGCTGGGTTTGTTTTTTTTTATTTGAATTATGTGTATGCTAATATTCTCGCGGATAATTGTTAATTCTTTGTTCCGTGGGGGTTTTTCATAAAAGTGATCGTTTAGTTAAGACTGTTGTTGGACTCACCCAACACTCACCCCTTTTGGGTGAGTCTAACAACACTTAACTATCCGATCAAAACGGAACAAATATAAAATTAATATATTTGACACCAGTGCAGTACATGTAAACGTGACTTTGAAGCTCTGTCATAGCAACAAAGCGCATCATAATACATTGTATACATGTCCCCCACTGAAAATCAGTTACATGTATAACTGAGTGGGTATATAGACTAGTCTAAATAAACATTTTTTTATTACTACATAAACAAAACGGTTATAGATAAATTGTTAAATGGTTCGTCCGCCTTCTTTTTAATAACACGTGCCACCGACGGCCGCCAACCATGAGTGACATATCTATGAACCTTTGTTTGACACAAGTGAACTGTTTACAGGACTACAGGCCGAGTTGTCGGCTGTCCACAAGGAGTATGACGTCACTATATATATCAATAAAATTAAAATAATTGCGGGTTATTCCGCCACGTCCTACCTCCATATTGTGCCGACGTTTCAGGAACCTTATGGATCCTATCCTCAGGGCGTCGAACTCTCAACTTCGAGAGTTCGACGCCCTGAGGATAGGATCCATAAGGTTCCTGAAACGTCGGCACAATATGGAGGTAGGACGTGGCGGAATAACCCGCAATTATTTTAATTTTATTGACATAAATCCTGGCCACGAAAGCTTTAGTGTTTTAATATATATATATATATATATACACTGATACAAGTGAACTGTTTACAGGTCTACAGGCCGAGTTGTCGGCTGCCCACAAGGAGTCAGAGTGCGTAAGACAGAAACTGCGTAAGATGGAGAACGACGTCACCGCGTACAGACAGAAGAATCAGGAGCTGGTGGAAGATTTGGCAAAGAAAGCGGGTGAGCAAGATAACGTTATAGTCCAAGAGCCAGCAACATAAAAGCTCCCCTCATAAGGTACATATGTTTTGACTATTGGAATAGGATCGGAAAAACTACTCTACTAACAAAACGCGCGTCTTACTCCTCAACGTGGGGGCTTTTAGGCCCCCATACATGGATGGAGTAAACGCCATTTTGTAGAGATAAGTGTCCCAAATAGGAATTCGAAGAGTAAGACGGGATATTAGGGGGCGTTTACCGATCAGACGCCATTTTACCTAAAAAGGGCAATTTTTTATTTTCGCACATGCATGCGCTTAAATACTCAAATCATATCCGGAAATGTCTCGAGACGTAGAAAAACATACATTTTAAAGAAATTTTGGGTTATTGTCCTAGCCAGACGCCCTCAAAAGCGGCCCAAAAAGGCCAAGGTTCCCCTCATAAGGTACATGAATGGAGTAAACGCCATTTTGTAGAGATAAGTATCCCAAATACGAATTCGAAGAGTAAGACGGGATATTAGGGGGCGTTTACCGATCAGACGCCATTTTGTCCAAAAAGGGCCACTTTTTATTTTCACACGTGCACGCGCTTTAACACCCAAAACATATCATTAAATGCCCCTAGAGGTGAATACATTTCTAAGATATTGTGTGATGTCCTCGCCAGCCCCCCCCCCCCCCCCCCCCCCCCCACCGCCTCGATCCGGATGCGATAGTTTTGAAGCTCCGCCCACCCCTAACTTTAATATACCAGTATTTATTATTATTAATGTCAGCACAGATAACTAATTAACTACGTTAGTTATCTGTGATGTCAGGATTTAAGGATATGTTTTGGGTGTTAAAGCGCGTGCACGTGTGAAAATAAAAAGCGGCCCTTTTTGGACAAAACGGCGTCTGATCGGTAAACGCCCCCTAATATCCCGTCTTACTCTTCAAATTCCTATTTGGGACACTTATCTCTACAAAATGGCGTTTACTCCATTCATGTACCTTATGAGAGGAACCTTGGCCTTTTTGGGCCCCTTTTGAGGGCGTCTGGCGAGGACAATAACCCAAAATTTCTTTAAAATGTATGTTTTTTTACGTCTCGAGACATTTCCGGATATGTTTTGAGTGTTTAAGCGCATGCATGTGCGAAAATAAAAAATGGCCCAATTGGGTAAAATGGCGTCTGATCGGTAAACGCCCCCTAATATCCCGTCTTACTCTTCAAATTCCTATTTGGGACACTTATCTCTACAAAATGGCGTTCACTCCATTCATGTACCTTATGAGGGGAACCTTGGCCTTTTTGGGCCCCTTTTGAGGGCGTCTGGCGAGGACAATAACCCAAAATTTCTTTAAAATGTATGTTTTTCTACGTCTCGAGACATTTCCGGATATGTTTTGAGTGTTTAAGCGCATGCATGTGCGAAAATAAAAAATTGCCCTTTTTGGGTAAAATGGCGTCTGATCGGTAAACGCCCTCTAATATCCCGTCTTACTCTTCGAATTCCTATTTGGGACACTTATCTCTAGAAATGGCGTCAACTCCATCCATGTACATTATGAGGGGAACCTTGGGCCTTTTTTCGGCTTTTTTGGCCCCCTGTTGGGCCTAAAAGCCCCCACGTTGAGGAGTAAGACGCGCGTTTTGTTAGTAGAGTAGTTTTTTCCGCTCCTATTTCAAAAGTCAAAACATATGTACCTTATGAGGGGAGCTTTTATGTTGCTGGCTCTCCGTCTATTATCTTTATGTATAACTTCTCTGGAGAGAGAGAGCAATGAACAATCCTAAAAGTAAAACAAACCTTAAACTGATGGACATTTACATTAAAACTAGGAAAACGCTCCACGTTGCTAGATGAGCGATTTTTTTTCAATACATCAAACAATGAATTCCCGTAATTAGAAAACTAAATATTTTTTTACAAAATGGCGGCTGAAGTTAGAATTCCAAAACTTGTATCCGGTGTCGACCTTGTTAGTGTGGGCATAAATATAGAGAATTATTAAAATCTGTCTATAAGTTTTAATTTAAAAAAAAAATACGGGATTTTTTTCAATAATTAATTTTTTGTAGGTTGGCATCTTGACGAATTTTGTTGGTTATGTTAACAGCATTAAGTAGTCACGAGTGTTGACTGAAAATTTCAGCCAAATCCGTCAAGCCGTTTGGCATGTGCGCGACGAACACAATTTGGCGCACACACGAACAGACGAACAGACAAAGCGTTGATCGAGTTGTATGGAGAGATTCGCTATCGCTCATCTAATGAAAGATCTTAGGCAGAATGTATAGAATCTAGACAGAAAGGTATTCCCGAAGCGATGATGTGATGTGATGACGATGTGTTTCTATGACGTCATTGCAGACGAGATGACTGCTATAGACAACAGCCACAGCGAGCGCATAAACGAGCTGCAGACGAGCATCAGGGACCTGGAGACTAAGATGACGTCACTGGAGAAGCAGCTGGAGGAGGTCCGCGTGGAGAGGGATATGCTGGAGGAAGAGAAGGCGGAGATGGAAGCGGAGCGGGAGGAAGAGATGCAGATTGTCCAGGAGGTAGGACAGTTGATGACGCGTGTGACAACAGTTACCAACCTAAATCTAGTTACACTTCGGTCTTATGCCTCACGTGGTGTTAGTGTCAGCTTGTCTGTTGGCAGGCGTTGTCAGGGGGCATTCCAATCACGGTTGGTACACTCCGTCCGTGCGGCGAATTCCGTTCAAATTGACGGAAGAAATTGAGCCATGTTTTCACATTTTCGATGATTGAAAAAAAATGCAGTTCCACATGTCTTAAAGTGCCCGTTCACCTCTTTAGCAAGTTGTTCTCTATATAAAGTTTAACCCTAAACACCAATGTTTGGGTGTATATCACGCGGCCTATACCATTGTTTATTCGCGCAACTTGCTGTTCGAGGTGGTTTGCCTACGTCATGTAACCCATGTTGCCAACTCTGCGCTGCGTCTCCAGCCGGCATTGGAAGGAGGGGTGGTACTGAAGATGCGTGGTTGGCTGAAGACAACAAGAGAGGGAGCGCTCGTTGTCTGGTGAGATACTTTGTTCAAATGAAAGTGGCGCAGAAGGCGCGCGGTCATGCGGGTAGATACAAGATTTGTAACAACTCACTGGAAATGTGTTTATATTTCTCTTCGATTTGTGAAATGATAGTAATATTTGTCAAGAAGGAATATAATTATAATAGTATTTGTCACCATAAGGAATACAGTTACAATTGCGTCGAACAGGTTTTGACGGAGACCTCAAATTAAATCTCACAAACATACGGCTGTTGGTTTTTCTATCCAGCATTCTGAAACAATGCATCGATATGTTTACATGTCATATGTTAATCATACATAACATTGGCTGAAGAAGAAATCACACGTCTTGTGTCTTGTGTATGGTCGGTCTTTCTCCTGCCATTTAGTTCAGTTCAGTTCGTGTGTGTGTATATTAATTGACTGTTAGTGTTATGTAAAACAATCACTCATTGTTGAGTTGAGTTAGACTAACTAGGCCCTATAACTCAACAATATAATGCAAAATTTAATAATAACAAAATATATAACAGCAACAAAATAACATAACAACTAAAAGAGGTTCATAGCTTGTTTATTTGTTAAGAATAATAAATTAAATTTGATGTCTAGTGAAATTCGATATAGTGTCGTACAATGTAACAGAAATTATAATTGCAAGACGGTTCAATGAATAGAACAGGTTGATTTAACTCAGTAAACAGTATTATTTCCAGTAAAAAATTGTGTTACGTTTCAAATAAAGAGACAACTAATAGTGTACCATATTGCTACCATAACCAGTGACACTTGTTTTCAGTAACATAAGCTAGGAAGTAGGAACTATGTATCATAAGTCGTAATATTCATCCCGATAAGTAGTATAATATATTATAATCGACATAAAAATGACACATTTTCTTATTATGCATTACGTACGGATAGATCGGAGGGAATGTACAAGGGCTATTTTACAGGATTTAATCCCAGCATTCGGCATTTTGGCCGAGGAAAACATTGGACAGACCTTCAGACAGATTTGCCGGTATCCGGTATCGAATGGTCTACTTTCCAGAGAGTCTCGTGTGTTACGGCTAAGACACCTTTATTGTTGGTGAAGCGTACCGTTTTATTATTGGTTGGTGTACGTGCTATACAATAAAACCAAACTTCAATTATCATTGGTATACGATATAACAAAATTTATATTCTTTTGATTGACATACCTCATTCAGTCGTTATCCTAAGCGGGATATTTTGGGATTTCTCCAGGAATCTCTTTGAACACCACGGTTTCATTTGTAGCGATTATACACATGCGCTTGGCCGGCTACTTTTCGCCCATCCCCCCAGATGCGTGAAGCAAGGTCAAACAAAACTCGGGGGTACAGTGTTGCCAAACGTAGAACGTTCAACGGGCTGAATAAAACATTTAACCACTAATTACGTGGAACTCGAATCATTTTCGGTGAAACTGTTGTTCAATATGTGTTCTACATACCAACATGTGTGTATAGGTACACATTGCAGCAAGAGGTGAACGAACACTTTAATATTGGCGATAGTCACTAGGTGAAAGCTTGTAACCACATCACCTAAAACAATAGCCATAGATTAATTACGGTCTCAGACCTTCGCCAAAGTATTATGCCCGGTTGCCATGTCTTTTGCCGCGCGGCAAGGTGATGCGCGGTGACCAATCGCGGCGTTTTCCGTCGCAGTGCTGAGCAAAGTTTTGATTGGTCATCCACGCATCGTCTGCCGCGCTGCAAGAGACATGGGAACCGAGCATTACGTAAGCAGTACTCTAGATTGCCGAAGAAATAGCAATAGACCTTCTTCCAGAATTCATCAAGGATTCTTAGATAGAGCTTATCACGGCCTTTTAGATCTGCAATGACCACAATGCACAACAGTGGACCCAAGATTACTTTACTCCTGCTTTCGTCACATCCGGGGCAGTCGTAGCCAACCAGCGAACCGCCCGAGACACATTCGGGCCAATACCGATCGCTGATTAGCTACGAACCAGTCGCCTGTGACGAAAGCATGTGTAAGGTAATCTTGGGACAACTATAACATAACCATCAAGGACCTTTAGATAGAGCAAATCACAGTTTTCTAGATCAATTCTGTAAATCATCTATTGTGTTGTTCAGGCACTGGATGTGACCCAGGAGGAAAAGGACGAGATTCAGGCGCGCTTCGAGAAAGACTTCGAGCGACTTCGAACCGTGAACACGGACCGCGAGCAACAGCTACTCAACGACTTCGAGTGGAAACTGCGCGAGGTGGAGCAGGCGTGCAAGCGTCGGCTGGAGGAGAAGGACAAGAAGGCAGACGAGAAGATTGCCGCGTGGCAGAGAGAGATGGCGCAGAAGATCAAGGATGCGGACCAGCAGCTGAAAGAGGTACCTATAGTCGCGTCGCGTTAACTTGCGTCGTCTCACGGATTATGTAATAGTGAAGTGACGCGTGTGACAACTACCAACCTAAATCTAGTCGCATCCCGTTCTCCTGCCTCAAGTATTGTAGTGATGATATCGTCCGCATATTGTCAGACGTGGTGGGGTCGCATTTCATTCACGGTTGGTGCAGTCAATACAGTGGACAATAACAATGCAGGTATCGGGCAATCTCGAGTTGAATACCGTTGAAATAGACCGTGTGGAGCGACCGTCTCTTCTCAGAATTTTAAGGGACACCTTGCTTCTTACGGCGTCGCCAGTATAACACTGTCGTACCCCACGTGGTGAACTGGGTCAGCTGTTGGGTTGGGGGGGGGGGGGACACTGGTTGGATTAGACAAATCTAAATACCGCTACGCAAACTAGAGTGACGCATGATTGGAGAAATTTTAAAGGTATTCCTGGACGCGGATCAGGAGCTGGCAGAGGTCTCACAATTGTGGCATGCTCTGGTGATCTTCGAGGTGGGTTTGATCGGGGATCATTTAGTTTTTGATTAAATTTTATATTATGCTGTAACACCCAAAAATAGGTTATTGTATGTAGGAAATCACGCTTATGTATGAGTAGAAACAAATTTTACAAAATACGAACGAAATGTCGGAGTAAATTGCTCATTTTGATTCACAAAGAACCAAATGATACTAGGTACTACTATCAATTCCTATTATACATACATTCCTATTAATACATATTTGAAGGACTAGCCCAAAGCTTTGGGTTTGCCCTACAGGGCAGGAATAGTAAAGAACAGGAACCATACCTCTATTCATCGAGATGCACTTTAGAACATGAATATGACAATGTTGGCATAAGAGAAGAGGAAGATAGTTAGCTCAAACTAACCCATCTTAAAAATGCAGATTTGATGGCAAGTTTTGTCATTTCTTGAAAGGTGCCAACCTGATAAATATTGGTTAGTGCACGATTTCAGTTTTCTTTGATCACGGGGTGAACGCTCGTCCTCATCAACTGTTCTGACGCAGGCGCAGCAGCTGAAAGCTCGTCCTCGTTCTTATGACGTGACTCTTCTTGCGCAGCAGCTGAAAGGTTTCGAGGCAGAGGCGGCGCAGCTGCGCGGTGTGACGCACGACCAGCAGCGCTCCCTGCGCGCCGCGCAACGGCAGACGGAGCAACTACAGGTGAACGAGTTGATGCTCAAGGAAGAGGTGTCGCGTCTGCGCTCGGCCATGGAGTCGGAGAAGAGCGTCTCACAGTCTCTGCAGGTGAGACGATAGTTCTAAACTGTCTTCTGTTATTGGCAATCTTAAATGTTCTTCCACAAGCCAAAACAACTGAATTTTCATTTGTCATCTAAGCTCCATCCAAGCTTTAACTTCATTTAACATTTGAAATAGGAATAATGTGAGATACCACAACGCCTTGCAGACATGACACCACATGGTTTCTGCCTTTATCTCATGCTTCTTCATCAATTTCTTCCACTTTTGGTTTCCTATCCTCCCACTGCTTCACTCTTCTCACATCGTGCTCCCAAAATTGAGTTAGTCTTCAAATCTCCTTCACTCAAGCATATCAACTTTTCCCTTCATCTTCCTACCATACCCTTGGTATTTCTATAACCTTTTCATGTAACAATTAATAGAAATAAGTTTTACTTTTAATGTATGTATTATTGACTGTATTAGGTTTGTAATGATTAACAACTTAACTTTTCGGAGAAATTGGCTATGTGCAATATTTAGAAAGTATCGGGCAATTGTGAGTAGAACCTCAACTCAACCGTCTACTTGTCCTGTTCAGAGCATCAACGAGAAGAAGATGTCCGACATGGAGAAGAAATTCTCCGCCCGCATCGAGCAGCAAAAGAGCGACCTCGACAAGCAGTGGGAGGAGCGGATGAGGCGAGACTGTTTCCTCCTCAAGGCCGAGCTGGACAAGCTTCACCTTGAAGAGAAGCAGATCGCGCTCAACGCTCTCCGGTCCGACAAGGAACAGGAGATCAGGACGGCCACGCAGGGCTGGGAGAAGAGGATACAAGACAGCTTAAACCAGGTGGGCACTATTAGCATGTAGACACGCTTGACTCAACGCTCTCCGGTCCGACAAGGAACAGGAGATCAGGACGGCCACGCAGGGCTGGGAGAAGAGGATACAAGACAGCTTGAAACAGGTGGGCACTATTAGCATGTAGACACGCTTTACTCAACGCTCTCCGGTCCGACAAGGAACAGGAGATCAGGACGGCCACGCAGAGCTGGGAGAAGAGGATACAAGACAGCTTGAAACAGGTGGGCACTATTACCCATGTAGACACGCTTTACTCAACGCTCTCCGGACAGACAAGGAACAGGAGATCAGGACGACCACGCAGAGCTGGGAGAAGTGGATACAAGGCAGCTTGAAACAGGTGGGCACTATTAGCATGTAGACACGCTTTACTCAACGCTCTCCGGTCCGACAAGGAACAGGAGATCAGGACGGCCACGCAGGGCTGGGAGAAGTGGATACAAGGCAGCTTGAAACAGGTGGGCACTATTAGCATGTACACACGCTTTACTCAACGCTCTCCGGTCCGACAAGGAACAGGAGATTAGGACGGCCACGCAGAGCTGGGAGAAGAGGATACAAGACAGCTTGAAACAGGTGGGCACTATCAGCACGTAGACACGCTTTACTCAACGCTCTCCGGTCCGACAAGGAACAGGAGATCAGGACGGCCACGCAGAGCTGGGAGAAGAGGATACAAGACAGCTTGAAACAGGTGGGCACTATTAGCATGTAGACACGCTTACTCAACGCTCACCGGTCCGACAAGGAACAGGAGATTAGGACGGCCACGCAGAGCTGGGAGAAGAGGATACAAGACAGCTTGAAACAGGTGGGCACTATTAGCATGTAGACACGCTTTACTCAACGCTCTCCGGTCCGACAAGGAACAGGAGATCAGGACGGCCACGCAGAGCTGGGAGAAGAGGATACAAGACAGCTTGAAACAGGTGGGCACTATTAGCATGTAGACACGCTTTACTCAACGCTCTCCGGTCCGACAAGGAACAGGAGATCAGGACGGCCACGCAGAGCTGGGAGAAGAGGATACAAGACAGCTTGAAACAGGTGGGCACTATTAGCATGTAGACACGCTTTACTCAACGCTCTCCGGTCCGACAAGGAACAGGAGATCAGGACGGCCACGCAGAGCTGGGAGCAGAGGATACAACCCAGCTTGAAACAGGTAGGCATATAAATGATATTTAACAAAGTTTCGATGATTAATTATATGAATAGTGTTGAATGGTTTCTTTTCAGAAAAAGCGTGCAATACAATGTTTCGATCTTCTCGGGCCTTTGTAGTGTTGAAATACTCTTACTAAGATACCGCCATAAAACTGGGCCTCGGGCCTCATATGTGATTACTCTCAACAGTGTCACGTCAGATGTGTCCAAGAAATGTTGCTATATCGTTATGCGTTCGGTTAGGCGACCGACGTAATATCACACAGAATCTGTAAAAGATTGCTTCATGATTGTAAATTTATTATCGTTCGATATTATCGATCTTTTCGATTATCGATACATTTTTTATCGCTGTGTGTCCCTACTAAACTCTCTGGTTTGACGTTGATGTGTCGCACCCTTATGTCTCATGCGTGTCTTTACAGGTAGCCACGTTAACAGAGAGCTTGACGGAGAAGGAAGCAGCTTACCACAAGGAGATCGAGAAAGTCCAGACGAACGCAGACAGAGACATCCTAGAACTGAGAAGAAAACTGGACAAGCTGGACATGTCCTACCAGGAGCAAATTGAGAAACTGACGGAGCGACACGAGCGAGAGATGGGTACGTATAGAGTAAAGAGTACAGAATATAGAGTATAGATGGCACAGCATGGTTTAGTTCTGACCAGGGCCGTAACTAGGGGTTGGTAACCCGGGTACATACCCAGGTAAAATCGGGAGTAACAAATTTTGAATTGCTATAATACCACCGTTAATATCACATCAGTCACCATTAACAAATGTTATTAAAAACATGCCTAAAACTCGTTAAAACACTCCAATCACAATATAAGAATTTAAAAAAAATCCGAGGTCGTGGGCCCTAGAGCGGGTCCGGGGCGCACAGACCCGTATTTTTTGGGCTGGGGGCCTCCCCCCAGACCCTTCATTGTATTTTGCCCAATCATACCCGGGTGATTTTAATACCCTAGTTACCTAGTACGTAGTTTGGTTCTGACCTATGGGAACAAGGTATCACAAAGAGTGCCGCCACTGACCAATCAGGTAGCCAGGCTTGGGGATGGTATGAAACTGCTATGAATGTGTAATACCCGGTTTCCATGTCTCTTGCCGCGCGGTAAGCTGATGCGCGATGACCAATCAGAACTGGCTTAACTCTTCCACTTCCTTCCAGCACCGCGACGGAAATGCTGTGATTGGTGCATCAGCTTGCTGCGCGGCACGAGACATGGGAACCGCGGGCATTATGATTAGAAATAGTGAAAAATTGCGTAACGAAATTCGCGACATTTTAAAAGGTTAATTTAGGGCGTCAAATTTAAATTTCTCTACAAATTAGGGTTTTGTAGTTTTGTGCAAACCCAAAAGTTGAAATTCAACACGAAATCGCAATCATATACAGTATACACCAAATAAACATGAAATAACAGCTATAACGGTGGCTTACTGAAAGTGTTGCTTTTTAGTATTTTTTTTTAACTGATGAAACAAAAGATCAGAAAGAAGATCGGACCGACCCAGTCCGATCTCCTTTCGGCAGTCGAATCAACAATAATACTGAAGCGTGAAGTTGGCTCTGTGGCATAGATGTTGAGACTGGAGTTATCGAACGCTGCTTATCGTATTTAAAGTTTACACATTTTCTTCGTACAATAAAACAAGACAGACGACACGTTCACACGGTTGCCACGTTTCTTTCAGAACAACTGAACTGGGAGGCTACTCGCAAGATCCAGCAACTCGAACAGAACTGGCAACTGCAGTCGAGTTCTACGCGCGCCACTCTGGAACTGGTCAAGGAACAGATGGAGAGAGACACCCAGGACAGACTTGAGGCACTGGAGGCGAAATACCGGGATAAGATAGGTGAGCTGCAATATCTGTCTCAGACAGACTGGAGGCAAAACACCGGGATAAGATAGGTGAGCTGCATTATCCGTCTCACTCAGAGGACCGTGCTTGCTTGTTCGATGAGGCGCATTATTATTGGAACAAGATGGACCAAGCTGTGTAGAGAATTTGAGCGAGGGTAGCTTAACGTTGGAAAACACCGTACGCCATTTTATCTCAAGAATACTATATCGATATCGAAAATGTGTGTCTGCAGAGGACTGTATTAATATTAACCCTTACAGACTAAATTATAACTATACTAAATATTATTTTAATCAGAAGGGTAGTAATTTTATTATTAAAATCCATGATTAGTTATAGAAATTAGAAAGTAATTTCAAATTACAACTATACACGTACTGAATATCACGTTAGATACATTTAGTGCCAAATAAAGTATAAAGTCTGTTGTGAATTTCGATTTCGTGAGCAATCTTGAGATATAATTAAAAAAAGAAAATTTTTTGCGCTTCTTAACATGAAACTGCCGTTTCCTGTGAAGTACAAAATATAACAACACAAATCAGTAGATCTGTTATATATCTGAAGGGGATAACATTGAATAAATAAATAAATAAAAAAAATAAAAAAAAATAAAAAAATAAAAAAATAAATGAATACCGGTACCTAAATAAATAAATATTGATACAATATATGTCAAGAATCCGATAGAGAAGTAGTATGAGGGTAACCATGAGATAATATTAATATGGTATAAGATGGTGGGATGTTTAATAACTCTCCACGTTATTTTATTATATATTTTAAAGACAATTATTATTTACGAAATGACAATGTCATATGTTTGTCGCACAGAGCAACAATGGGAGCGTCTGACCCAGGAGAAGGAGGCGGAGGTTGACGAACTCCAGGAAACCCACCACAAAGAGTTGCAGAAGATAACGGAAGAGCTTCAACAGAAACATAAGAGTCGTTCATCACGGGAGCAAGAGGTATTTATTTATACCGGCTCGGCGGCTACACTTCTACCGTTGAGTGAGTAATTTAGGGCAGAGCCCCATCGGCAGTTTGACTACCGCGTCTTACCGTCCAACATACTTCAGCTGGGTAGTGGTAGTTCGCCAAGCGTACACAACGACTTAGCTTTCGGCTGTCTTCACATATCTTCGGCGAAGCAGCCAACCAATCAGGCTACAACATCACGTCGCTTGGCCAACCCCTACTATATATATATATCTTGACCCCGTTTCCAACATTAATTTATCCTATTACCTGACTAAATTAAATGTAAGGCAGTACAGTTGCCCCAACGAAAGTATTCTGATGCTTACGACACAGCCGAGTCCAAGGTGACAACTTAGTTTTCTACTTTGCTAATTTCTATCATCTAATCTAAACAGGTCCATTGGGGATAATTTAAAACCTTCCGTTGGTTACCTGTAACGGTGGGTGTGGCCAAACCGCCTGTGCACTCGACTAAGCCGAACCGTGAATTTACGAATGTGTGAAAGAACACCAGGTATCTGCTGATTTTCTTTCAATTGGCGTGGTTGAAAAGGGCAGTAGACAATGACCTGAGATCGGTATGCGAATACTTTCGTTGGGACTAGTATAAAAGGCGGTAGACAAACTGCCGACGGTGTTGCGCCTCTACCCTATATTACTCATTCAACGCTTCTACGCATTGTGCAGGTCTAGTTAACTAGGGAAACGCTCTGTGTAACGCATTGATAAACGAGCATTTCCATGAACAATCTGACAGAAAGACAAAAAATGAAACGTTTGTGTAGTTTTTAACGTGGGGCTACAGTCGGGGGTCGATAATTTTGAAGAGGTGGGGTTCTCGTTGGTTCGACTTACACAATAACTAATAATTAAAATCAAAAAAATAATAAATTAGTTTTTAATTAATAATTTAAAATATATAATTTCTTCCCCAGCTGATGCAAAAGATCTCCGCTCTGGAGGCGAAGCTACTGGGGCAATGTGCTGTGATCGGGGACCTGCAAGGCAATGCCGACCTCCTGCAAGGCAGCGTGCAGGTGCTCAACCAACAGATCACCACGCAGGGCAAGGAGGTGGTTCGTGTGCAGGCGCAGGCCGCTCAGAGAGTTAGGTGAGTCAGACACGTGCAGGTGCTCAACCAACAGATCACCACTCAGGGCAAGGAGGTGGTTCGCGTGCAGGCGCAGGCTGCTCAGAGAATCAGGTGAGTCAGACACGTGCAGGTGCTCAACCAACAGATCACCACTCAGGGCAAGGAGGTGGTTCGCGTGCAGGCGCAGGCTGCTCAGAGAATCAGGTGAGTCAGACACGTGCAGGTGCTCAACCAACAGATCACCACGCAGGGCAAGGAGGTGGTTCGCGTGCAGGCGCAGGCAGCTCAGAGAGTCAGGTGAGTCAGACACGTGCAGGTGCTCAACCAACAGATCACCACTCAGGGCAAGGAGGTGGTTCACGTGCAGGCGCAGGCCGCTCAGAGAGTCAGGTGAGTCAGATACGTGCAGGTGCTCAACCAACAGATCACCACGCAGGGCAAGGAGGTGGTTCACGTGCAGGCGCAGGCAGCTCAGAGAGTCAGGTGAGTCAAACACGTGCAGGTGCTCAACCAACAGATCACCACGCAGGGCAAGGAGGTGGTTCGCGTGTAGGTGCAGGCTGCTCAGAGAATCAGGTGAGTCAGACACGTGCAGGTGCTCAACCAACAGATCACCACTCAGGACTAGGAGGTGGTTCGCGTGCAGGCGCAGGCCGCTCAGAGAGTCAGGTGAGTCAGACACGTGCAGGTGCTCAACCAACAGATCACCACTCAGGGCAAGGAGGTGGTTCACGTGCAGGCGCAGGCCGCTCAGAGAATCAGGTGAGTCAGACACGTGCAGGTGCTCAACCAACAGATCACTCAGGGCAAGGAAGTGGTTCGCGTGCAGGCGCAGGCCGCTCAGAGAGTCAGGTGAGTCAGACACGTGCAGGTGCTCAACGAACAGATCACCACTCAGGGCAAGGAGGTGGTTCGCGTGCAGGCGCAGGCTGCTCAGAGAGTCAGGTGAGTCAGACACGTCAACCAACAGATCACCACGCAGGGCAAGGAGGTGGTTCGCGTGCAGGCGCAGGCCGCTCAGAGAGTCAGGTGAGTCAGACACGTGCAGGTGCTCAACCAAAAGATCACCACGCAGGGCAAGGAGGTGGTTCGCGTGCAGGCGCAGGCCGCTCAGAGAGTCAGGTGAGTCAGACACGTGCAGGTGCTCAACCAACAGATCACCACGCAGGGCAAGGAGGTGGTTCGCGTGCAGGCGCAGGCCGCTCAGAGAGTCAGGTGAGTCAGACACGTGCAGGTGCTCAACCAACAGATCACCACGCAGGGCAAGGAGGTGGTTCGCGTGCAGGCGCAGGCCGCTCAGAGAGTCAGGTGAGTCAGACACGTGCAGGTGCTCATCAACAGATCACCACCCAGGGCAAGGAGGTGGTTCGCGTGCAGGCGCAGGCCGCTCAGAGAGTCAGGTGAGTCAGACACGTGCAGGTGCTCAGAGCCATGTGAGTCAGATAGTCACGCTATTATAGTCCCGTGCCAGAATTGAACTGCTGAGTTCGCTAGATAAACGGAAAATTACGTCACGCTTTTAATGCGCTTGCTTGCAATAATGGAATGCAACGGATTGTTTACGTTTGAATTAAGATGGGGGGTCATCAAAGAAGAGGTTGTTCAAATATACGTGGCGACTTGAAACACAGTCAGGGTGAAGCATAACTTCAGTCTGCTTACACGTTCCTTGACATTAGTAAAGAGTTCCTAAAGAGTTCCGTCGTTGTGAATGAAGACCGCAGTATTGCATTTATAGAGAGCTGGTGTGCTTTCAATAAGAACATCGAAGTAACACAAGTAGTTTTACTGCACTCCAGCAGGTTGATGCCATCAAAACTTGTTGAGTATTATGGCAGGGGTCAAACAAAATCCAAAAGATAAAATAGCAGAAACCCTTTGTTGGACGTTATGCACAAAACAAGACAGTGTAGATTAGCAAACTCCTCTTGTTACGATGTTATGGTTTTAACACAAAATGAAGGCAGAACTTTCCATTAGTTTGTAGCTATCGCACTAAAACTTTGATTGGTTATCGCTCACTCGTCGACGGTGTTCGGAGCCTACAGGGTTTGTTTAGTCGCTTTAAATTAAAGGCCCCCACTGAAAATCAGTTTCTTTACCGAGTGGGTAGACTCTAAATGTGAATATATTAATTTAATTTAAAATAAGACGCTTTTTGTTACGAGTCAATGGCACTAAAACGAACACGTGTACAGAATAGCCAAACCCAACTCTTGTTCACATTGCGGTACAGTATAGCAGCACTCAACTTACAAACGGAGATTATAGAAAAAGAAGAGATCATTTACTCACAAGCACTCCTGTAATTGTGGTTTGCAACTGAAGTAAGTATCATGTACACTCATGTCTAACTATGATAGAAACACAGATTACTAATTCACTATGATAGAAGCGCATTCAATTGTGCGGTTTATTACTTTCTAGAGACTGGATATATGCACGAAAAAGTGGGAAGTATATTGCAAAATGTGTAATATAAAATGTTTCAACTATATGACAAAACATTGAAGCTACTACAAGCAGAGTCATACATATTACGTAATCTAACAAAATGTAGAATAATAATCCAAATATGAATGATTTGTTAAAGTAAAATTGCATTAGTAACATTTGCTTCACAACAATCAAAATGTTCTTTCAGAAAATAATGTTGTAAATAGTGTGGGTACACTGTAACACTCTTTTCTCCAAAATGTAAAAAAATGTAATATATAACATAGGTGTACAATATGTATGTGCACTTGCCAAAATGTATAACAATCAAATTTAGCTAATAATAATAGAGTAATCCCACTTTAATTCAAATTTCAAGGGACCCTAAAAACTCCAATTTGAATTAAAAAATTTTGAATTTAAAGAACTTTTAACACTAACCTAAATCTTCTTCTGGGACTCCATCAATAGTTTGAATTATAGATTTTTTTGAATTAACCGAGTTTGAATTAACGAGGAACTACTGTATAAGTCAAGCTTACTATAGGGAGTATTCACGTGACGTCCCATCGGCCATATTGGAGGCCACCCATAGTACTGTTTCAAGTTTCATTAAGCTGTCAATAGAAAACAAATAATATTGTTTACGGGGAAATATGAGAGTTTGAACACGTATATCCCCCGATAAAGTTTACGGAAATGATTATGTGTGCAATTGTAAACAACAAAAAGAGTGACCGAAATAAGAGAGAATTTATATAAGTTGCTTTTCGGTATTAATAGCAAACCAAAGTTGGAGAACAGTGTTGAACTTCAACCTAACGCCAGCTGAAACATTGTAACGATGAACTACCAATCATATGCCATTGTGGCCTCCAGTATGGCCATTGGCCACCATGCACAATATGTGAATATACCCTATTGAGCATCTGCATAGGAATAAAACTGATGCATGCTTTTAGACAGAGCAGTGCGGAGAGAAGTGTGGGCGACGCTCTAGCTAATGTGTTTCCGTGTGTCTATTGCAGCGACGACACCGGCAGTTCAAACGCGAGTGGCAACGTACCGGTAGCTGTCTCCGTGCTCCTGTTCCCCCTCCTATCGTGGTTTCTCTCCGACTCCCTCTCCCTGACAATCTCCTCCCTGCTAGTTGGGCTGGCGTTCTTGCTCTACAAGGGCCTCTGATACTCGCAAACACTCCACACATCGACGTTCTCGCACCAATAAGTAGACGCTTATAGGCTTGTAGAGAACCCTCTCGCGTAACAGGGAAGGATACCTCTACGTCAAGAACCGCACAGAATTTTAATTTATAAATTATATCACATGAATGGGCTTCGAAATCGAAAATCTGAATCAACAGCGCACTGTGGTTTGGTAATTTCTACATATTGAACGCTCTAAGTTGTGTCTTACACTACTAGTATGTTTTTTTTTATATATAATTGATTTTATTACTAATTATCGAATTAATAATAAAAATAACCACGCTAATGGTTATATTTCATTCAGTCTGTAGCGCTTACCAAAACACAGCGCGCTATTGATTTAGATTTTCGATTTCTTGTTGCAATCTTGAGATATCATTAAATAATGAAAATTGTCTGCGGTTTTTGACGTAGAGACTACCCTTCGCTCTTAACTGTGAACGTATGTAGAACTGGAATGAAATACATTTAGCTAAGACTACATTGTATGAGCGCAGCTAGTTGCCGTTTACCCTGTACGTGGCTCGTTAGTAGCTTAAAGTGTGTTATTATTGCTTGCCAAGTGATACTGGTTATTTTTATATTTCTACTTTTTTTACTGTAACATGATCATAGGTGCCACGAACATAATTATTATATAAGTACAGAATTATTGTTGTTATATTATGTATATATATACATTTATTTAATAAAAAAAAGGTTGAAAGAAAAGCCTTTACAACTTTTCTGATACTGGGCACTGGTTTATAATGCTTATTTAAAAACAAATACTGTAATTGATTTAAACCTCCTTGTGAATGTCCTTACTTTACACATCTAAAGCTCTTAGCAGTAAGTAAGCTCAGTAAACATAAGTACGATTTATGTATTCTAGGTGTTGCACGAACTTTGAATGCTCAAATCTACTAGACTAACATCACCTAGTTAAGAATGATTCGAATCAGTAACCTGCCCAAGCCCATCCCTTGTCCAACATGTGATCATATGGCCATTATAAAAAAGTCCCATTTTTAGTTTTTAAATGACTTAACTTTTAAAAATAGCACAATGATTGGTTTTCTAAGTTTGTTATAATACCCAAGCCAGTACATAATAACTAGCAAGTGCACTTTATTTACAGCCAATTGAAACGTTGACTATACGCAGTGAATTCAAAGTATCGTAATTTCAATTTTACGAGAATGTAATGAAACATGCGTTGGTACATTATTCTGTCTGTATTTGAGCTCAGAAGAGCAATTGTAGGCCTATAGGTATAAAGTATAAACTTAACATTCCAATGTAGATGTAGCATACTTTTACTTTGCAACAAAAAATAAATTGGTTTGAACTAGAGATGGACTGTGTACCAGCAGGTATAGCACAATATTACTGTATACCGATACCAACATAAATACACTCCCAAATAAAATAACTAACAATTCCCTACCAACCAAATAAAGCCAACAGTACATGAGCACAGTTTACATAATTTAGTTTGATGTACATTACATACTACTATTACGTCTGTTGATTTAAGGCACAACATAATAATGTCATCAGTGCCTTCATCAACTTAATTTGAAAGTAAAAATAGTATTGGTATTTGTATCAGTTAATTACAAGTAAAAACTGGAATCATATCGGTCAATTGTAAGGTCGGCCACCCAACTAAAAACCAATGCAATATGTAAGTATTGACGGTAGGTAGAAACCAAAGAAAGTGTCTATTTAATATTTATTTACATTCCTTGCTTACCCTTGTTTGCTTCTCAATCCTCACCCCCTAACATACAAACAAGATTCAAAGGCTGCATCTCCATGCATTTCTTCAAATTTTAAATTTCAATACAGTCGGACCCACTTTTAAAGAACTCTCTTTTAACAAAATTCTGGATTTAACAAAGAAATTTTGATTCATCTTAATCAAAAATACATACAAATTGGTTCTGTTTTAACAAAGTAAAAATCGGCTCCCTTCAAGTTCGTTATAAGTGGGCTCGACTGTACCGGTAATTCAAAATGCAATTTCTGCAATTTATTTTCTATAACGCAAACTGATTGTACTGTTGCTAATGGAGCTGGATCCAAGAGTCCCACTCCTTCTAACCAATGGCTTTGTTTCCCCCGCCCTGCAGAGAGCGCGAGGAGGAGTTGGAAGCCGAGTGGGGTTTACAGTTGGCAACGCTGCAGGATCAACACAGTCAGCACATGCAACAGTGTCAAGACCAACACGCGACGGCGCAACGCCAACTGGAGCAGAAGGTCGACACGCTGGCTAAACTGTACGTTCACTCACTTTACTACGTACGATAGTTGAGCTTGTTTGTGTAATTACGTGTAAGAAATACCAGTAGGATGGCAATGACAATTGCTTACCTTTGTAGAGTGATGTAAAGTAGTAAAAAAAAAAAGTATTAGTGTAGAAGAACATAAAATACCCAACACAAACAAAAACAAAATTACGTTTTGTTTGTGTTATTTTGCGTATTTTTATTTGATGTTTTTCTACTTGGCTTACCATCACTCTACTGAGTTAAGCTGTTGGGACTTCTATCTCTCTCGCACAATTAGTACTATTCATCATTATTCATTCTAAAGTTTCTGTACCAATTGAAACATCAAACATCAGTACATATTTAGTATTTACTTTACTAATGCCAAATATCAAGTGACAGTATTACTGAACAAATCACCATTTTGTTGTGCTAGGCCTATTTAATGAAAATAAATAATAGTGAATTGAATCGAGTAGAAAATGATGAGGATTAATAGATTTTATACACATTTCACAAATAACTATTTGTGGAAGACGACACAGAGAGCAAAATAAAGAACAACATTTAATTTATATTTTGTCTCTATTGATCAGAGTATTATTTTGATTTTTGAGACAATGTTTGAATATTAAGCTATGAACAACTACAAAACAAAATTTGTCTCAAAAGTGTACAGAAAACAACAAAATTACAAAAAGCTAAACACTGTCCAACCCATAACGCTAGACGTTACGCACTACATAACTAAACTAAGTGATTATTGTGTTTGTCATGAAGGATTGTAGTCATAATCTCGTATTGTTTTGAGTTTCTGTTCTCTTTCAGTCTTGAAAGTAGTAGTGTAGCCCACTCCGAGCGCATTGCCGAGCTTACAAACGCCCTGGAAGAGCGCGAGAAAGAGAGTCACGTCTCTAACCCGGAAGACATCAAGCGTATCGCAGACCTTACGAACGCGCTGGCAGAACTCACGAAGACGCTGGAAGAGCGCGAGAAAGAGCGTGGGGTATCGAACCCCGAGGACATCAAGCATATCGCAGACCTTGCAAACGCTCTGGCAGAACGCGAACAAGAGCTGTCTAGCTTGACGGAGGAGAAACGCTTTTATCAGTTAGAGCTTATCAACCGCGAGACTACTTATAATCAAATATTTCGCACACAACCAGTGGTGGGAGTGATTGATCCGTTACAATACGCAACGAGAAAGAAAGGTGGGGGGAGGGGAAATCCTAATCCGAATCAACACCAACCCTCTCCACCTCGCCCCAACCCAAAGTCTCCTCGTAAACACAAAAAAGGTAGCGGCCCCAGTATGACTCCCGCCCAGGTTTTACGATCAAAGTCGCTAGACTTTAAAAATCCCCCCAAATCTAAAACCAAACACAAAAACACACACGCGGACACTGTAGCCGAGTCACCAGACGAGAATTTAGCCGTTTCAACTCTGTGAATGAACGACTCGAGTGTGTCGAGGAATGGCGCACACTGAATCACGTACGGTAACTGGCGAGATGCGGAGTTCTTGCTCGCAATATCACGCTGTTGCCGCGCAGACGAAACAACTGCAAGTATGGTACATCTTCCGAGCAGGTTACTTCAACGTCTTTACAAGAAAGAGTGTTAGTAAGTACGAATAATAAATAATGTATTTTGGAGAGTACTTAAAGCATCCGAGACCATGGTAATCTTTTCAAGGGGTGTTAAACAACTATGCACTATGCATTATCATCTGTTTATCAACAGTGTCTCGTTTGGGAAACCTTAGGTGGAAGCTTAGAACGAGCGAGAGATATGGATACTTCTGATGATTTAAGAATACCAAATGTAATACGTTCGTAGAAGCCATTTAGCAACATTATACATACAATACTAGTGTATGAGGCTTCCGCATAGACTGTTGCGTATATATAAATGTATATGAAATAAATCATTGGTGTAAGGAATGAGGAAGTGTAGATGGAAAGATATAAATTTTACGTTATTCAATGTTAGTTTAAATCAAACGATAGCAACAATTCTCACGAGAGCTGTGTGTGAAGAGAGAGACGGCATTTAGACATACACACTGTACGCAGGAAAATGGAGATGGATTCCTGCATGTCACACACTTAGAAAGAAGCCTACAAGGAGTTTTCTTTTGATCTTCCTTACCCCCAAATAATACTTACCATACTCCATAGTCAACACTAGATTTATTTATGTAATTTAGTTGGATCAGTAACAGTTTTCTTTTTATTCTTAGAGAGTAGAATTGCAGATGAAGTTTCTCACATCAGGGTAATGCAAACCTTTAGTAGCACGAGGCACGAGCTTATTTATACCGTAGGATAACCCAATGAATCATACAAATTAACGACGTGAAATAGATATGGCCCAAGAGATGGTAAGTAAATATTGGTAACGACTTTCCACTTTACGAAACGGCACTGGTACATCCAGAAAAGTGTCTAGGTAGGATACTGTGTCAAAGAAAGTCTTAAAAAAGCTAAAACATATAGTAATATCAGGCCTCCTC
>OX246738.1:107018532-107081032 GCA_945910005.1 Isoperla grammatica
CCAGCGCAATACGTTTGAGGTCATTGACGGGCTTGTTTGAATCTAAATATCTGTGTTATTGTTCAGTTGTTTGTGAGTATAAGTCAACTGTGAAAGCATGCACGTTTAGTCGTTTACTTGTAAATATGAAAGTCTCGCACTTCCAAAGCCTACTTGCAAAATTGGCAACAGCGCAGAAATACAGTACTCCTAACTGTACAACTCGAGGAATTTGAAGAGGTTAATTGCTTACAAATGTCGGCTCTATTTACCGATTAAGCGCCTTTGTTGGAAAAGGTTTGCACTTTTTAAGCGGATGAGAACTACACCCACACCCTTACCCATTCCAACTACCAGCTTGGCTGCAGCAGAGCTGGTGAGCGTTTCCCAACCACCTCCATCGTCCCGGTATGGAACCGTGCAAGACCCAACCTACTGGGATACCAGCTATGCCAACCACCTGTAAAGCTACATCTATGAGTTACATTACTGGTGACATGAAGTATGTTATAAAGTTATGGAAATTACTAGTGTGTGGGCTAAGAAAGAAGAGGAAATCTTCTGTAGTAACTAGGGATTTCAAAGGGTAGGAAAGTTCGTATCGGGTTCTAGACCTTCCAGGAAACGGGTTACCCGAATCCTGAAAGCCTACATTATGTTATCTCCCCTCCCCCCGAAACCAAACGGTTGAAGGACGTTCTCTGCCCGTGTCAGCTGCCGGCCGCTGTGTGGGTTGGGCTCTGTGCGGCCGCTACGCGCGTTAAGGGAGAGGGGGGTGGGGGAAGTGTATATGGCATCACAGAACTTGCTCGCAGTAACGACAGCGCGTACTACCAGCGACCCGCTGGCCACGCCCACAAGCAGGAATTCACTGTAGCTTCAAGGAAAGTAGTCGCAGAAATATTGCCGCGTTTTTTTTTTTTTTTTTTTTTTACAATTAATATTACTACCCGATTAAGATTCGAATCCTAAAAATGGAATCGGGTAATTTCTGGATCTGGGTAACTCGGGTACCCTATGACATCCCTAGTAGTAACGATTGTGTTTGTACCTACTACGTTGGCTGGCCTGCCTAGACAGGATGCACCCATATATGGGGTCAGTCGATCAGTGACAGAGCATGTCCTAAGTTACGTGAAGTGCTACGTACGTAGGCCTACCATCCTGTACAAATTGCTAGAAGCAATTTTCTATCTTGCAAGCTTTGCTGCATAAATTGTGTTGTGTTACAATCAAGTCATAGTTAGTAAATCATTGATACAGCTAAATTTCATTACCAATGTACATTATTTATTGTCAGTTCTTATATACCAACAAACAGGTAACAGCCAGTTTAATCTCACTGGTAAATTAAAGCCTCAACTCATAATCATATAAAAGTAAAACAGAATTTCTTTTCAAATTTGGTTATATGGTACGTAACAGTTTCAAGAAATCGTGCCTGATATACTTCAAGAGGTATTAGTTTCAGTATAACAACAATATTAATAATAATTTGAGACATTACGTTATCACCAAATTAATTATGAAGATACCTTATCTTTTGAATGCGTAAGAGTATCAATACACGCACGTTCGCAAGAAGCGATACAAAAATATACAAGCTTTCGGTACGTGTGGCAATAAACTCATTTACATAGGCTACCGTACATGGTCTCTTGCTCACCCCCTCACGACCGTTTCAGATACAGCCAGATCCTTGACTTTGGACTTAGAAGTCGATGCTGAAGGGATAGTGCTTGTGATCCTTCACCCTGAAACACAAAACAATCGGCATGAAACAATAGTTAGCCTATTTGAAAAGGCGTTTCCTAGTAAGCTTCGCTGTATACCAGATATTGTGAACGGTTTGTACACACTATATTTATGTACAACATTAGTAACTTTGAAACCACTTTATAGGCCTAAGTAGACAGTATATTATGATATTAAAAGAACAGAGTATGAGAACTTGTGTTTCTGCAAGTATTACTTAATTTATTTCTATCATAGCACAGTCCCGATTATTTATGAACAATTAAACTTGGGCACATAAGTAATAACAAAAGTTGATTAATTACTTTTTAAATGGTAAATGGAAGTATTTTATTATTGTCACATTCTAGTAAAGTAGTTAGTAAAGTACTAATTAGTAATTACTAAAGGAAAGTATGGTAATTTACCAAAAGCTGATAGGTATACTATACACACAGGTTATGTTGTCAGAGGGTATGGGCATGCCCATAACCCTACACTGGCCATCCTGTCCTTTCATGGGACAGAAAAATAACTATAAAACTGAAATTGAGGTTATGTTGTAAATAATATTTTTCAATTTACATCCAAACATTCAACATTAATACTTATAAACTTGCTAAGTTGCTCCTCTTACCAGTCCAGATGGCAGAGTCGGCCATTACAATCAAAGGTGTCGATGTAGGTCATATCTTCGGCGGCCAGCTCAAAGTCAAAGATTTGGAAGTTCTCCAGAATGCGAGACTTTGTCACCGACTTGGGAATGACAATGTTACCACGTTGTGCCTGAAACGGAAGAAACACTAGTATTAGTAACTATTGCACACCAGAAAATATAATCAATCGGTCATGCAACAGACTTGCCTTGCCACGTGACTTTCAGTAGCTAGGCACATAGCAAATATAACAGTAGGCCTACATGGAAAAATAGATATATACATATTTTACACTTGGGTCATAGTCACATTGGGTACATTCCGAAACCTCATGTAAATGATGGGGTTCCAGCATCAGCTAGCACGTACCAGCATCACATATTGTCAAGTGTTTCGGAACGCCTACAAGCAAAAAGATGGAGGAAATGCGCGCTAAAAATTTGTAATTAAATGAAAAAAACAATTATATGAAAGATCATAAAATCCTGCAAAGCGTGGTGTAAATAACGGTGAAATTGTACAATTCCCGAGTATTTGATGAGCTTTTAAATAATTTCATTTTGAACACGCCGCCATGATTTGTAAATGCTGGCAGATGCCCTCGATTGAACCGGCTGGCGTTTTCATGATGCTCGATATGCTGGCTCATGAAGTAACGGAACGCTCAGCATAGGATTTCCAGCAGGTTACGGAATGGCCTCAGCACGGAAATGGCATATTCGGCTAGTTTCGGAACGTATACCCATTATAATGTTCAAAAACTCTTTCAGTAGGCCAACCCTCCATAACTGCATGGGCTCAAAAAGGCTACATTACAGAATATTACGTACCTGGTAACGCAGAAGAATCTGAGCCGTCGACTTGCCGTATTTCTCCGCAAGTTGTTTCAGCTTAGGGTCGTCCATCAGCTGAGGATCGCCAGGCTTGGCCCAGGGGCGATCCGGTGATCCCAGAGGACTGTACGCGGTGATGGTGATGTCCTTCGACTTGCAGTATTTCATCAAGTTGCTTTGATTCAGGTGTGGATGACACTCGACCTACGTACAACAAGCGATGTAGATTAGCTCCATCATACAGTAGATTCAGGCCTGACATCGAACATCAATCGACCGAAATGTTGGCGTTGAGCTTAGATCAAAGCCTCCTTTGAAAATCCCTAATCTAGGGGGATTATATGCATGTTTGTTCTTATCTACCATTCATAGAATTCCATTAGCAAATGTCAGGAATAGGCCAAGAACTCTTGAGGAGCATGTTATACCTATTCTCTCTCCTCTCTCTCTCTCTCTCTCTCTCTCTCTCTCTCTCTCTCTACCCTCCCCTCCCCCTCCACCTCCTGCTAACATTCTATAATCAATTATTTTGATGGTGATCTTATCAGCAAGCTATAGATAACATATATAATCTACAAACCTGTCTGGGTAAGGAAAAAGATACTGACCTGTATTTTTTTTAAAATTGACAATTACATAGGCCTACACATTGCATTATTGCACAATGAACATGAGTCACTAGCACGTGGGGGGGGGGACTTAACTCAAGATGACACTGGGTTTCTTTCTGGCGTGAATCAGTGATTATGGCCTTGGATACTTCTTGCATTTGGGCCTATAGCCAATTGAACTAGGTACTTGTTTTAAGCACAAAGTTCAAAACAAGTGCAATAGATAGCTCCCTATTTCTATAACACCATCTTCTTGTTCATGGTGCCACACTCAGCCAGTTCATAACTTAGACATTGGAGTTCTATAGGTACTGAATACTGATAGTATTCCATCTATCCATGCATGTAAACCATTGCTGCTAATAAAAAAGAATTACAAAAAAAAACTGTTGTAAAAACTAAGGAGGTAGACCTATTACATTTTCTTCTTCTAATGTTCCGTGGTGTTCAACGTTGCATCACTAATATCGTGCACGAAAGTGCATACCATTTATATGGGCCGTGCGTGTGACAGTTTGACACTAAAATTTGTCGCTGAACACTTGACAATAAAAAAGAGTATGTCTTAGTCTTAGTTCTCTGTCATTTCACCTCCAAACCTGCACTAAAGTTGATGAAAGAGCCAGACAGACGGCTCTTTGAAAATGTCACGCAGAAACAAATGCACGAGTGAGATGATCCGTGTGCGAGTTGAACAAACAGTAAACGGTTTGTGTGCGAGCGAAAAGGTGGGTTTGAGTGAAACATTGATAACGTGACCACCTGTACCTTGTACGCCTACATCAACACTTCATAACCAAATCTATGAAATGTTATTAAGAAAGGTCTGGTATATTCATTACCTGATTGGTGACTGGCTTGATTTCCGCTACGGCTAGTACGCGATCAATTTGCTGGCTGTTGAAATTGGAAACTCCAATCGACTTGGTCAGTCCTTGTTTCACACAAGTCTCCATCTCTTTCCAGGTATCAACGTAATCAGCATCGCTGTAGATGGTCTTGCCATCTTTTTCGGGAAACAAAACATCGTCTTCCTGAAATGCACAAATAAACCGTTACGGTATGACTTACGAGAGTAGAAATGGCTTGATGCAGTGATCATTTTAATGCCTTCCTGAAATTCAATTGTATATTTAGATAAGCCTACAGTCTCAAGATACTGTTTGGTGGTAACACAATACAGTACAGACTGTAAACACCTGTTACAGTCACCAAATCTATTGTTCTGTAGGAGGGTTAACGCATCTGCAGATAAGCTATGCCCTGGGACTAGAGCTGGTCTGGGTACAGTGCAGTCTGCCAGACTAGGTCAAATCACATGTTGCCCAGACAAGCTAGAACAATGAGATCTCTGTTGATTCATCATTACAATCAGGGGCGATGCACCGGGGTAGACCGTGAAACAGTGTCTACCCTTACAAAAAAAAAAAAAAAAAATAAGAATGCACAACAAAAATACTATAAACACTAAAAGATATAGTACTATGATGAGTAAATACGTACAATTTTCCTTGTGGGAAATGATATAACACGTTCCCGTGCAAAGCTTTGAGTGAGCACGGTACAATGAGCTACGCGGGAGTCTATTGTGCGCTCTGAGACAGGTTTAAAATCGTGTATCAACAAGTCATTTGCATATCATATTACTTTTACAAAAAAAAAAATAGCTTGATAATAAACATAATTTTTTTACAAGATGGTGGCGTAAGTAACAACCTTAGAACGTAGATACATTATTTCTCGATATGTTGCTAATAATTGCACGAAATATTATTTAAATCCATTAAGAAATTTTCTTTAAATAAATTAAAACCTTCAAGTTGATTTTCCAGTGGATTTCCGAATAATTTCATTAAACCGTACTCTAGCCTGTAATAGGCGCTAATTAATAAAGTATAAAACTTATCCGTGTATAGAAAGTTGCATAATGTAGATATACAGGTTAAATCTAGAACGTGATATTGTTAAATCATACAATAACCCTACTAGTTCCATTGTTGTTTTTTATAGCCTATAAAATATTGCAATTACATTAACGTTAAATTAAATTAAACTCTCCAAGGACATAATTTACTAACAAGTAGTTTACCAAGTAATTTACCTACACCATTGATTTGCATTGTGGATTAATGATAGCAAATTAAAACCATAATTGAGTTTAAATGAAACAATTGGTTTATGTAACTAGCCAATTAGCGAACGTATCCAACCTAGATTTATGGCGTGCTCATTCTTGGCAGTGATTGTTTTTTTTTATGCCTGGCAATAACAATTGATGAAAAATTCCAAACAAGTTGAAATATTGGAGCTTCGATGTGGATTGAACGCCATTAGAGTTTGCCCCAAAATTAATAATATTATGAATGAAATTAGTTTTGGGCCAAAAACGGTCGGGCCAAAAAGGTTGAACAACTATCACCAGTCTTCTCCCACACCCGCACACACTAAGGCATAACTTCATTAAACCCTCATGGCACTCATGGGCACCATCAGGATATTTTTCAGGGGGGGGAGGGGGGATAAAGTAAAATAGTAGCAGTTTCCATCTGGGTGGAAGGGGGTAGGGGTGTAAGTCCCCAAATGGTTAAAAAATTTCAGCCAAATCCGTCAAGCCATTCTGACCTGTACGCGACGAACAAAATTTTCTAAAAAAAGCACACACACAGACAAAGCGCCGATCGAGGTGAAATGAGAAATTCGCTATGCTATGCGCATCTAATTATTGATAAGGGCCTTATCACTGTATCTAAAACCTGTAAAAACCCAACAGAAACATCTACTAATAAAAAGAAATGGCATGCGGGTCAATAGCTGACTGAGGCGCTTTGCCCTTCAGACCCCCCTATGTGTATAACGTAGGTACATAAATTGTTTCTCCCCTATAAAATGTTCACCCTTCAGTCCTTCACCACTGATTACAAGAAGTTTGTTTGATTACACCTTTTGTACTCTTTTCAGTTTTCATTGTTGTAACCCATGAATTCCCCAACCAAAGTTTTTTTTTTCTTATCTCTTATGCCAAGATGGCCTTTTCCGCCATTCTTTTGTCCAACTATCCAATACAAAATGGCTTCATTTTCTGGCCCGCCCATGTCATTGGGTAATTTAAATTACTTAGGCCTATAGGATTTTTGGGATGTAGGCTTAGGCCTACATGTTTTTAAATTACAAGTACATCATATAATTTGATCCCTTGAACAGTTTGTACAGACTTGCAGATACATAGGGTCTAGAACTTCATGTTTTAAGTAAAAAGTACAAAAAAAAATTGTCTCAATTTTGTATCCAACTAGTAACTTTCTACTGCTGCATTGTTTCCTCGAGATTCATCGCAGAGCGGTTCCGATGCAGTGAACATCTCATTGTGACCAGAACGGCTGTTTTCCTGCTTCTCGTATTATTAGTCTTGATCCCGGTATTGCAAGTCTAATTAGTAGGCCCCTAGCCTAATTATTCTTAGCACAAATAATAAACACATCATAGTATTTACAGATACAAACAACAATACAAGGGGGAACTCCGAACTATACATACAGAGGTAAATTAAAACTGTTACACTAATTAAATAGAACCCGAACTTGGGTCAAGCTAGCAGTGAACTACGCTTGTGCTAGGCTTACCTTGTATCCCTGAGGCCAATGGATGAGGTACAGGTCGAGATATTCCAGGCCCAAGTTAGTCAGGCTCTGCTTAATGGCCGGTACCACGAGATCTGGTCGATGGAACGTGTTCCACAGCTAAAAAAGAGAAAATACCATATAGACTAAAATCTCTGTACATTCCCTTCTAAAACTGTCAAGAGATGGCACTGCTGATCTGTGCCAGGGCCTATTTTAGTGTGCTGTTGCACTGTTTGAAACAGTAATTTGCACAATCGATTAAATTGCTTAATGTTTATTACACTAGGGCCTAGCAAAAACAGTAACAGGAAGATCCTTTTGGGGCTAAGATGGGAGAAGCACCTTCAAACCCCCTGGGGCCTCATTCATGTATATTTGATAACTTAACCCCAGTGTAAGTCAACAGCCCATCAGAATACAATTGACAAGTAAATTTGTGTCAATGGAAGGGACGTTGTTTAAGAAAACAAGACAAAATAAAATTAAAACAAACCAAAACCGTCCTATAACATCAAAACATCGACACTTGATATGTAAAATTACATTAGATAAGTAGTATTTAGAATAATAGTTATTATAGGCCTAGTAACGCGTTAAGTACTTTCAAAGTACTACAGTAGGCCTACTTCCTATAACTGATATTTATAACTGACTAATATTTACCCTAGACTCTTTTAAGATGACCTGACCCACACTATTTTATTTGCTACTGACCTTGCTTGTGATGAAGAGATCTTCACGTTTGATAACACCAGCATTAATTTTGTCCTTGATTGCCAATCCTACTTCTGGCTCATTGCCATAGACCAGAGCGCAATCAATATGGCGATAGCCAATGTCGATGGCATCTTTCACAGCTTGTGTCACTTCACCAGGTTTCGACTGAAATCAAAGCAACACAGTTAGGGCTAGGCTTTATCCATGTTGGCCTACAACCCTCCTTGTCCATGAGTTGTCAAATTTAGGCATAGGGGAATCAAGAGATAAGCGGGGTGCACAATCGCCCGGGAAGGAGCTCCGGTAAAAGTAAAGGTGCATTCACAATCTTTACTAGTACTATGGTTTAATGATTAAGACTAAGCCACAGGCTTCTTTCATTGGCTGGGAGGGAGAATACTGCGCTCTGATTGGCTGTGACTAAGGTTTGTCTTGGGGTCATTCCGGGCGGAATCATCCAGAGGTGGTTGCTCATGGATTTTTAATATTTTTAATTTTTTTATTGGTTATTGCTGGTCCAGCCCTGAACACAAAACTAGTCTTACTTTTTTTTTAAGATGAACCGTTCTCAAGTTATAAATCATCAAACTTTGGCCGAAAGTCCAAATTTGGCTTCGTTCGACGTTTGCGGAAACCACTCCCATTTGTTAACCGCTCAAGATATCAAAACCAAATAAATTGTAAAATGTTCAGAAATGTTTGCACCTTTGGGTGAAATGATTAGTTTATGCTTTTGGTATAACAGTCAAACCCAATGTTGGGTTAAAATGAACTATAAATGTTGATAATTTTGGCGATTTTGATTTTTTTTTTTACCAACAAGGGGTCAAAAAACCAAAAGTTCAAGCACACTTCTAAATACCTAACCTCTACATCTCAGTATTACTATTACATTACAATTGTTTTGTTTTTTAAGTCCCTTCATACTAGAAAAAAATCATGAAATGCAAGAAAAACCAAAATATGCTCTTTTTGACCCCCTTTTTATACCAAAAGGGGGACTAGGTAAAAATTCAACAAAGTACAGATCGAAACAAGTATTGGTAGATCTACAACTGCAGAAAGTTTTATTCTGTTTTTTTAATCAGGGTAGAAGATATGAATTTTTGAATTGCATCAATATTGGCAATATATCGATTTCAGCATTAGTTAGTATGGGCCTACAACTGCATGAAATTACTGATGTTGGGATACAATTCTTATTAGTATACTACTGTCAATTCTATACTTTGAACAACATACCTTTGAGTAGCCTTGTTGGTTTAGCATATTGATAATTTCTAAGCTATTTGATGCAGGGAGGGTATATACTCATTCCTTTGCTGTATTTAATTGCAATGGGGAAAGACCAAGCATGATATTTGAATGATGAACCCAAAATGTATCACCTTTGGTTAAAGTAAGCCTAATTGACAAGCTGGGTTCATTGTGGTGAAAGAAATTAATGTTGTAGCCTATTACAAATTTTGTGGATATTCGTCGATTACCGTACAAACGTACCCCTTGTTCTTGGACACACATGCAACGTCTCTAGTCTTTAATCTTGATGTGCAGGACTTGGCCATGCTGTGACTTCATCTTTGATTAATTACACAGTTTGGACATGGACGAAAAGTATAAAACAGTGGTTTTCCCGTGTGTTTGTTTTGGCCACTACATTCTCGTAATGTGCAGCGAGTGTTTCTTCCTCTTGAGTTATTTCTGATGATTCACATCCATAACTATGTTAATATCAAAAGCAAAGTCATGGCATTACCAAAACTGTACATCAAGATTAATGCCTAAGTACTGTACATTGCTTGTGTGTACGAGAACAAGCAGTACGTTAGAACGGGTAGCGAAGAATATCCACAAACTTTGGATTATGTTACAAAATTAATTTATTTCACCTCAGTGAACCCAGCTTGTCTATTAGGCCCTACTTTAACCAAAGATGTTACATTTTGGGTTCAACATTATAATATTTTGCATGTTATTTCCCCATTGCAACTTAATGCACCAACGGGACCAACACAATGGATGTGGGGAGGGTCCCCCCCCCATCAAATAGCTTAGAAATTATCAATATGCTAAACCAACAAGGCTACTAAAAGGTATGTTGTTCAAAGTATAGAATTGACAGTCTTATACTAATAACAATTGTATCCCAACATTAGTAATTCCATGCAGTTGTAGGCCCATACTAACTAATGCTGAAATCGATATATTGCCAATATTGATGAAACTCAAAAATTCATATCTTCTACCCTGATTAAAAAAACAGAATAAAACTTTCTGCAGTTGTAAATCTACCAATACTTGTTCCAATCTGTACTTTGTTGAATTTTTACCTAGTCCCCCTTTTGGTATAAAGGGGGGTCAAAAAGAGGATATTTTGTTTTTTTCTTGCATTTCATGATTTTTTCTAGCATGAAGGGACTTAAAAAACAAAATAATTGTAACGTAATACTAATATTGAGATGTAGAGGTACTTAGAAGTGTTTTTGTTTTTTTGTTTTTTTGACCCCTTGTTGGTGAAAATAAAATTCAAAATCCCCAAAATTATCAAAATTTATAGTTAATTTTAACCCAACATTGGGCTTGACTGTTACATCAAAAGCATAAACTAATCATTTCACCCAAAGGTGCAAACATTTCTGAACATTTTACAATTTATTTGGTTTTGATATCTTGAGCGGTTAACAAATGGGAGTGGTTTCCGCAAACGTCGAACGAAGCCAAATTTGGACTTTCGGCCAAAGTTTGATGATTTATAACTTGAGAACGGTTCATCTTAAAAAAAAAGTAAGACTAGTTTTGTACTCAGGGCTGGACCAGCAATAACCAATAAAAAAATTAAAAATATTAAAAATCCATGAGCAACCACTTTTATTTAAATTGGATGTTTTCGCCCGGAATGACCCCTTGGTCTTAATCATTAAACCATAGTACTAGTAAAGATTGTGAACTAGGCCTAGGCTAGCCTTAATGGGAAAGTTGGCTATGATTTAACATTGCCCGGTGACGGTAACCTCCTTCCCGGGCTATTGTGCATCCAGCTTTAGACCTAGGCCTAGCCTGCAGCGAGAGAAGCTCAAGAAGGTACGCCTAGGTCCTAGGCTAGGCCTAGGAAAATATACAGAGGCAATTTAGGCCTAGGCCTAGGCTAGTACTAAGGAGTGTGGCTCAGTTGGTACTGGGGGAAGTATGTAGAGGGATTTCCAAGGAAGGGATGAGAAACCTAAACTAAATATCTTAACCAGGCCCTAGGCCTAGCCTAGGGCCTACATGGACACATCAGCCATCTAGGCCTAGGGCTAGGCCCTAGGGCCTAGGCCTAGGCTAGCCTAGGCTAGACCCTAGTTGGTTAGCCTTGTCTAGGCCATAGATAGCCTACGAGTAGGCCTAGGCCTAGACCTACTTTGCCTCGGCCATAGGCCTAGGGCTAGGCTAGCTAGGCCTACTTAGCCCTAGGCCTAGGCCTACCTAGGGTTCATTCCAACCCAAAGCCTGAAGTGAGTGTGGCCTTTTCACTTCAATGCAAAGTAAACGTGACCTCGGCTTACCTTCCACGTTCCAAGCCCAATAATAGGAACCTCTTTACCATTATTAAATTTCAATGCCATGACGCAAAAACAGTTTTCTTTGGCTCGATAAAATCAACCCAACCGGCAAATGAAAAGAGGTTATGTAGTCCAGTCCACTTCAGTCTGCCAACGCGCTTCGACTGAGAACGTTGTCAACGTCACTGTTCGTTTTATTTAGAGATAAGATCAGTTCAACGTTTCAATACGCCTATCAGTACTTCGTCCTACGTCCTTGATTATCTTGTTCTTTAATTAATAGGCCTAGGCTAGCTGCGTACCAGCCAGCAATTTACAACAAACAGTCGGCAAAGTAGTTACCAGCGCATGCCGCATGCTTCCAGCCCAAGCTTCCAGCTTCCGTTTCCGATGATTCTGAAGAATTGATTCGACCAATCGAATGTTATTGTAACCGAGACAGTCGAATCAGAAATCAAACATCGATTCATTGAAATTGCGTAATGCGTACTACAACAACAACAGACAGCGTATCTCCACATGTCAATGTTTATGATTCCATTGTTTTGGTAATAACACTAGTTAGATGGCGAGCCTAACTTTAAGCGAAGCTGAGAAGACATATATTTTACATGGAGTTGAGGTAATTATTCTGAGAGGCCTAATAATCCTTTCAGTTATATTGATTGTGACGAATGCGACCACTCGCCGGACTTTACCATTAAAAGTGAGGTTATTGTACTTGAAATGTGTTTGTTGAAGTTGACTGTTGAGGACTGAGGTCCATATATTTCATTGTGTCGCAGGTTTTTGATAGGCTAATTATCTAATATGCTTATAACTTCGTTTGGAGCAGGTTGTTTACCTTAGAACATAACTTGAGTTTTACTTACATTAATCTTTAGCCTGTTCGAGTCTAACCAATTGCAGACATGTGAAGGATAATATAGGCCTATTTGCTACTGATTACTTACTAGGCCTACCAATTAATTACTTCCAATACCCTATCTTAGTTTTCTCATATGCAAATTAGGACAAAATCATCAACATCCCTACATAATGGATTTGCAATTGACATAGGCCTAGTGGTAGGTCGTTAACAAACATGTTAAAGAACACACTGATAAGCCGATAATTGCTTGTCAAGAAATTCGAGTGGACGAAGCGCTTGCATGTTCACAGTGGAGGAATCTATAGGGGTCGGTTAAAACCCACTCTTTCATGGTGGGCCTATTTTGCCAATTCTTGTGTGTACCGGTAGGCCTAATCATGGAGTGGATAAAATTTAGCTGATCTGAGCCATCTAAGCCTAGGGACTACCTACAATTGTCGGTATCGGGATCTTGATCGTAACCCAGAAATAGTGATGAGTTAGCTTACATGGTTCTTAAGGCGCTACATGGTTCTTATGGCGCTGTTCACAACTGATTCGTAATGATTGTAGGCCTAATGGAAACGCGTAGGCCTATGATTGCGATCCCTATCCCAATTACAACCATAATTTGACGACAGTTGTGGAACTTGGGGCTTTAGCCTATCATTCGGCGAGTCAAAGTTCACATACTGGTAAGATTATATCTTACAAATACCTTTTTTTCAATTCAGTGCATTGTAGTCGTGTTTTAGTACTTCTCAATTTAAATCGCTTACTGTACCCTACCCTACCTCCATCGTGCCTCCTCGTGTGTTAGGCCGTGGCCATCGTATCATTCACAATACCATAGGCTACACAACAGCACCTTCTATTTTCAGAGTGATTTTCGCAACGATGGGAGGTTTCGTCTGGATTATAGACCTATGGAAGTCGAAACTGATATTGTAACACATGCGAGTGGCTCTGCCCGATTGCGACTGGCTAACACAGATGTTTTAGTTGGAGTCAAGGCAGAAATCGATGTCCCATTGTCTGAAAAACCAAATGAAGGAAAAATTGAATTCTTCGTTGATTGGTAAGTTATGGTGTTTAGGGGGTAAAGATATTCAGAGTTTATTTTATGGTATTTGCATGATTTTTCAACTCATTTAGTGAAAATAAATTGGATATCTGCAATTCCTGTGAATATTCACTATCCAGTTATGAAGAATGCATCATACACAGTCAATAAGTAACGGAGTGGCTATTTGCACCCAAGTTGGGTGAGCGCCACATTTAATATGCTATTTTTACCCAAGTTCTGCGCATGCGCGGGTGTGTCCAGCATTTAAAATGCTATTTGCACCCAAGTTGTTTTCACCCAAGTTGGGTGTGTCCAACACTTAAAATGCTATTTGCACCCAAGTTGTTTTCACCCAAGTTGGGTGTGTCCAACACTTAAAATGCTATTTGCACCCAAGTTATTTTCACCCAAGCTGGGTGTGTCCAACATTTAAAATGCTATTTGCACCCAAGTTATTTTCACCCAAGTAGGGTGTGTCCATTTTCACCCAAGCTGGGTGTGTCCAACATTTAAAATGCTATTTGCACCCAAGTTATTTTCACCCAAGTAGGGTGTGTCCAACACTTAAAATGCTATTTGCACCCAAGCTATTTTCACCCAAGTAGGGTGTGTCCAACACTTAAAATGCTATTTGCACCCAAGTTATTTTCACCCAAGCTGGGTGTGTCCAACATTTAAAATGCTATTTGCACCCAAGTTATTTTCACCCAAGCTGGGTGTGTCGAACACTTAAAATTCTATTTGCACCCACGTTGTTTTCACCCAAGTTGGGTGTGTCCAACATAAAAATGCTATTTGCACCCACGTTGTTTTCACCCAAGTTGGGGTTCACTTGGGTGCAAATAGCATTTAAATGTTGGGCATACCCAACTTGGGTGAAAACAACATGGGTGCAAATAGAATTTTAAGTGTTCGACACACCCAGCTTGGGTGAAAATAACTTGGGTGCAAATAGCAATTTAAGTGTTGGACACACCCAACTTGGGTGTAAGCCACTTGGGTGCAAATAGCATTTTAAATGTTGGACACACCCAACTTGGGTGAAAACAACTTGGGTGCAAATAGCATTTTAAGTGTTGGACACACCCAACTTGGGTGAAAATAACTTGGGTGCAAATAGCATTTTAAGTGTTGGACACACCCAACTTGGGTGAAAACAACTTGGGTGCAAATAGCATTTTAAATGCTGGACACACCCGCGCATGCGCAGAACTTGGGGGAAAATAGCATTTTAAATGTTGCGCTCACCCAACTTGGGTGCAAATAGAGGCAGTCAATAAGTAATAGGAAAATTACAATTTTTAATCATAGGATATTGCACAGCTATCCTTAAGTGGGTACCAATATGATTATATTTTGATTTCAGCTCAGCTAATGCCACTCCCAGCTTTGAAGGTAGAGGAGGAGAAGAATTAGCTACAGAACTTAGCATTAGCCTTTCGACAGCGTATCGTTCGAAACAAGCTTTCGACCTTAGCAAACTTTGCATTTTAACTGAGAAGCAGTGTTGGAAGCTTTATGTAGACATTTTGGTATGTATTGTAGTTGTAGTTAACTGTGTAACTGTGTAGTAAACTACTACATTTTTGTGTTTAATTAAATACATTCTATAAAAAATTAAATTGGTTCCCTAAAAAATGCCTTTAGACCTAAGATTCACTATAATGCTATTTTTGTTTCGTGTGTGTTAGATATTGGAATGCGGTGGCAATTTGTATGACGCCGTTTCGCTAGCCGTGAAATCTGCTCTATACAACGTGCAAATACCCAACGTCACTGCCGTTGCAATGGATGGCGGTGAAGTTGAACTAACCCTCTCCGATGACCCCTATGATTGCCGGAGGCTTGAAGTGTCGAACGCACCCTGCCTCGTTACGCTCTGCAAGATAGGAGACCATTTTGTTGTCGACCCGACAGGTAAGAATCGCTAATTAGTAACTGTTCTACGTTGTTAACCCTTTGAACAGTACGCCTGTACATTTACGGGCGGTGCATACAGCCATTACGTTATGCACGGCAGTACGGGCGATATTTTTGGCACCAGTAATACATTTTACATTCAACATTTTCAACAATTGTTATTACCACTTCACAATATAACATTGTACAGTATTATTCTACCTCTAGGCCTATGTAAAAACTAATATCCTACATGACATTGGTATGACCCAACCCTGCTTTACAGTAATGAGTAGTTTTTGTGAAAACTACCTACCGACATTACAGGCATAAATGTCTTCCCTGCATCATAAGAAACTGATATGTACTTTGTTAAAACAGTACTTATGTATTCTTGTTTCAAGGGATTCAAAATTAATGTGTTGAATCCAGGATTTTGTTAAAAGAGAGTTCTTTCAAAGTAGGCTGGCTGTATGTTATAAAGTCTTTTAGGTAATAAACCGCAGTCGTTATTTATTTATTTCGTCACGTACAGTTGTATTCATTCTTGATGATATTGTACAGGTCATTTCATAAGATATAATCTTATGTTCTAATTCTGACCCGACAGCCGATGAAGAGCAGTGCAGTGTTGCCAGCTGTGTGCTAGCCGTGTCCGGAAACGGAAAGTTCAATTCCGTGTTCCAAACGGGCGAAGGAAGCTTTCACCCTCAGACATTGATTGAAATAATGCAGGTAAGATATTAACACAGTACGTAGTACTTTTACTTCGCCCGTTTTGTCGCACTTCTGAGGATCATAGAAACATTGTAGGTTAGGTGCACTTGGCAGAATAAAATTGATTTAATTTTTTTTTTTTTTTTAATCATTGATTTGAATCACAACTTAAATAATGCAGATGCCCAACACCGTTGTTCCAAAGTAGTCTTGCAACAGAGAAAGTGAGAGAGGGAGAATCTTGTATTTTGGAGCAGTTTCTAACTTCAACTGTCTGTCTAATCTGCAGGCATTGAGAGAGCATTTTCGCCTTTGAACATGATCCACTCTCAATTTCATAAGAGCTTGGCAATTAAAAGGTCGCCTAATTAGTGTTTTTGTATTAAATAGCTCCATATATGATAAATATGCTTGTTTTTAATCTTAATCCAGCTTTATGAATATGTAATGTGTGGAGATAAAGCTATTGACCAATTGTAATAACTAATAACTAACAATGTATTTATTTATTGTAATAATAAATTACTAACTCTCTGATTGACGTGTCAGGTAGGGCAAGACATTGGCACGGATCTGAACAAGACTCTTATGGCAGCATTGAAGAATGAAGAGTCCTTAGGAAGCAGCCGACAACGTTGTGGGTTTCTTAAGTAATCTTATCAAGTTTAAGTCCCACTGATCACAACCGCATACAAAATCAAGTAACAAATAAAACGTTTATAGATATATATGTACACATACTATGCTAAGCATACTGTAAGTACATGTCTAGTTAGGTCTTAAAATCTCATTATAATAGGGTATATCATCAATGTTTTGTTGACACTTGTTTTGTGGATGATAACAATGTGTACTTTGATGTGATGATACACCCTTTAAAAATGACCAACTTTTCTATAATTTTTATTTTCAGGTAGGCTAGCCTTACCTTGTAACTATTTATTCCATACTTGTTTGATTAGGCTTGTGTATAATATTTATAAGCTACAACAAGCTAATAGACATCAATTATGATTAACCTGTTGAAATATGTTGTTTGAACTTGAATAAATAATTAAATATCTTTTAAGTTTTTACTTGAATAAAGTATGTACTGTATTGTATTCTGTGTATTTTAGTAATCTAACTAATGGAGGTTATATTATAGAAGATGTTATATGTTATAGAAGACAAGGTCAAACGACCAGACAGCATCCTCAACCTGTCATGTCTTGAACTCACGCAAGCCCAACGGACCGTCTTGGAAAAAGGCCTGACCTTCGTCCCTACACCAGCAGACTTCGACCACTTCTCTCTAGTGAAAGATGTGTTTTCTTTCGCCCGCCATCTCAGACTAAAGTTCTTCTTTAGCGAACACCCTTTCAACCCCAATCCTGATAAAACTGTTGATCCGGCAATATACAAGTTCAAACCTAAATCTAACTGGGACCCTCCCCCTTTACCGCCCGATCACCCAATAGAACAATACATCGCGTTCGTCACTAGTGCTGTATCTTCACCGAAACTAGCTCGTGATCTACCTAAGACACCAAACACCACATCTCTCGAGCGCGCAGCTATATCATCACTTCGAAAAAACGAACAGATTGTCATTCTGCCCGCAGACAAAGGGTCAACCATAGTTGTCCAAAATGTAGAGGACTACATACGGGAAGCGGAGCGACAACTTACAGTACCAGACACCTACAAGATACTTAAGGAAGACCCCACCACTAAGCATCTGAACACCATCAAGGACTTTCTCAACCACAGAGGCCCAGCCCAAGATCTTAGTTCATCTACAATATCCACACTCACACCGACTGAAGCTCGCACCCCCACTTTTTACATGCTACCAAAAATACACAAAGCCAGTAACCCAGGCCGACCCATTGTCGCCAGTTTTGACTCTCCCACTGAGAGAATCTCAGCGTTCGTAGACCACCACCTCCAACCGTTGGTTACTCAGCTAGACTCACACATTCGGGACACCTACCACTTCCTAGAAAAGCTTAGAACTCTGGATTCCCCGTTGCCTGCTGACACCATCATGGTGACCATTGATGTAAGCTCTTTGTACACTAACATCCCCACGGGCCAGGGTCTCTCAGCCATGGAACACTTCCTTAACACCCGGACTAGGAATTCCAAACCAAACACACAGTTCTTAGTAGAACTAGGCCGGATGGTCCTCACCATGAATAACTTCCGCTTCATGGACAAGCACTACCTGCAAACCAAGGGCACTGCAATGGGTACACGCATGGCTCCATCCTATGCCAACCTGTACATGGGCAAACTGGAAGCCGACTTTCAGTCCCGACAATCCCAAAAGCCGTTATGTTGGCTGAGGTTTATCGATGACATTTTTGCCTTGTGGACTCATGGGGAGGAAAGCCTACTTGAGTGCTTGGAGCAACTCAACTCATTGTATGCTGTTAAATTCACGTGGGAGCTTTCACGCACCCAGATCAACTTCCTGGATGTTGACATCTCTATCGAGGAAGGTCAGCTCCGCACCAGTGTACACTTCAAGCCGACAAACAGTATGCAGTACCTACACTACAATAGCTGTCACCCGCAGTACACCAAACGGTCTCTGCCCCACTCGCTGGCCACCCGAGGCAGACGTATCTGCTCTAACGATGAAGACCTCGCGTACTACTGCCACCGCATTGTAAATGCCTTTGTTGCCCGAGGATACCCGCAAGAACAAGTTGAACGGCAAGTGTACCACACCACCACAGACACGCCTATCAAAGCCAAACCCACACAAGGAGACATCATACCCTTGGTGACACAATGGCACCCTGGCCTACACGTTCTCAACGGCATTCTTAAACGTGGTAGCCATCTTCTTGCTTCCTCCGCTGCTACACAACACCTGGCTACCAACCTTCCCAGGGTGTTCTTCAGACGTCCTCCGAACCTAAGCAACATGCTGGTAAGGCACGACCTGCAGAGGAAGCCAAAAGATAACGCCCTACCTCGAGGATCGTACCCCTGCGAAAGCAACCGCTGCCACACATGCCCTATAAACCTCCCGACCAAGACGTTCTCAGCCAGAGCTACCAAGATGACGTACAAAATCCAACAACATAACACCTGTACGACACAAAACCTCATCTACCAGCTCCGGTGTCTGCACTGCCCCGCAGAGTACATAGGCCTAACCACCAACACTCTTAGGCAAAGAATGAATGGGCACAGGCACGACACTGTGATTGCCAATGAGAAACCCGTGGCCCTGCATGCGACCAGTCACAACCTAGCCTTTAATGACTGCTTCAACACCAGCATCATCAGGGCTTTGCCACACAACTGCAGTGAGGGAGAGCTCAGAAAGTGGGAACTGGCTCACCAGATGGTTACCAGCTCCCGTATGCCTCCCAATCTCAACCTGCGCTAACCTTGGGGCTCTGGAGGGTATACAGAGAACTACCTTACCTTACCTGGCTAACTCTCCCCTCCACCACCAACAGCGCCTTGTACATATATATATATATTTAAATTTAGTCAGTTAGTATCTCTACACCGACGGGTGATCAAGGCTGTGTAAGCCGAAACGTTCCGTCTAATTGTAAATTATTGTAAATATATGTAATCTCCATCTCAACACGGCTGCCGATCTTCTTTAAGGTGAGCTGTTGGTTCCTATAACTCTTTCCCTCTCAATACTATCCCAGCCTTTAGGCACTATCTACCAAAGTAATGGAGGTTATATATAATTCTTCCATTAACATTGGGCTATATGAATTTCGGCAGATTCGCCGACTAGCGAGAACAGGTTAACTGCTTGTTACTAATTACAAACGTAGATTTAAATGCAATTCTTGCTGACCGTTGTGAGTGTTGCCAGCGAGTACTTTCTTTGTGAGCCTCTTTGACTAACCAAATGAAGTGTAATAACAATGGAAGCCAATGGGACATCCAACAAAAACGTACGTACTTTTCTTTGCTGCACTTGGCAATATATTCCGAGTGGCTGAAACAGAGAAAGGTTCTGATAGGTTGGTTGCAGGTATATTCAATGTTCTTTGCTCTTAAAAAATTCTCCAGACTGACAATCTTAAAATCATCAAATAAAAAACAATTTGAGCAAGATATTTACCATTTGTTTTTTCAGCATACAACAGACATTTAGAAAACTTCTAAAGTAATACATAATTGTTTTAAATACAAACAGGAAGAACCCAATAAAACTCAAATTAAAGTAGGCCTACACATTCATATTTACAGCTCATTTGTCATTTTATTCAAATTTCAAGATCAACACCAAACTTAAACATTTAATATCTCAATACACTACACTATTTTGTATACTGTTCTACACTCAAAGTCAAAGTACAGTATTAACATTAACTTTTCCAACTGGATTACCTTACATATTTTATTTTTGGATAAGATTGATTAAAAATTAAAACGAAACCGCGTTTGAGCATCCTTCCGAGTAGCGTAATTGGACTCGTATTTGATTTCGTATGCAATTCAAGTAAATGTTTTTATATACCTTGATTCAAAATATCAAGTTAAAAATTGTTTTAAAACTGGAGATTTTTTAGCGTTTTCAAAATCACATTTAATTATGTTTTACTGGAAGAACAATTTCAAAAAAATAGCAGTGGATTAAATTGTATCCAAATACTAGTTACATATTATATTACGTGCATGCATGTAAAACATTTTTATCACTATCGGTTCCAACATTAAGGAAGTTCGTACAGTTATTTCAAAGTAACTGACAAATTAAGCCCTTACAATAATGTCAGTGTTAATATCAGAATAAGATTTAAGCTGTTTCTGTCTTGCTGTAATTTACTTAATTTATTGTAGAGTAAAAGTGGGACATAGATTTCAGTTGAACAATAGTTAGATTAGCACAATATTACATTTTAGAAGTGAAGTTTAAAATTAATACTTGTTAGCCTACACACACTTTCACTTGAGGTACTCGACTACACAACAACAGGAGTATTATTAGGAAAGAACGGTCGTTATCACCTAAATACAAGCGTCTTCCGTCACAACTTACCACCGCAATCAAATCGTTAAAGGTAAAATCTCATACAGCAATAAGTTTTTCATAATTTAAATGTTAACTTGTACATATAATGTACACCAGTGTTTTTCAAACTTTCTGATATGGTGGACTGACAAGTTTGGTTGTATATCAAGAAAAAGTCTCGAGTTACTAACTCTTGAATGCCTAGTGGAATGTACGTATTACTAATTATAGTAATTATGTATATGTATTTTGTAGGAAATATTTAAACAAGCAACGCTATTCAATCAAGAATAAGAAGAAATGTGTTTTACCAATCAATATGTATTCATCGTGTAAAAATATCTCATGTGAGAGGCGAGTCTACTTCTTATTTGACAGTGACATACACAATGAAGAATATATAACTAGTATAGTGTTTCTTTACTATGGCTTGTTGAAAATCGTGGTCGAGATAGCAGCCTAATAAGGAAGATGTGTCTAGATAACTGGGAAGGGACAGTTAGTGGTATTCTGCAATCACATTGAAATTCAAACACTGTGTTTACAGTAATTATTTGTTTGCTGAAGTTGGTTTCGACTTTCGTCATCGGTGATGTACCGGTACTACGTATTATTTAATCCTGAAACAACAGTAGATGTCGGCAGGCCACCATTTTGATTAGCACTGATGTACCCTATACATACACAACTCGCATAAAATACTAGATTGTAATATACTAGGAAAACGCTCTGTTTGACGCGTTGATAAGCGAGCGCGTCAATATCTACGAACTTTCTGGCGAAAAGACTTCAATGCTAATACAAACAACAATTAACAACAATTCAAGAATGCGCATTGCAAAATTTTTTCTAATTTCCATAGCTATTATACTTCCCGACATTGTTGTATGCAGTGCAATGTGCGTTGCTAAGAATTTTCGTGGTCATGTTTTCAACACGGTCCGCCACCGTTACTAACACTTATTGACAGCAATAGAAATGTACTTTCTGCCTCTAATATGTATTGGATTGCGTTTACATTAGTATATTCGTGACCGGACAAAAATTTACTATAAGATAGCCACCTCACATTTTGCCGTTACTGCGTTTTGGAAAAATATTTTCGAGTAACTTTCGTGTAACTTTGCCAATATTTATCAGATCGCCATTACATTAACATATTCGTGACCGGAAAAATCTGTAAAAAAATCTGGCTATCTCACATTTTGCCGCCATTTTTTTTCAGAAAAATATTTTGCAGTAACTATGGTGTAACTTTGTAACTTTTCGAACGATTTTGCCTCAAAACTATACACCTTCAATCCACATCGAGGCTTGTGGATGGTCCAAATTTCAAGTTGATCGGACTTTCCGTTCGACCGCTATCGACAGACATAAAAACAAAAAAAAAAAAAAACAAACAAAAAAACAGAACGAAGTGCCATAAGAGTCAAGTGGAAACGCTCGCTTCGCTCGCTTAATTACTAGAAACGGAGTCGACAAATATATTTCTCTCTTAGGGATATAACGTTTCTGTTAACTGCTATAAATATTTTGAAATAAAACACTTGACATTTCACTTAGTTTAAAAGTCAATAAAATGTACATGCATCAACATCTCTATTATAGGCCTACTAATATTGTCAACATGGACCGTAACAGTCAATATACATATGGTATAGGCTCATTAGTATATTATCTTGTATAACAGGTAAGCGTGTATTATTTATCTGGACATAACATATCAGTATTACATATATTTTATAATCTAGACTTGAAAAACACTGCTATAATTCAATATTACATTTTAATAATACGTGCTTTTGGTATTGTTTTTTCATATTTTATTGTCTCCTACACATCACTCATAGTCACCCATAACTAACATTTATAAAACCTTGAAACTTGAAGTTATTGTCAATATACATATACCATATACATTTGTATTCTAATACTGTTCATATAGGCAGTGGTGTATGCTGGCATAGAACAGGGGTTGAGGAAGGGGACTCAGATCCCACAATGAGCCAAAACTGTTATGTATTTGTATCTAGAAGTCGTGTCCCAAATATAGTTCTCCCTTTATAAGCATAATTTAAAGTTTCATTAAATTTTGTGTATTCCAAAATTTAGCATTGCATGGAGATAACATGATCATAACATAATAATAAAGCAATTATGCAACATTTGTTATGGCTTATGTTACAACGGGAAGTAGAAATAAAATGGTAGCCATGTATGAAGTTACAGGATATTTGTTTTCTAATTCAACTTTCTTGAATTGTATACAATGGTACGTTTAAAAATACTGTCCAAGCTATTAATTGTGACATGTTTCTGATAGCCACTTCTTCAAACCCTGGATTATCTACATAGGTAGGTATTAATCAAACTTCTATAATTTATTCCCATGGCCCCAGCCTCCACCCCAGTTCAAAGTTTTGCATACACCACAGATAGCAATTTGTACATTGCTTTATTGTCAGTTGGCATCAGTAAGACATCTCACAGGAAGCTTGCTTGGCATGCTATGAGCAAAGACTTGCTAAATACAATCATTACTACAAGACTAACATCAGGCAGCTTTGAAATACCTAACTACTTAAACATGCAATAATCACAGATGATCAACAACCCGATGAATATAACAATCAATAAGGTACCGTACTGTAAACATTTACGACATTTTATTCAAGTCTCCTAATCCGTGACTTAGGTTTAGTGAATATGGAAGTCATTCGAATCTTTGTCCAACGTTTTCTTTTGACATTATGAAGTAGCAATGCAACATGGTTACATATCGCATCATAAATTATAATTTTAGCACCTACTTATTGTTAGTCACCACTCATCATAGAGAGATGACCTTTTTCACAACCTTTGCTTCTAACTAGTATTACTTAATAACAGGCCCTTTCTATGGGCTAGATAGAGAAACCAGCTCTTGCCAACCAATAACCATGAATGGAATAGCACTGAAATAACACCATACAAATACATTTTAACTCTAGCCTACCTCAATAACATTTTTAAATTTAAAAATATAGCTAAATTCATTGAAAGAACAATAATATTTTACCTAAATGACTCTACATTTCGTTAAACATTTTAAAGTCAAGGAACGATTTAGGCCTAATTAAGTGGCAACAACAGTCTACAAAATACAGGATGTATTTCGAGCTATAATTATATAATATCTAATCCGCCGTACACTTCCTTCTTTAAATTAACCACTCGCTCAAGTAATGCATAAATTTTGATTGCTTGTGCAATATTTGTTGCGGTTAGTTTGTGCAAACCTTATTTGTATAATAGGCTTAAATAAATAAAATAAAATAATTGTATAAAGATTTCAGAAATATCTCTAAAAACACTGTTGAAGATGGTCCTTTTGAGTTAATAAAATATAACATTTGTATATAAAAGTAGTATGCATCCAATATACTTAAAATTATCAGCTTGGTTATCTAAGATAATGCCATTTATTGTATGTTTGGACTAAGAAACTAATATTGTATCCTGTCATCTCATTAATTCCCACTAAAACTATTTCAAAGTTATCCGCTGACAATAACAACTTAAATTAGCCCTGACTGAGAAATGTGGCAATTTGATTTCCAACAATATAATGAAATTGACAAGAAAACTCACACGTTCTCAATACTCCTCATTTGTACGACCTGTATGCACAACTCGTGCCTGTGATATTAGGGATGCGAATGAATTGCTTATTAGGCGATGTGTTTTTACTCTAGTCAGAGTAGATCCAATTTGATTTTTACAAGATAAAGTGCTTCCCTTGTTTTGCCATCGCGTTTTATCGAGAAACTTTCCATTCTACCCGTTCCGACGGAAACCGAAGTTAGTTACGATCCCTTCAGGATTTAGGGGGAAACATCGTGAATATGTTTAATGTGCGAATCAGGGTAACCCTACAAGCCTCCAGCTTGATCCTCATGCATCGCATGAATTACCTCGTACCGTAAGTTACCGACACAAATATTCTACACCTTGAAAGTGTTTGCCAGTACAGACTCTGCTTGAAGGCCGTTCTTACACTGTCGGCTTAACAACTCTTCAAGTACATGGTACGTCATAAATTTACTTTCATCGTACCGGTAGGTTGGATTTTAGTTCCATGAGGAAGGCGAAGCAATATTAGCCATTGTTGCCATTCATTCAACTGATAACATAACTATCACAATAATTTACAACAAATTATAGTCATGGATACTCAAGTACCACTTCAACCTGTGACATCTGACGAGCGATCGCACCACATTCAACCCGTGCGTGGTTCATATCGACATCTCCGCAACAAACATCGAAGTACGTACGCATAATTCCGCTATCAATCTTGACACGCATACATCAACGTTCCAAATCAGACTACAGACGTTCGTTCCATGATTGTTTTCGTTACAAGATGGAATTCCCGGACTGCTGAATGCTGGAATACCGGCTCCCAGTTGACTCTACACACAACATTCATCGGGACTAGAAGTTGATATTGGAATTCAACAATAACCCATCTAATTTCTTTCCAAATGTCAATCACGCATGTCGACATGTCTAGCTGCAAGAGTATCAACAAGCCTTTTCATTTATGCTTGTTACGAGAGTTTTCCTAGCTTGGAATTGTGCTAAAACTGTGGCCACATTGGCCACATCATAAATACTACAGATTTACTAAATAGCTTAACATTAATAAGCGTTGTAAAACCATCCAATGGCACCAATATCTAGTTGGTCATTGGAAGTAGTTGTTAAATGCAGCTGTCTATAGTGTCAAATCAGGTGCGCTGATGCCAACGATCGAAAGTTTAACACTAATTATTGGCATTGAACACAGTTTGGCTTTGCACGCCAAGCTTACTTAGACCATCTATACCCTTCGAGTAGACGGATAGCTCGGCTCTTTACGTGAAGCCGAGCTGCGGCAGTTCCAAGCACTAGGTCTGGGCAAAACATTGCCCAGACCTAGTTCATGGTGAACTCTTGCGCTGCGTTTGGCTGTACGTCAAGAGCTGGAAAACAGTCTGGATTATCATTCCACGCTAAATCGGAATGGAACTAATACCTCTCCCCAGACCGACTTCTGAGAATCCCGCCCTCTCTCTCACTCCTTTTGTTCTCAGCTCGGCTTCAACCGCTGCAATGGCAGATATAGGCGTGCACTCTGTCCACCGCCTTTATATGGTCTAAGCAAGCTTGACGTAGACAGCGCCACCGTAGTACGAACCCAAGCTAGTCCATAGCCTGCTAGATGGATCAATCGCGCAGAGGTCTACTTGATCTCAGCCTAGCAGAGATCGAGTAAACCTTGAGTGCTGGTTGACCCATCCAGCAGGCTGTGATGGCGGCATTGCTTGACGTAGATAGCGCCACAGTATAGTACCAGCTCAACTCCAGAGCCTGTTGAATGGGTCAATCAGCCCGCATGATTCCGTTATAGACCTTGACTCTGGGTCTGTAGACCTACTAGGCTAGCGCTGCGAGTGACTGTGCAAAGCCCCATTAACAGTGCATCTCGACCCCCTGCTGCGAAACTCCCGGTTTCCGTCAATTAAAATGGCTTTAAAATTGTCAAAACTATTCCAAAATATGTCATCCTGTAGAGAATGTAATGCCGTTTTTTATAAATGTGTCTCTGTAACAATACATATTTCCATTTATAAATTTCCTAATTAAACTTTTGCAATGTGTTGTAGCAACGCACCGTTCACAATTTAATTAGGTATTTGAAAATTGGAATATTTATTGGACAGACAGATACATATTTATAAGAAAGAGCATTGAATGCTCTTGAGAATGACTTATTTTGGTCTAGGTTATGAAAGTAGGTGCCAATCGGCTGGAATAATATATAAAGTGAGGAAAGGATCGTTATATTTTGTATTATGTTTTTTATGTGTACTTCAAACTCGCAAATCCGTCATCTTACTACACGAAGGTAAGCTGTTGGATCCTTTCCTCACTTTATATATTATTTTGGTCTAGTTTTGACAGTTATTTTAACGGCCAGACACCGTGAGTTTCGCAGCGTGGGACGAGATGAGCCCGAGCGAGCGTCTAATACTTCTGGTCTGGCAGCTTCTTGTTGCACTCTGCCTGTCGTCGGTAGTCCCGCTTGATGAGCGCTGTGAACAGAACGCCGACGGCCAGCGCGCCACACAGGACAGCGTTGGCCCACTTGTCGCCCACCACGTCCAGCAGCCAGCCGTAGAGCATCGTCAGTAGGATGCCAAACAGCTGAGCGGCTGCGTTCAAGATGCCGGCGCTGGTGCCCTCGGGCTCGGGGTAGGTCAGCTCCGCTGCTAGCTCGAAGCCCACGGGGAGGTAGCCCGTCATGAAGAAGCTGGGGACATGGATCTCATAAAACAAATGCAGTGTTGAGTAAGTAACTCAAAAAGGGAACTATTCACGTGACATCAGATTGGCCATATTGGAGGCCACCTATAGTACTAGTATTACTAGTCAACCAGTACTGGTTGACTAGTATTATTTGTGGTGGCCAAATAGTAACGTTCGATGAAGGTGACAAATAAGTACTAAATTAGTGCCGGCCAACCTTAGCATGCCGGCCTTTATGTGCTGGCTGGGAACCCGAAAGGTGCCAAACTTGTGGCGGCCAAATAGTAACGTTCGATGAAGGTGACAAAACGGTACCAAATTAGTGCCGGCCAACCTAAGCATGCTGGCCGTTATGTGCTGGCTGGGTGCCCGAAAGGTGCCAAACTTGTGGCGGCCAAATAGTAACGTTCGATGAAGGTGACGAAACAGTACCAAATTGGTGCCGGCCAACCTTAGCATGCCGGGCTTTATGTGCCGAGCCACTGCCGGGTAGTAAGTGTCGGCCGCCTTCCGGCCGGCGGGACATATTTAAGCCGGGCCGGTACCAAATTGGCACTGTTGGTTCCGGCCATACAGTACCAATTTGGTGCCGGGCCGGTGAAGACATGTTTGCTGGGATAAGTTACTTTTGAAAGATAAGGTTTGATGGTTTGTTTTGAATGGGGTCGGCAATATCAAAATATACAAATATATAATATCCTGGAACTCATCTGTTTTTTTTTTTTAGGAAAAGTGTTTGACAACCTAGATAGTTACTTTACTTACTTATGTTACAATGAATTAATTGCATTAATGTCGGGACATTCTATGCATTCAATATTTTGTTCAAAAGGTCGAACTTGAGATACGAACTTGAGAAATAACGTGTTATTACGATACAGGTACCACATAAAAAGGAACTAGTTTCACTTTACCGGTACCTTACTAAAAATGTAACTAGTTCCTAAGTAACACGTTTCTTTCATTAAGTTACTAGCCAACATCAACACAGAACAAAATTATAGGTGAAGGTAAAATTTAGTTGCAAAACATGGTTATGGTAAATCAACGATTTAAAACCTGTTCATCAACGTCCCAAATGTGTATGACAATAATGCTAAGAGCAAAAGACTAGTTTGTGTCTTCTAATCCGTCAGGTATCACAGCAAGTAATTCGAGATTACTTCTGTAACGCATCTAGTCTCCGATTATGAACAACCTGTCTGCATGTGATTGCGAGGTGACTCACCCAAGGAGTCCCGAGATGGCGTAGACGACGGCTAACGCATCTAGTCTCCGATTATGAACAACCTGTCTGCATGTGATTGCGAGGTGACTCACCCAAGGAGTCCCGAGATGGCGTAGACGACGGCTAACGCATCTAGTCTCCGATTATGAACAACCTGTCTGCATGTGATAGCGAGGTGACTCACCCAAGGAGCCCCGAGATGGCGTAGACGACTGCGATGTGGCCGCTACCCAGTGTGAAGGTGAAGATGATCATCCCGGTGAGAGAGAACACGTACAGGCATAACGTGGTCTCCCTGCAACAACATATTCAACTTGGTATTGTGTATCGCAGCGTTGTGCAGACAAGAACATAGTAAGTATACATTTAGAGAGCAACAGACAATATTTTATATTATTCATCAAATAAATACTACTTTTACTACTACCATTGCAGTAAAACTTCTTTAAAACGAACTCTCGGGGGCGAGATTATTGTTTTGTTATAAAGAACATTTCTTCATAAAGACGGTACCTTTACATGCATAAGAACCTTTTGGGACCTCAAAAACAGTTTTCTTTTGTTATATAAATCATTTTGTTATAAAGACATTTGTTGTAAAGAAGTTTCACTGTAATGGCTAATTTATTCTATTAAAAAAATGCTATATTTAATTTAATATTTTGGTAGAAATAGCATTACGAATTTGAAATTCTTTTACATTTTAGACCGATATGTTTTAAGATAGTGGGATAAATAGCCTACTGTTACATACTTTGATCTTCTATTTTATTTATTATTATAATATTAAATATTTCACCATAGGTTAAATGTAAAAGCAACTGTAGATATTTCAACGTGCGCGTACACGTAGGCCTACTGGTTTCTATGAAAACCTTTAACAAGGAGAAGTATGTATTGAATTCCCAAAAAATAATTGCAGTGGATTTTAATGTATCTCCTTTAATAATTAAATATCTGACGAAACTAGGACCGAAATATCATGTAAATAAAAAACACCTCACAAACATTAAACAGTGCCCTGTGCCCCAAGACTACATTACTTAAAAAAATTAATAGTACACAAAAGTAGGTATTCTAGGTATCTAAACGATTGGTTTCAAACAGTTGTACTGTGATGGCTCTATAGTTATTGTAGACATGTTGTACATGAAGTAAACTCACTTGAACCGATGTGTCTTGTCCAGCACGATCCCACTGAGCACAGAACCGACCATTCCGGCCAAGACGATGGTCAGCCCAATCCTACCCGCATCTTCTTCTGCGCCCTGGAAACATTAACCAAGGTTTTAAAACCACATATTTTTAAGTTTTAACAATCATCATACATACTGGATTTTTTAGCTAGGTACGGCAATGGTTTAGTTCAACTTATAGCACAGAGAATGCACTGCAACTGAATTTGTTTTCTTCTTCTAAATGTCCATACGAACGTATTCTAAAATGATTACAAACTCCCCAAACGAAAAAATACAAAACATACAAATATAGGTATTTAAACCAATATTTTGAAATTTAAATTATAACCAGTAAATTGAAAACAATAAGAAAGAAACATATTTGAAGATTAATTTCGAAATAATGATCAGACTAAAAAAAATGTTAAACATAAGAAATAATGGTCAGTCAGACTAAATACAAGTTAAATTTGGGAGAAAAAAAAAACATTTCCAAATAAACTTTGGAAATCCCAAAAAACAGGACTGTCTCAAAAAAAGTTTACGAACAGTTTGAAAAACATCTTAAGACTAATGTTAACATCCCAAATTTGATGTGGAATTCATAATTCGTGCATGCAAGAAAGGGTAAACTGGGCCTTAGGACTATAGTAAAAAAGTTATAGGTTATCTAATAAGTAATAACTTATTTTCACAATGGAAACCACGAATCACAATACTTAAAATCCACCTTTGGCCACCAACATATTAGATGTTCATTTTAATAAATTGACACAAAATGGACGCTTGAGGAGAACAAAATGGTTACCGGAAAGTATGTCAGCACTACTTGGTTGAGCAGGGTGGATATAGCGTAGAAGACCCCGACGTTGATGCCATAAGACAGCAGTAAAAGGATGTATCCGGGGTTCACGATGAGTCGTCGGATAGACATGAAGAATCCTTCACTCTCATTGGCTCGCTGGGCTGCCTGGGCGGCGCTAGGCGGGAGCGGCGGTTCGGCCTTGAACACTGCAGACACACAGCTTGATTTATTAGGGACTCACTAATTTAGATAAACGTTTTAAAGGGGATCCCTCCGTCCGTCCATACAGTGTTGCCATCATTGTGGTCATAAGATAAGATAAGATAAAATTTTATTCTTCATTAGACAAGAATGTAATACAGTCAGCCTTAATCTCTTAGGAGATGTGCGAAGATTTGAAGGGGTGAGGGCAGGCTATAACTTAAAATAGAATAGACTAATGGTGATACATGATTTGATAATAATATACAATAATAATGCAATTATGTAGGCTAATTAATGTATAGCCCACATAACTACATCCACAACCGGTCATTACATGTATAATACATAATTACATTTAATTTATGGTACAATACATTATTTAGAGCATGCAATGCTGACGTCATAGATATGTAAGTCACAGCCAATCAGCGGCTGACTTTTAAAATACTGACATCTGGTTGGTCAAGCCTCACTCATCTATGACGTCAGCCACAAGGTTGCTTAGGAATATGCTAACAGAATATCATTAGTTCTGATGTCGGAAGTACTCCAAACACGGAACTGACTGCTTTATTGATTGTCTCGTTGATTGATTGGTATCGACTGTCAAAGCCGGACCAACGGTTCATCGGCCGAACGGATGAACATTTAAGGCGTCACGAAGTAGGATTGATCCAACCTACTCTAAAGTTGGCCCAACATAAGTATTCTTATGTTACTACAAAGCCGAGTCCAATGGTAGGCCTACTTATGGTTCCTACCATCTAATTGATTTAGTTTAGTATCTTATATACTTTTTTATGTTTATTATTATTACCAACAAGAAAGTTTTTGTTGGTGGATATAAAATTATTCTGCTATGTTTATACTACTGTACTATGTATGATCACTATTATTATTCCATACTCCATGGATCATTGATTAAATATGACTTGTATGTATGTATGTATGTATGTATGTATGTATGTATGTATGTATGTATGTATGTATGTATGTATGTATGTACTGATTCAAAATAGCAAGATTTGCTATAATAAAGAATACTACTACATTATAGGGATAATTTACGACCTGCCATTGGTTGTGGGCGTGGCTATAGTGCACTCTACTCAGCGAAAGACTGCATTTAGATTGTGTGAAAGAACGCCAGGAATCTGTTGACTTTCGTGGCATTAGCGCGGATGAAGGGGCAGTAGACAATGATCAGTGGTTGGTATAGTTGCCCCAACGAAAGTATTTTGATGCTTACGACACAGCCGAGTCCAAGGTGACAACTTAATTTTCTACTTCGCTTATTCCTACTATCTAATCTAAACATGTCCATTGGGGATCATTTAAAACCATCGGTTGGTTACCTGTAACGGTGGGTGTGGCCAAACCGCCTGTGCACTCGAGTAAGCCGAACCGTGCATTTACGAATGTGTGAAAGGGGCAGTAGACAATTAACTGAGATCGGTATGAGAATACGGAGAGCATCGGTATAAAATAGAGAGTTGTGATTAGTATGTACGCGAATACTTACGTTGGAGCTAGTCGTTAATATTCTCATCCTGATTTTAAAGCTCGGATGTTTGAAATATATTCACATTTAAGATGCTCTGTTTCTCATAAACACTATTTAATGAACGCTTGTGTTTGAAAGGGATTATTTTAAGTCTGGTATTTCAACGTCAGATATTCATTAGTCTTCGTCTAGCTGGTTGTCGTGGCAACCATGCACCAACAGAAAACATCAACAGTGGGATTACTTGGCATTTACATTTACTTGGGAGTTCACTGAGTCATTAGTAATAGTTTTAAACATTAGATGCGAGCGACGTGGGTAAAAGACAAATCGTTACAGCTCGAAGGTTTTCTAAGTTCTAACGTCTGAAAATAAAGCAGTGATCCATAATGTTCTCTTGTTCAAGGTTTAAGTCAGATTTACTAGAAGTGTCAGGAGTCGTTTGGACCGTTTGCAAGATTTCTTTCGATGATAACTATTAATAATTACTAATTCGTGTTTGAAATGAGCGACACTATATAGAGCAGCAATAAATATTGTGTGTTGGCTACAAATACAGACAATACAAAAGCGGTCAGACCTCATGCGGAGTTTCACTGTAATCTTAATTTGTATGCTATTTCTTAAAATTGACTATACAAATCTCAATCAGCATATTAAAATTAAAAAACTATAGTTTAGCAAGGTAACGGCAACATCATGCCTAAAATGGTGGTAGTCCATAAATGTGCATACAATGGTTCATTGTAATAATACATTATTTTAGTTATTAGTTTAGAATTATTCATGATTGAGATAATCATATTATTAATTGATAATCTTAATTATATCTGTGCTAGCTTTTAATGTCTATTTGGTCATCCTATTTGCAACATTGCTTGAATATATTTAGCTCGTAGGGATAGGAAAAATAATTTCATTATGTACACACGCATGCAACAGCTCAAAAATAATGTTTTATATTCAAACATTATCATTCATATATGGAGATAACAAAAGTTTGCCCCGACTGGGAATCGCAACAGACGCCAACTCAAACTTTTATTACAATTTGTTATATCTCCACACAATACACATTACCCACAACACTGTATTAAGAGCGAAGGGTACCTCTACGTCAAAAACCGCGGACAATTTTCATTTTTTAATTATATCTCAAGAATGGACATCGAAATCGAAAATCTGAGTCAACAGCGCACTGTGTTATGGTCAGCTCTACAGACTGAATGAAATATAAACATAAGCGTATAATTATTTTGATTATTGAATCGATAATTATAAATACAATTAATTAGAAATAAAAACCATACAGATTATAAAATAAGACACATTTAGAGCATTCAGTATGTAGAGCTTACTAAACAACAGTGCGCTGTTGATTCAGATTTTCGATTTCGATGTCCATTCTTGAGATATAATTTGAAAACGAAAATGTTCTGCGGCTTTTGACGTAGAGGTACCCTTCGCCTAAAAACCTGTATGATAATACACGTATTGATATACAGAACTACTGACAAAACCTGACAAAATAGTAAATACTTACGTAGAAGGATGAGCACAAGCAGAACTGTGCAGAAGCCGGCCACACAGTAGAACATGAAGGACAGGTCGCGCCCTATGTCTTCTATGTTGTCATGGTTCTTGACAAGGATGGGAGGCAGCAGGAAGCCCAAGGCCACTCCCAGCTGTAACACAAGGACACACATCCTGAGTCCTGAGTCCTGAGGCCACACAGTAGAACATGAAGGACAGGTCGCGCCCTATGTCTTCTATGTTGTCATGGTTCTTGACAAGGATGGGAGGCAGCAGGAAGCCCAAGGCCACTCCCAGCTGTAACACAAGGACACACATCCTGAGTCCTGAGTCCTGAGGCCACACAGTAGAACATGAAGGACAGGTCGCGCCCTATGTCTTCTATGTTGTCATGGTTCTTGACAAGGATGGGAGGCAGCAGGAAGCCCAATGCCACTCCCAGCTGTAACACAAGGACACACATCCTGAGTCCTGAGTCCTGAGGCCACACAGTAGAACATGAAGGACAGGTCGCGCCCTATGTCTTCTATGTTGTCATGGTTCTTGACAAGGATGGGAGGCACAGGAAGCCCAAGGCCACTCCCAGCTGTAACACAAGGACACACATCCTGAGTCCTGAGTCCTGAGGCGACACAGTAGAACATGAAGGACAGGTCGCGCCCTATGTCTTCTATGTTGTCATGGTTCTTGACAAGGATGGGAGGCAGCAGGAAGCCCAAGGCCACTCCCAGCTGTAACACAAGGACACACATCCTGAGTCCTGAGTCCTGAGGCGACACAGTAGAACATGAAGGACAGGTCGCGCCCTATGTCTTCTATGTTGTCATGGTTCTTGACAAGGATGGGAGGCAGCAGGAAGCCCAAGGCCACTCCCAGCTGTAACACAAGGACACACATCCTGAATCCTGAGTCCTGAGTGCGTCGCAGTGAAGTAATCTATATCACATGTCAATGAAACAATTTTCAAGTGTAATAAAATAATGTCACATACGAATACATTCAAAGAAGAATACTCGTTACAATATAAGACGTGGGGGGGGGGGTGTTTGGAGGAAGGGACAAGAAGAACGTAAAGGGGAGGAAACTGGAAAGGGGCAGGAGGTGGTCTTTCGTCTGGCTTCTCCACCCCCACTCCTTTTTCCTCCCTCTTCCCGTATCCTCCCCGCCCTCCCACTTGCCTCTTTATTCCAAACACCCCCCCACCCCCCTATTTCATCTTCATATTTCACCCACTCATCGTCTTGATTAGCTAAGTTCCAATGATATGAAACGTTAAGACCAAATATCTATCTATCTCGACCTCTCCAGCTAGGGTGGCCCTACCAGAAGCATACGCTTCCGCCTGCATAGCTCTCGGGATCGACAAAGCATGCAAATCTGCCCATCACGATAAGGCATGCAGCATTTAGGGCAGGTTCATTAATATATCAGCACAATACATTTACACATTCTCTACGAACGCAATATAGAAAATACAAAAATATGCCAATTCTTGTAACTTATTCAGATGTTTTGGTCAGAAGGTTCATGAAAGTATAGACGTGCTCACTTATCAACGCGTCACACAGAGCGTTTTCCTCAGACAATAAACAACGTTATTTGCTCGCAACTAAATGTCCAGAGACAACTGGGACTATAATATTTTATTTATTCATTCATTCCGCCGCAGCGAGCGCGCTTTTCATTTAGCGCGCGGTAGAAAGTATTTCATTCAGGAACATTACCTCTGAATGGTGATGCGAACACGGGGGGGGATATGACGTCACGCCAGATTGCAGGCGGAGCAAAAAGTGTTGTCGAAACTGCACTTAGGCACGTTTAGCAAGGCGTACATGAAAGAGCAGTATCGACCGCGGTATGATTAGTCAAACATGAGCTATATGTATTTATACATAAGCTCGTCAAGAAGAAAATTTGTAGAGTTAACAGGGAAGGATACCTCTACGTCAAAAACCGTACAAATTTTAATTTATAAATTATATCACAAGAATGGGCTTCGAAATCTAAAATCTGAATCAACAGCGCACTGAGGTTTGGTAAGATCTACATACTGAATGCTCTTAGTTGTGTGTTACATTATAATCAGTATGTTTTTTTATATATAATTAATTTTATTACTAATTATCGAAATAATAATCAATATAACTACGCTAATGGTTACAATATTTCATTCAGTCTGTAGGGCTTACCATAACACAGTGCGCTGGTGATTAAGATTTTCGATTTCTTGTTGCAATCTTGAGATATAATTAAATAATGAAAATTTTCTGCGGTTTTTGATGTAGATTCTACCCTTCGCTCTTAAAATAACCACGTAAAGTAAAAGCGCGTATGAAGTCGAAAGCTTTAGAGGCGAGATGTTGTAAAATTAGTAAAATAATAATAATAAAACATAGTCAAACGAACCATTTGAAAACAGTTCAAAAGTGTTTTTAAGTTTTTGAACTGAGCATACTCTAAATATAACTCGTTTTATAAAATAAATCACTGTTCAGCAGTAGAACTCGCCTCATATTCAAGGTTTTGATGAAACGAAAGAAATAGATGCTTCAAAATGCTTAATTTAAAATAATTAATGCTAAATTGAGAAAAATAATCGGCAACAAAAAATTATCTGTAACAATAAGTTACAGTAGCCCCATTTTAAAATTAATATTATACGATCCTCCAACGCAGAGTTGCTTCTACTTTGAAATGGTTTACCCGGCTCCTCCACCAACGTGATCGGTTGTCGCTCAAAACCAGCTAGTGGTCGTACGGAAATTACGGACGGCTTTTTAAATATACTATACAAGATAAATAGGGAATGAATGACGCTTAATTGAATGTGGATGAAAGTCCCCCACTGCATATCAGTTTAGTTACTGAGTGGGTACTCTAAATGTGAATTTATTTTATTTTATTTAATGTAGTGTATTAGTAGAAACTGATATAGGTCTCTTACAACAACTTCGGTAATGCTTTCGTCATCAATCAATGACGGTCGCTGGTTGGCTGCCGCTCACCCACCCGTGACGAAAGTATTAACGAAGTTGTTGTACGACGAGTATATGTGTCTATAATTGTTCCCTTTGTATCCAAATTCGGTAATGCTTTCGTCATCAATCAATGACGGTCGCTGGTTGGCTGCCGCTCACCCATCCGTGACGGAAGCATTAACGAAGATGTTGTACGACGAGTATATGTGTCTATAATGTTCCCTTTGTATCCAAATACTGGCAAGCTACACCGCTATAGGCTCTCTCTGAGTTGAGACCGATAGGCATATCCAATTGAAATGCTGTGAAAGATTGTGTTCGAAAGTGACTAGTTGGCAGAAAGGGGTAATCAGTATCACATGAATAACCAGAACTACCTTCACAGTTCATAGTGGGTGTCGTAAGGAATACCCTAATTTTGTTAAAATTGAGACATGTTAGTGACAGTCGAAAATCATTTGTGATGCATTTCTTGGTATTCCTATACATTCCTCTAAAGTGGTCAGGGTAGTAAAGCTGTTTACAAAGACTATGAGGTTAAAAATATCAATAGGACGCCGTCCGCTCTCCACTCAGACATAAAACTATACCAGTAAGTTGGTTATTCCTCACAGAATATTTTTTATCTTGTATCTTGTGTTGTTTGTTACTATATATATTGTGATTTTACTTTTTATTATTGTATCGCACTTGTGGGGCAATGCCCTGTTGCGGATAAATAAACATGAACCATGATGAAACACAAAATTTCTTTCTTCCTGGAAGTTCTAGTGAGAAAGGTTGTTTGGTTTTGGACAAGCTCTTTGTTAAAATGCCTCTTGTAAACGTATCCTTGTATATATTCATCTATTGTCTTACAGCGTTGCCGGTGTTGATGCGTCAGTTCATCAGTTCATTCCACGCGGCAACGTTGTATGAATGTTCTACTCGGCGCCTCCACCAAGCGCTTAGTTTACAAACAGTTGGCAGCAGTGGCGGAGCGTACATGTTATTTTAAGGGTGAAAATTGACCGAGGGAGGGGGGATAACCCCCTTATTCTGCCGAACACTACAATGTTTATTTGCATATCCATCAAATTAGTAATTATAGCTAAGTCATTACCAAAGTTTTGACATGTAACTTGATATATCTTACGTTATACCTACAGCTACACAATAATAATTAATAATTTTTCGTTGGAATACCCGTTATAGGTGTCCTACACCAGCTTTACCTGATGTGCCCCTCTTCAGGTGACTAACTAGGTATATTATGGTGTTTGGATAGCTGGGAAGGAATGTCCTAGGACTGAATTAGTAGGACTCAGTCCCAGCATTCGCCTTTAGGACTGAGGAAACCTCGGTAAAAACCTTCAGTCAGGACTGCCGGTGGCCGGAATCGAACCGGCGACCTCCCGAATTAGAGTCTCGCGTCTTACCGCTGAGCCACCTCTATCGGAACACAATACATTTGACGGCACTCGAAAGCGCCGAAAACATTCCTCTCTTTCTATATTCAACCGTATCAAGCCTATAGATCGGTTAGGAACTTTTGTCAACGCATATACAAAGAATGGCTGCCTTAGTATTAGCTGGACCAAACATGGGCAGGCAATTGTACAGCTTATCAGCGATTTCTTTTTTTTAGAGTTTAAGCTCCGATTAAGTAAGCTCGATTTGGTAACCATGATTTTAACCAACGTTATACATTCAAAATGCAGCCATGTATGGATAATCTCCGATTACCGCTAATCGGAGTTTAATAGGTTGCTAAACCGACAGTTTGCATTGTTCCTTTCCAGAATTGTTGGGCAAACGCAAATGCAAACCATTAAATCTTCCTTTGTTTTTGAATTCAATAAGTTTCATGAAAGTTTTGAGACGTGTATAGGCTGGAGCGGTTGATCATTGTACTAAAACAGCCTTGCTCACATTCACCATGTATGTTTTGTTCAACCCGGGGTATTTCTTGGTCAGGCTTCTGACTATGACATACACGGACACACCCTAACCCGTTTAGGCCCCCAATGTTATCGCCATTAATTAAACACCCTGTCAATTCCCTATTAACACCCAATCTAAAGTACGGACCCCACGCGTGAGTGGTGAGTAAGCTCCATTTACAGCTAATTGAATAGGAAATGGGATTGACTAGATTTATTGGGTGTACGGCTGCCAATTTTATTTCATCAAGAGTCGTATAATTGGAAGAGGCCTAGATGTCCTTCAATACATCGTGCTCATTGGTCGAGCGAAGCTGTTTTTGTCCATTTGACTGATGTGGCTTCCAGGACTCCATTTGTCGCGCGGGTAAAAACATGGAGAAGAGTGGTTGAGGCCATCAAAACTTTTGTTCTTCATTGCAAAAAATTAGTGCTTTGAAACACAGGCGAGGGGGGAGGGAAGTTGATAAACGGGATCTCGGCTGTAAGGATAGGTGAGGATTTGGGGACAAAAGTATTTATTCATATGTCATTATACGTATTTGTAAAGGTCTCTCACACCAAGAAGTAAGATAGTGTCAGGGGAGTCAGGACCACCCACAACTAGTTTCCAACTTAACAAGTGCGAATCGCTAACGTTTTTCCAGATTATCTAGTACTATTTGGTTGCGTTAAGTTTTTTGACGGAAACCTGCTTCCACGTTTGCTTGTGCTCTTCTATCAAAAAAACTTACCGCAGCCAAATTGTACTAGATAATCGGGAAAAACGTTAGTTATTCACGCTTGTTAAGTTGGAAACTAAATGTGGGCGGTCCTGATACTATCTTACTTCTAACTGTGAGAGACCTATAGCAAAGCTTTTTATTCTTGTCCGCGAAACAACCCTACAGATCAATGATTTCGTCATGGACGAGTTCTTTGTGACCAATCAGCGAGCCTCACGAGCTACTTCTCTATGACTACGTTTATCACAGAGCTCACAAACGGCTTAGCAAACCGGTTTTGCCCAAAAACGTTTTACAGTGGTTGATATACATATCGGTTTTGCTGTAAAACACTTTAGTTCCAAATCAGTTTGGAAAGTGGTTTGGATAAGGAAAATTGCAAGATTTGTGGTTGGTATACGCACAAACTGTTTCACCAATGCGTTTTAGGGTGCGCACGCACATTGACAGCTCAACCATGTGGTAGGCGGTGACATTACAGCCAAGTGCCAGAATTCAGCTGCTGAGTTCGCTTAGGTAAGCGGAAAATGACGTCATACTTACTGCGCTGACTTGTAATTTTGGAACGAAAACGCTTGTTATTAAGATGGTGGGTTATCAAAATACCATTTGTTCCATTTCTGATTCTTCTTCGTGAAACTATTGCTGCAACAAAATGGGTAGTCTGATATTTAAGTACAAAATATGGCTTAATCTGCTATTTAAGAGCGAAGGATACCTCTACGTCAAAAACCGCAGAAAAGTTTCATTTTTTAATTATATCTCAAGATTGAAACACAACATCAAAAATCTGAGACACCATAGCGCTGTGGTATGGTAAGCCCTACACACTGAATGATAAATGTATTTAACGTTATCATCAGTATGACTGTGATAACGATTTCCTTAGTAATTTGAGGAAATCGTTATCACAGTCATACTGATGATAACGTTAAATACATTTATCATTCAGTGTGTAGGGATTACCAAACCACAGCGCTATGGTGTCTCAGATTTTTGATGTTGTGTTTCAATCTTGAGATATAGTTAAAAAATGAAAATTGTCTGCGGTTTTTGACGTAGAGGTATCCTTCGCTCTTAAGTGCAAGGATTCAAGTATTATATACTAAAAAAAGGAAACGCCAATAACAAAAGTTTCGTATTTCGTATTTACCGCGTTTTTGAGGTTAGCAATTGGACTCAGCGGCATTTTGTTCCGCTTAGTTCGCTTACCAAGCAGACTCAGTATACTGAATAATGGAACGCCTTGTTTACTGTCAGTAAAGTAAGTAGCTTAATACTGGAACACTCAGCTTGCTCAGCAGACTCAGCTGCTGAATTCTGGCACGCGGCTGATGTTCGACTTTCGATATCAGAGTGTTGCTATTGTTGTATAGTTAGTAATATCAGCTGTCCGACTATTTTCTTGTTTGATCCACATCCCAACCTAAAAGTTATCTGTACGTGAACGTTTATAGGTTTTAAAAGGTTTTACACACATTTATAATAGAATATAGAAGTGTGTGGTCAAAGCTTTGTAGATATTGTTTGACGGCAATATTGGATACGCTTCCAAACCATTTTTACGAGTCTTTTGTGATATACGGGAAAACATAAAACCGTTTTAGACCAAAACCGGTTTTCTAAATCGTTTCTGAGTTAAGACTGGTCCACACATTTAAGGTTTAACGCGTAGTCGTAAAGTTGGATCATAGGAAACACGTAGTGGCGTTCACACAAAGTTTTAGTTTTAAGACGTTGTTTTCATTGTTGCTTTTAAAACAACGTCTTAAAACCGTATGCATTATGTCTTCAAAATCTGTGTGGACCAGCCTTTATGTGATATATGTAGTCCATGAAAGTTTCAAATATTGTAATCATGATTCGTTTCATTCTTGGCGTTCTCCTGTTTATGCGGACCGAAACTTCTGATTGGTTTAAAACTATTCGCCCGCCTCATTCGCGTGCTCGAGAACATTCTCTCCCAACACAGTCGTAGTTCAGGCAGCGACCCTCTACGGGGGCACATTAGCAACTCGGGTGCTGATAGGGTTGACCTTCAACCCCGACTTCCTCACTAAATTCACTGGTTGGGGAGAGAAGTTCAGTCGAGGACTTTCTCGAGCACATTCATTTGCAACCCGGCACTTTCGAGGACAAGAGAGCCACTTGCAAGGGGACCTGATATGATGGTATACTGGCGACGCCGTAAGAAGCGAGGTGTCTCCTAATTCTGAGAAGAGACGGTCGCTCCATACGGTCTATTTCAACGGTATTCACCTCGAGATTTCCCGATACCTGCAGTGTTATTGTCCACTGTATTGACTGCACCGACCGTGAATGAAATGCGACCCCACCACGTCTGACAACAGGCGGGCGATATCATCACTACAATACCTGAGACAAGAGAACGGGATGCAACTAGATTTATGTTGGTAGTAGTCAGATGCGTCACTTCCCTATTACATAATCCGTGACGACAACACCTTGCAAGTTAATTTGACGAGACTATATCCTGTACTTCATGAGATGCTCAGTACACGAGACCCTAGCACAGAAGGCGCTGGTTCGAAACTAACTTAGGTGTCCGTCACAGTGATCCAACGTGTTCCAACTTGACGTTTTTGTCGACTAGCTTCCCTAGCAGACTTACGCAACAATAGGGAACACGCGAATGAAAATTTTAATCGATTTTTAAATACCTTGTCTCTCATTAAATAATTTTGTGTCTTTGAATTTCGAAAAACGGATCAGTCAATGCCTCAAAATAATTGGTTTAGTAACGATAAATAAAAGGGCACGAAAAACGAGCCGCCGCCATGTTGATGGGATTCGACGTCATGGTTTGTGTCTGTGTACGCTCACCGCCTCAGCGATTGGTCTGTTACGCCACGTCTACTGAATCATGACGTCACAGCCGCCTGGACGCGTTTTGATCCCCGAGTTGAAACTTCAATAAATGCGACCACATTAAATCAATTTAAAAAAAAAATTTTACTTAGGACTTGCATTAATATAATTTTTGTATCTGATACTATTAAACTAAGTACGTGGTTTAACAAAAAAAAAATCGTACGCGTGTTGCCTTTTATTACAACAATTGTTAATTGTTGTGTTGGTCGGCGAAGTAGGCGAAGCAGGCCAAAATAGACAAGTCAAACTCAACATTGTACTTAGGGTCAGAGAACATTAATTGTTTTGTTTTTAGACAAGTATAATATGCGCATATTAAATTGGTTTTAAGGGACCCCCCTATTAATATCGTATCTATAATGGCCGCGCAATTTAAGCCCCTCACTCGAGACAAGTCTAGCTGGCGGTATAAACGAAGCTCGCGTCTATATTGGTAAATTACTCAATTGAGCCCCCCCCCCCCCCCAACGCGCGATCGCATAACGGGACGTCCGCCATTTTATTGTCCGTCATGTGATGCCACATCCTGTCGTGCGGTGCCCTGATTGGCACCATCGCGTCGTTAGAGTTAGACCCAATTTGATTTACGACGCGAGGGTTACGAAAGTCCGTCCTGGAGTCGCGGACACCAGTCAAGTTCGGTTTGCACACTTATTTAAGGTTTAAGGTTTAAGGTTCTATCTTCGTAACTGTTTTACTTAGGATCGCTACTATTGGCCGGATTTATAAAAAGTCGTTTTTTTATGATCAGTTTAAAACTGAATAGGACAGACATTAAATAAATAAATAAATTAATTAATAAATAAATAAATAAATAAATAAATAAATAAATAAATAAATAAATAAATAAATAAATAAATAAATAAATAAATAAATAAATAAATAAATAAATAAATAAATAAATAAATAAATAAATAAATAAATAAATAAATAAATAAATAAATAAATAAATAAATAAATAAATAAATAAATAAATAAATAAATAAATAAATAAATAAATAAATAAATAAATAAATAAATAAATAAATAAATAAATAAATAAATAAATAAATAAATCAATAAATAAATAAATAAATAAATAAATAAATAAATATATAAATAAAATAAATAAATAAATTAATAAATGAATGAATGAATGAATGAATGAATGAATGAATGAATGAATGAATAAATAAATTCTAAAAAAAAAAAAAATAAATTAGCTAGGCTAAGAATTTATGGTAGGAGAGCTATAACGTTGCTATTGTTTCCTTGAATTTTTAATCAAAGGAAAGTGTGTACACGCAATCATGCTTTGGTTTGATTTGATTTTGTTAGCCCTTATAAACCTTACATCTTAAATATATGTGTAAGCCGACCGTAACGAGACCTCTTACGTTGCACTCACAATTACAGGTTTCTTTCTTCCAGTTCGGATATGTTATGAAATTTAATTAAAATTTAATATCGCGAAGTAATTCATCTTGAGCGGAAAGATATTTCACTGCTTCACTGCCAGAAAAGAAACGTGTAGATTTTTCTCAGAGTATATCGTTTATCTATCAGGTTCAGACCAACATTTTCAATTTCGTATTCAATATTTTAAATTTTGATGGATTCATTCTTCGAAACATTGCATACGGATCGAGGTTCAATTCGGGGAGGGAGGGGGGGGGGGGGGGGGGCAAACGAAATTCGTCGGCCTGCTCTTCCCCCTTTAAAAACACACACACCTCAGCCACCCATCCCCGTAATTAATTATTCACAGTGAATCCCCCCCCCCCCCCGCCCCCTCCTTCCAAAAATATATATTTACAATAACACTACTAAACGGAGGGTATTCTACAATCTACTACATTTTATTCGTTTAGTTATATTGAGTTGTGAAAGTAAATGCTATGTGAATTTACAAATATATCGCTTACCTATATAGACAAATACAATACACCAGCACATATAGTATAACTTGTAGCTTTGGGGATAAGATCAACGCACTATATACTACCTTCTTTTACAAGTTTTACAAATTATAATTTAAAACCTCAATGGAACAGATAACATTGTCGCAACATACACATAGAACACTAATTCGCTACCAAATTCTGGAACGGCAAATTTACATAAAACTACGTAATGCTGGCGCTCCGCCAAAACCGAGAAAAACTTGGCTTGGGTTTCGACTTGTCCGGTTCCCCTGTTTACGAATGCGTCGGGTAGTGTTAGGGGAGCACGCATGAATGAGCACACAGGAACAAGGGGCCATTTTGTTTCCCTCTTCCCTTCTCAATGTCCAAACACAAGATCGTTAGTACTAGTCAAGTTACTTTATGTATTATGCCGTGTTTCTTAGTTTAGTTTTCATATGGTAGTACGCCTACTCAAAAACTCAAAATTTAAAAAATTTGCCTCTGTCGTGTAGAATATATGAACCTGTGTTTTGACAACACTGTTTTGTTTATTATAAAAACCTAGTAATTGGACTGTACAATGTTCCTTGTGACAGATAAAAAATATTTTAAAACGTGGCATTTAATAACGGGGCATAACGTTTTACCTGTTCTACTATGTTTCCGTTTTAATTGTTTTGTTTAGCATGTATCATTATATTATGCCACGTTTCTTTTAGTAAGTGTCATAGCTATACTCAAAAACACAAATTTAAATAATTTGCATCCTTGTGTAAAATATAATATAAACCTGTGTTGAAACAACTGTTTTGATTATAATTATTTATTATGCCATGTTCTTTTATCTGTAGTCTATCTAAAAGTTACACCACAGGTTTAGACCTGTGGTGTAACTTTTGTAATGTAATTTCTTTATTTGAATCTTCAATTTTGTATTTGTTATGTCAAACGTGTATTGAAAATGTGTATACACATCTAAATAAATCCTCATTATAAAGAGCGGAAGCCCATTTTGGTCAATAGATAAATGCATGGACTTAAGTACTCTGGACAACAGCTTAATGATAGTTGATGGCGCTAGGTACGTATCATCATTATAGAGCGCTATAAAGAGCAGCAAGGAAACTGTCATCACTGAGACTCTGACTGATGTTGTTATCTAATAGAAAGATTGCTCAGAGATAAATCTTGCTCTTGGTTCCGGTCTTAATCAAGAGTATAGGGTGAGTAATAATCCGAGACGACGCAGGGCTTTGGTGTGATCTATTGCTATAGAAGGTAACACCGAAATATGAGGGAACAATTTTATTTCGCAAAATGAACATGAATTGGTTGATTTTAAAACAGAAAATACACAAATTGAATCACCGAAATTCGTGTAAATCGGTAAATAACAACGGAATGCACATTATTTGTGTTTTTAGTCATGAAAAGCACAACAAAGTGAGTAGTTTCATTAAATTGGATGCTATTGTTTCAGCTTTTTGTTATTTTAGACCCATATAATTTTACCCAATAGAAGTGTTTGAATCTTAGGAACAAGACAGGGCTCGTTCTAGGCTTGTTGTATCCCCTATTTCAGTCACCAACTCTCCGTTACTGAGTTTGAGTATAAACACAAATTGAGTATGTTTCTTTCGTGATTTAATTAGGTAGGTTACATTAAAAACGCCGATCGTAATGTATCTAATAGAGTTTTTGTACGACATTATGACGTAAATAAATATAAGAAAAGCACACAAACTGCAATATACGTCACATGCAATAAATAATTACGAGGGAAGTTATTTTACGATCCAAGGATATAAACGCGTCCTTGAGCTAGAAAATACGCCAGTAAGTTTTATCTCAACCCCCAGTGCTCCTTTGCCTTTCAGTCTTTCACTTCGCGCGATACAAATAGAGGTTCAAGCCAGCCTTTTCAGGACTTTCCTTTCAATGCCCACCATATTTTACACACAAAAACCATAGAGAAACTTTCAGCACACTTTTAAATGCAAACCCAAGTGAAACAGAATGATAGCTCACGGGTATAAGAGCAGTGTGCTCTTCAACTGGGTCGCACAGATAGGCAAAGCGGAGGCAATTAGCGGGCTGTGTCAGGAGGCCTATGTGACTAATGGTATAATGCGCGACTCTTGAATTGCACTTGGACGGGCAGGACCGCAATACGCCCTAATTAACTCTCCCGTCTTGGAGTGGGTGTTTTAAAGAAGATATCACGGCAAACAAAGAAACAAACTTGATATAGTTGTCCCAAGACTACCTTACACATGCTTTTATCAAAGGCGACGGGTTCGTAGCCAATCAGCGGTCGGTACTTGCGCGGGTGTGTCTCGGGCGGTTCGCTGGTTGGCTATAAGAGCCTCGCATATTGTGACGAAAGCATATTGTTCTGAATCAGCCTTGTTGATTCTGGCATTTGTCTGCAGGTGTTCGCACTGTCCAATCACTGATTCATGTGTTTCATATTTGAAATATAGATCTTTGATTGGTTACCGCTCACTCGTCGATGGTGTTCGTAGCTTACAGGGTTGGTTTAGTCGCTTTAAATTAAAGTCCCCCCCTGCAAATCAGTTTCATTACTGAGTGGGTAGACTCTAAATGTGGATTTATTTATGTATTATTTGTACTGTGTTACATTTTGTATTTGGTTATTTTAAGTTGACTGCAACCCTACCTTTCTCGCACGCGTTCAGCCGGTACCGAGTGGTGGTGGAAAGGGGGAGGGGAAATAATTACATAATCCGTGACGACAACACCTTGTACGTTACAGTGAGAGCAGTATATAGGTTAAATGCCAATTGTAAGTTGTAAGGAGAGACAATACTTTTCACCCCACTGGAAACCAATGAATGTTTCTCTTCACTTTGGAACTTGACTATAATCTATCTATAATCTACATGATACTGTGCATATGTAAACGGAGACGGGAGCCTTCATCTTCTATATATATAAAAGAAAGATGTATGTATATGTATGTATGTATGTATGTATGTATGTATATCCTTTATACATTACTAAACCATTCATCCGATCTCCATGAAACTTGGCACATTTATGTATTTTTTCACGGGGAAGGTTTCTATGCTATCCATTTTGGTTTTGCACGTGGTGATCGGTGCCTGCAAAGAGGGCTCACCAATGAATTGACTTCGACACCGTTGGTACATATCACCATGAAACTTTGCCCTCATATGTATTTTTTCACGGGGAAGGTTTCTATGCTATCCATTTTGCTGTAACTTCCCCACGTGGTGATCGGTGCCTGCAAAGAGGGCTCACCAATGAATTGAGTTCGACACCGTTGGACATATCACCATGCAACTTGGCACATATATTTTTTTTCACGGGGAAGGTTTCTATGCTATGCATTTTGTTTTAACTCCTTCACGAGGTCGAAGGCTCGGCCGTAGCAGTTGGGGGGGGGGGGGGGGGAGGGGGGGGGGGGTTCAAAAACAGAAAATGGAATCACTCACTACAAATCTAGAGTTATCGTTATTTAAAAACCACCCGGCCCTTACCCCGGCCGCCTAATTCAGAAACATTCGCGGGCGTACGCACAACTCACAAACTTTGATGAATTGTTGTGCGCATGCCCGCGAATGTTTCTGAATGTAATAACAAAAGTGTGTACATCATAGTTTAGCGACAGTTCACCAAGTGACACACCAAGAGTCGCGCAATCTGGTAGAACCGAGGCTAAAGCGCTGCGTATTGTTGAGATGACTCATCGTGTACTATGCCTACTAGCCACACAGGCACATAAACACCGGTAGAGTCGGTGTCAAATAGTTGTGACACAGTTCGCGTGTGTTCGTTGTGAACTATAGATGTTTACTTGTTACGTTTGGTACCTGGGCATGGTCACATTCGAATCCATAGTTTATCCAATGAGAAGGAGTTCACGTGACTGACCATTTTTTTTGTGTGTAATGTAATAAACTTAATTCGCTGTTAATTCAATTATGCCACCCAAACAAAACAATAACGGTCGATCTACACCTCAAGCAAGAAAGAAAAGAGCATCACGGGCATCAGAAACAGACGAGCAACGGGAAGCAAGACTCGAAACCGTCCGAGTACACACTGCTCAAGCCAAATCGTGTGAAACAGACGAGCAACGGGAAGCAAGACTCGAAACCGTCCGAGTTCACAATGCTCAAGCCAGATCGTGTGAAACAGACGAGCAACGGGAAGCAAGACTCACTTCCACTTCGCACTTTCTTTTTTTCAGTGGCATTGCAACGCATGCCGGGTACTCGCTAGTAATATACTAGGAAAACGCTCTGTTTGACGCGTTGATAAGCGAGCGCCTCAATATCTACGAACTTTCTGGCGAAAAGTTTTCAATGCTAATACGAACAACAATTAACAACAATTCAAGAATGCGCATTGCAAAAATTGTTCTTATTTCCATGGCTATTATACTTTCCGACATTGTTGTATGCAGTGCAATGTGCGTTGCTAAGAATTTTCGTGGTCATGTTTTCAACACGGTCCACCACCGTTACTAACAGTTATTGACAGCAATAGAAATGTAATTTCTGCCTCTAATACGTATTGGATCGCGTTTACATTAGTATATTCGTGACCGGACAAAAATGTACTATCAGATAGCCACCTCACATTTTGCCGTTACTGCGTTTTAGAAAAATATTTTCGAGTAACTTTCATGTAACTTTGCCAATATTTATCAGATCGCCATTACATTAACATATTCGTGACCGGAAAAAACTGTAGAAAAATCTGGCTATCTCACATTTTGCCGCCATTTTGTTTCAGAAAAATATTTTGCAGTAACTATGGTGTAACTTTGTAACTTTTCGAACGATTTTGCCTCAAAACTATACACCTTCAATCCACATCGAGGCTTGTGGATGGTCCAAATTTCAAGTTGATCGGACTTTCCGTTCGACCGCTATCGACGGACATAAAAAAAAAAAAACAAAAAAAACAAACAAACAAACAAACAAACAAACAAACAAACAAACAAACAAACAAACAAAAAAACAGAACGAAGTGCCATAAGAGTCAAGTGGAAACGCTCGCTTCGCTCGCTTAATAAATGCTTCTTCCTGAAAATCAGTTATTGTAACTGTGTGCGTAAATAATAAAAAAATACATAAATTCACATTTAGAGTCTACCCATTCAGTAAAAAGACTGATTTGCAGTGGGGGACTTTAATTAAAAGCGACTAAACCAACCCTGTAGGCTCCGAACACTATCGACGAGTGAGCGATAACTAGAGATACGTCTTTTAGCAAAACGTTTCTCTTAATTTAGCTTTATTCATTTTAAATTTAGCATTTGTAGCATTTATATTTTTCTTTCCGTCAAAACCATGTATATCAGGGGGTTTCTTGCACTTCTAATGAAAAATTATGTGCAGGAACTAGTTAAAATCAAAAATCTCAAAAGGAATGGAAACACATTTCTTTTTGTATAATTGCATTTTGCAGCGTTTTCAAAAATAAAACCTACAAATAAATGACCAATTGTTCAGCATCTAAAACCTAAAACGCTAAAATAATAACGTATCTCTATAGCGATAACCAATCAAAGATCAAATTTACTGTTATTTATTTATGTTATTGTGTTGGCCTGCAGCAGTTGTTGGCTCCTCTGACGTCACTGCTTACGTATTACGTATAACGCACGCATAGCGCTTAGTGGGTCGCTGGGGCGCAGACCGACTTGACAGGCAGAACTAATGGTTAGTGATATGAACCTAATATAGCTAAGAGCTCTCTTCAAGGATTTCCCGAAAAAAAAAGCAACGTTGAAATGATTTGCATATACTTTGTGTTTCTTTCAATTTGTACACTTTAACAAAGTATGTATAAACTTGTCAGAAAATGTGAACATTTTTAAAGTCATGAACAGCATCTCAAACTTCCACAGAATATTTTTCCTCCTATCCAGTATACAGACCTTCTTTACATATTCGCTCACTTTTCTTATATAGATATTTATTCTTGCCAATCTCAGCGAAAAGATATAACTAATGGATGTGCCTCGGAAGCTCTGAGAGACCTCGCCGCTAATATATCCACTTAGTTTTCTAGAGAGAAAATTGTGACAAGTCTTCTAAAATCATAACTCCCGAGTATTTGCTGCATTCCAGTCAAAAGTAGAAAAGTTAATTCCGAAATGGTTCTGCACTGGAGAAAATGTCACAAATTGTGATATTAGTCCAGCATCAAATGGAATCCTGTGCAATTTCGAGGAAAGAGTATAGCACTATATACCAATGTGTTCATAAGGTTTCACAGTATTTAGCGCACTTTGGTGCCAGAGCGATATCCGCGACTGGGGGCGGGGGCGGTGCCCCCAATTTTGACTACGCATTGCATTGAATATCGCTCAATTACGGCCAAACAGTTAGTCTGACAACGAAAATGATGATTATAAAATATATTTGTGTGTAATTGATAAATATTTCCTTGTCACAATTATTCATGTACGGTACATAGTGCGAAAGTTATCGTCAATTAAGTATAAAATTAATATATTCTCAATATATAAAACCATGGGACAACCATATATTATCAAAACATTACAAACACATTCATACACGTATAGAAATGTCAGAGTGTTACCATATCGGTGATTTGTTTTCATAATTTTATCTTCAAGTGATTGGTATTAGTGAAGTATTAAAGACAAGAATGCGTGGGGCTTTTGTGCGAACGCTAAACACAGGTGTAATGCATAGAAGCATTGGCAATCATAATATTGTACTATTTCGAAAGAAAAGTACACTTATATCTTCGTTTTAGCTTGTAAAATAATAATTTGGATGGTGCCAAGCTCCAAAATTAGGCGTTAACAAGTTATACATAAAAAACAAAATGGCCGACTCGCATGAGGTTTTGCCTATTTATCTTCACAATCGTGCATTTTTTGGCAAAACTTAATATGACAAAAATTGTTTCTAGTAAAATTCTACACACATATAATACTTGGATATTTTCATAGGAAGTACTACTTACGTACCAATTTAATTTTTGTATGTGTGCATCTGAACTCAAATGTACAAAACTTGGCTCCCGTTCGCTTCTTGATGAAGCAACTGTGACCTACGGGAGTGTTCTTAATATCTTCTTTTAAGCTCATCAAATCATAATATTGATGGTGCCAAGCTCCAATGATAGGCGTTTACGTGTTGCATGTGAAAAACAAAATGGCTGTCACTTCAGGTGGTTTTGGCAATTTATCTTCATAACCGTACTATTTATGACAAAATCTAACATGACAAAACATATTCCTTGTAAAATTCTACATACAATTCATATTCAGGTATTTTCATATGATTTACCATTTACCTACAAATTTAGATTTGTGTATGTTAATCTGTACTCAAATGTACAAGCATTGGCTCCCCTGGGCTACTTGATGAAGCAAGTATGGACTATGAGAGTGGGCTAAATCTCTTCCTTTTAGCTTGTAGAATAATAATTTTGATGGTGCGAAACTCAAGTACTAGGCGTTCAAGAGAAACACGCAAAAAACAAAATGCCCGCTAATAGGGTGTATTCAGATGTACATTCGTCGGTTGTTTGATGAAGCAAGTATAGGAGTGGGCTCAGTTTCTTCTTTATAGCTTATTAAGTAATAATTGTGATGGTGCCTACCTTAAATATGGGGCATTATCGAGTTACACGTAAAATACAAAATGGCCACCACTATAGGTAGTTTTTACAATTTACCGACATAACCGTACGTTTTATGACAAAATGTAATATGACAAAAATTATTTCTTGTAAAATTGTACACACATATGATATTTACATATTTTTATAGGACTTACCATTAACCTAAAAATTAAAATTTCTTCATGTTAATTAGTACTCAAATGTATTTTTTTTTTTTTACGTGTTTCTCTTGAACGCCTAGTACTTGAGTTTCGCACCATCAAAATTATTGTTCTACAAGCTAAAAGGAAGAGATTTAGCCCACTCTCATAGTCCATACTTGCTTCATCAAGTAGCCCAGGGGAGCCAATGCTTGTACATTTGAGTACAGATTAACATACACAAATCTAAATTTGTAGGTAAATGGTAAATCATATGAAAATACCTGAATATGAATTGTATGTAGAATTTTACAAGGAATATTTTTTGTCGTGTTAGATTTTGTCATAAATAGTACGGTTATGAAGATAAATTGCCAAAACCACCTGAAGTGACAGCCATTTGGTTTTTCACATGCAACACGTAAACGCCTATCATTGAAGCTTGGCACCATCAATATTATTATTTGATGAGCTTAAAAGAAGATATTAAGAACACTCCCGTAGGTCACAGTTGCTTCATCAAGAAGCGAACGGGAGCCAAGTTTTGTACACTTGAGTTCAGATGCGCACATGCAAAAATTAAATTTGTACGTAAGTAGTACTTCCTATGCAAATATCCAAGTATCATATGTGTGTAGAATTTTACTAGAAACAATTTTTGTCATATAACGTTTTGCCAAAAAATGCACGATTGTGAAGATAAATAGGCAAAACCTCATGAGAGTCGGCCATTTTGTTTTTTATGTATAACTTGTAAACGCCTAATTTTGGAACTTGGCACCATCCAAATTATTTTTTTGCAAGCTAAAACGAAGATACAAGTGTACTTTTCTTTCGAAATAGTACAATATTATGATTGCCAATGCTTCTATGCATTACACCTGTGTTTAGCGGGCGCACAAAAGCCCCACGCATTCTTGTCTTTAATACTTCACTAATACCACTCGCTTGAAGATAAAATTATGAAAACAAATCACCGATATGGCAACACTCTGACATTTCTATACGTGTATGAATGTGTTTGTAATGTTTTGATAATATATGGTTGTCCCATGGTTTTATATATTGAGAATATATTAATTTTATACTTAATTGACGATAACTTTCGCACTATGTACCGTACATGAATAATTGTGACAAGGAAATATTTATCAACTACACACAAATATATTGTATAATCATCATTTTCGTTGTCAGACCAACCGTTTGGCCGTAATTGAGCAATATTCAATGCAATGCGTAGTCAAAATTGGGGGCACCGCCCCCGCCCCCAGTCGCGGATATCGCTCTGGCACCAAAGTGCGCTAGATACTGTGAAACCTTATGAACACATTGGTATATGGTGCTATACTCTTTCCTCGAAATTGCACAGGACTATGATTTTCGACACTTTGATGCTGGACTATATACCATGGACATGAAATCTACTCAGCTCAGCTGAAATCATAATACCATCGCAGCCACTTACTCTCAAGGGTGGAAACGAATCTTCTGAAAGGCGCAAATCGTGTTAACTCAGCTATAATGCCGTATACTGTGAAAGTAACCAATTATTTTCTACCACAGGGGAAAACGACTCCACGGGATCAAAGTCTTGAAACTCTAATGAATTCTTCCCCCCCCCCCCCCCCCATCCCGTAAAGACTTTTTATCGCAACTATTGACGGAGTTTCTTTTCCCTTATTTCCGTCCAGCGATCTATAGCGCGGTGACGCAAAACTTTCGAGCTTTTTCAGAGACCTTGGCTTAACTTTCGGCGAAGGAAGGAAGAAAGTTTGTTTTGGTCGCCGGCTTTTGATCTATTTCTTTATAGATCTCCATGCACGCATTGTGTAATAGCCCCAATGTATGTATTCGTACACCGACTTCACATCCGTGTCTATTGCCTCTTTCATGCGCGCTAATTCAAAAATAGTGAACAGATTCCTGGCGTGCTTTCACACATTCGTAAATGTATAGTCTTCCACTGAACAGTACACATGCCTAATTAGCCACGCCCACCTTTCCAGGTAACTCAAAAATAGTGAACAGATTCCTGGCGTGCTTTCACACATTCGTAAATGTATAGTCTTCCACTGAACAGTACACATGCCTAATTAGCCACGCCCACCTTTCCAGGTAACTCAAAAATAGTGAACAGATTCCTGGCGTGCTTTCACACATTCGTAAATGTATAGTCTTCCACTGAACAGTACACATGCCTAATTAGCCACGCCTACCTTTCCAGGTAACTAACGGATGGTCGTAAATTATCCCTAATGAACATATTAAAGAAGTAGAACAACAGTTGGTACCATTGGAGTCGGCTATGTCGTAAACATAAGAATACTTACGTTGGCCCGACTTTATATACTTAAGTTTGGCTATTTTTTAAGCGAAAGGTTCTATGTACAAACAATAAAGATGGGCGAACATATCGATTGATATTCAGTGTTTGAAAATATTTTACGTTGTCAATATTAAAGGTATCCAAATTTGACAAATGAATGAAGCATTAAAGACCTTTTGTAACTAGAATAACGCTGAGAAGTTGCGAACTATACAAAAATCTCGCTTGGGAATATTTAAAGAAAAAACACATTTTGAAAGGGAATTTTGAATTTTTGCTTAAATCCACCTCACGATTTGTTTTTTAATTTTTATTTCGATACTATCGATCGATAACGATAATTGTCCTTCGATTATCGATATCTATATTTGGAATCGATCCCATCCCTAACAAACAATACTATACAACTCAATACTGATGTGTTATACTCTTCAACATGCTTCTAATAAAGATAATCCCCCCCCCCCCCAGTTGGGTGTTTTGCTTTTTAATGTATGGTTTCTACATTGTCAGTATCACTGTCGTCACCAGCTAATGTTTGTGGTCCAGCCTGTCTGACAACGCGCTAGTCTCAGTGAGCCCGAAGTGAGCACATGACAATGGCCTCGGTGCACTGCTCGATGATAGATGTAATCAATGTTACAACTGACGGAACTAGGTGACACCTCTAACATGTTATCATGGTATTCGCACATCGTGCGTTGAGCTACATAGCTCCATACCAGTGGCGGCTTGTCATACGGTCAGGGCTGGGCGTGATGGTACGTTTACAGCTACGCGTTGCGAGCGAAGCGAGGGCGCGAGCTCCAATCAGCGGCCGAGTTTCAAGCAAAGAAGTTAATAGGTTCACGCAAACTCGGCCACTGATTGGAGCTCACGCCTTCGCTTCGCTCGCAACGCGTAGCTGTAAACGTACCATTACCATGGTATTCGCACATAAGACAAACTCCGTTTTATTATTCTGGGTGAAAGGGAAAAAAATCAGGTGTAAAAGCCTACAATTAAACTACACTTTCTCTGCACGAGAAAATCAAACAAATCTAAAGTGTAGCTTGCTCACAAAAAACGTTAATTTTGCGCGGGTTTTAATTTATAATGAAACTACCCTTCCGCCTTAACGCTTACACATGTCGATAAAGAAGATATCATATTTATTACCCTAGATTTATATGCCGAGGAAAGTACAAGGTTATTCACTTTACACCGAAGGGTAAAAGTGTTAAGCGAGTGGCACCCTGTAGATATGGCAGCTCATATAATAACTTGCCCATTGCCCTTTACCCTCTTACACAGACCCGCACGAGCGCTCCTACCCTGTTAGGGCTGCGATATATTAGGTAATACATATAATGCCCGCCATGCCGCAGCGACAAGCGATAACAATAAGTAATACCCTTCCCGTCATTCTGATGCTGTTCTGCTTCCACCGGTCTAGACCCTTCAGCCAGACCCCGTGAAGCTTATTCATAGTTCCCACGTGACGTCACAGCGGCCAGGATTGCGACACAATTTAAGAGGAGCAATCCTAGATCAATGGCAAATACTATTCAAATTCAATAAATAAGTCGAATTAAGAATTTAAAAAGTAAACAAGTAATACAAAAATAAAACATTAACATCACACATACCAATTTTATTTCAAAAACAGGCTGGATTTTAAAGAACTAAGAGTGTATTTGTTCTACCACAACAGCCTTCAATTGTTTCTCCATGGCACGTCAAAGTTTGAATACAAATGTGGCCGCCACGCGCAAAGATGTGACGTACGTGAAACCTATGAATAACGTGTACCGATAGTGGTAAAGGTCTCTCACAGCAAGAAGTAAGATAGTATCAGGACCGCCCACATTAATTAGTTTCCAACTTAACAAGCGCGAATCACTAACGTTTTTCCCGATTATCTAGTACAATTTGGTTGGGGTAAGTTTTTTGACGGTAACGTACAAGAAAACGTGCCAGCAGGTTTTCGTCAAAAAACTTAACGCAACCAAATTGTAGTAGATAATCGGGAAAAAACGTTAGTGATTCGCACTTGTTAAGTTGGAAAAAAACTAATTGTGCTAAACTAATTGTGGGCGGTCCTGACTCCCCTGACACTATCTTAGTTATTGGTGTGAGAGACCTTTAGCTCAGCGGTAAGACGCGAGACTCTAATTCGGGAGGTCGCCGGTTCGATTGCCAGTCAATCCTGTCTGAACAGGTTTTTCCGAGGTTTTCCTCAGTCGTAAAGGCGAATGCTGGGATGGAGTCATTCTAATAGTCGTAGGACATTCCCTTACTTATTATCCAAACAACCCAATAACCTAAAAGAAAAAAAAAACTTTTTTTTCTTAGTCACCTGAAGAGAGGCACACCAGGAAAAGCTGGTGTGCACCCTACAAGGGGTATTCCTACGAAAAATTATAACTTGCTCCAGAAGAATATAAGAAAAGCCAATTTGTATAACTGAGGCACGGATGTTCCTGACATAAATATATGCCCAAAAATATTTTTAAGTATGTACCAAGTGTTGTGATGCTAAAAATACTTTTTTTATTTTGCCTGGAAATGCAGATTTCATGATTTTTATTAGTGAGGTATCTACTATTTGATATAATTCGCTAAAACGGATTCAGAACGTTCGAGTATGAGTCCAACCAGCAACATTATCGTGATTTGTTTGCAGCTTTCATTATATCGGTCTCTAATAAGCTGCATAACGTGGGATAAGTCAGAGATGTCTGGGGAGCGGGACGAGACATTTCTAATTGCTGATTTATCTGTATGAAATGTCACTTGTTGTGACGTAATTTGTTTCCATAACCTTCGTCTTCCGTCTCAAAAGATAAAGCGAATTACATTTCAGTCACAATGTAAACTTTGTCCGAGGCAAAGTTGGGAACGCCGCAACGCATTTTTTTCACTGAATTTATAATAATAAGTTGTTTGTACAGCCTGAGTGCGAACTCAGTTTCCTTGGAATTGTTGGGTCCAAACTGTCAAAAAATAATCCTTTGTTTGTTGTGTGGACGCCTATTATTTGACTAGATGTTGGGTTTCCAAGATATGTGTGCATGGTTAAACTTCTGTTATGGCTTCTGTCTGGTAATGAATTCGGGGATTTCGTCTCATGTTTGAGCAAGTCAGATAGTGGGGGTGTACATCATTTGCGAAATGCCAAGATCGACGAAAGATCGACTGATTTTCTTGTTCTCAACTAAGCCACGGACCCACTGTACATTCTTACACGCGCGCACGAAGACTAGAAAGTCAATTCCGGTTCCCGCCTCCAAACTTCGCATAGTATAAAGCTTAACTTTTGCGATACTGAGAATTTGCACGAGATTGGATTTAAAGCAAAACAACAGAGATAGATTGGGCGCCATTGTTTACAGATGACGCGAAACGAGGCACGCGACAACGCGTCACAGAGCTGCGATATTAAAAACGCGCGAAATTACTGTTTTAGTCATACGTCACGAACGCAACATTGCAACTGAGAGACGAGATCGTTGTTTCCCAAAATAACGGCAAAGAAAAAATAATAAAAAAACATTTTCTCGGTAAAAAAAAAAACTTGTGCCGCTAACTTTTAAGTCCTTCATAAACCACATCTATCTCTTTGTTAACAATTTCTGCGGTATTAAGTGGGGCAACAGATAAAATATACATGAAGATAGTGAACGGTCATGTAGCCCCGTTACTGCAGAGCGTTGCTCGCGTCGAAGTGTTTACAGTAGCGCGATCCCTAACGCGAACAACGCGAGCAAACTGTACTACTCAAACTGTACTGCATCTACTCCCGACTAGTGTGTGAGGGAGGGGACACGCTCCGAGTTGAAGGGGTTTAGGCAACAGTGTAAACATCATGGCATGTTCAATCCCCTCCAAGAACGCGGATGATTGTATTTTCTTATAGTTTATATTGTATGCAATCTACCCGTTGGTCTTACAACATACCTTAACCTGCACTTAACTGGTACCCGGGCACTCAAAGCTACACTCCCTGCACCAACTCATCTGGTTTCTGAATATTCCTACACCCAGTCATCTAGTTCCGGAACATTCCTACGCTCAGTGACTTAGTTCCCGAACACTCCGAGCTACACCCTCTGCACCTATTCACCTGGTTCTTGAACATTCCTACACCCAGTCACCTACTTCCTGAACACACCTACACCCAGTCACCTAGTTCCCGAACACTCCGAGCTACACCCGCTGCACCTAACACCTGGTTCCTGAACATTCCAACACCCAGTCAACTGGTTCCCAAACACTCCGAGCTATATCCTCTGCACCTAGCTACACCAGCTACACCCACTCACCTGGTTGCCGAACACCCCCAGCGAGCAGGCCGATGACACCTGGTCAGGGCCGAACCACACGGCCGCCAGCCTAGCTACACCTCTGCACCTAGCTACACCAGCTACACCCTCTCACCTGGTTGCCGAAGACCCCCAGCGAGCAGGCCGATGACACCTGGTCAGGGCCGAACCAAACGGCCGCCAGCCGCGCGGGCACGTTCAGGATAAACACCTGCGAGATGGCCACGATGAACTGACCCGTGAAGGTCACGGCGAAGAGGTCAGGAGAGACGGAGAGAACCTTGACCCAAGCCCCGACGCAGGTGCCCAGAGCGCCCAGTGTTGCCGCCACCCTCAGCCCCTGTAACAAACATCAGGCGTCATCAACAAGTGGCCACAGAGTTCACTTCATTGCCATAATAGGTATTATAAAAAAGGAATTTGGTATTTTATTATTCTATTTAATGAAATTTACCCGCCCGAGAGCGGGAAGGCCAATGTAGGGCACAAATTGCCCTCTGTATCCGTATACAGGATAGGACTTAAAAACGATAGTAAGGACTAACTAATAATGCAGGGGTTCAAACTGTCAGAACACACTGAAATGGTTATATAAACAAGAAGTTCAAATTGAAAAACACACGCAAATAGCACGCAAGTCAAAGGAAGACACACTATAAAAACGAATACTGTTGCATGGAATAATAGGAGAAAACAATTGGGTTAGCACTCACATTTTAAAACTACCCTCACATTTTGGGACGTGTTAGAAGCCTATGCTAAAGTCGGCCCAACGTAAGTATTCTCATGCTAACGACACAGCCGTGTCCAATGGTACCAACTTAATTGTCTACTTCTCAAGTTCCTACCATCTAATTGAAACAGGTCCACTAGGGATTAGTTATGACCTTCCGTTGGTTACCTGGAAAGTTGGGCGTGGGCTTGTGCACTCTACTCAGCGGAAGACTATACATTTACGGATGGGTGAAAGCGTTCAGTGAGTAATATAGGGTAGAGCCGCAAAGCAATCGGCAGTTTGTCTACTGCCTTAGGCTGCCCAACATACTTTAGACGGGTAGTAGAAGTTCGCCAAGCGACGCGATGACGGAGTTTTCGGCTGTCTTCGTATATCTTCGGTGAAGTAGCCGACCAATCAGGCTCCGTCATCGCGTCGCTTGGCGAACTTCTACTACCCGACTATAGTATGTTGGGCAGTAAAAGACGGTAGACAAACTGCCGATGGCGTGGGGCCTCTACCCTATATTACTCACTCAACGGTGAAAGAACGCCAGGAAGCTGTTGATATTCGATGAATTAGCGCGCATGAAACGGGCATCTAAGGCCGGTATGCCAATACTTACGTTGGGGCTGGTATAAATTAACGAATATATATTTAGTATTGGTTCTGGAAGGACCATAATACGTGCCCGTACGAAACGGATGTTTAGGCCTTGTACATTCCTTGTAGTACAAGAAAGCTGGGGCAATCATGCGGTCCTTTGTTAGCCGCACGCGCGGGATATGATGAGCGGAAGTTCATTGAAGATGGAATTTAATTTCGTGCGCAAAACACGCAATGCTCGCCAAGTAAAACATTGTTCGATTATGAACCAAAATACCAATAACATATTTCAAATATCTTATAATAGATTTAGCGCAATGAGTAGTCGCTTTAGATATAAACGCTATCGTATGAGGTATGACGAAATAGCATAAGCTACTTAAGAATAAAGGGATAGATAAATAAATAAATATATAAATAAATAAATAAATAAATGAATAAATAAATAAATAAATAAATAAATAAATAAATAAATAAATAAATAAATAAATAAATAAATAAATAAATAAATAAATAAATAAATAAATAAATAAATAAATAAATAAATAAATAAATAAATAAATAAATAAATAAATAAATAAATAAATAAATAAATAAATAAATAAATAAATAAATAAATAAATAAATAAATAAATAAATAAATAAATAAATAAATAAATAAATAAATAAATAAGTAAATAAATAAATAAATAAATAAATAAATAAATAAATAAAGAAATAAAGAAATAAATAAATAAATAAATAAATAAATAAATAAATAAATAAATAAATAAATAAATAAATAAATAAAGAAATAACTTAATTAATAAATAAATAAATAAATAACTAAATAAATGAATAAATAAATAAATGAATAAAAAATAAATTCCAATTTACATCATAATTTAAAAATCACGTGGGTTTGAAACCATTGGCCATGGGCTTTCAATCACTTTGTCTTTCCAATAATAGCAATAATAGCACCACCAATTATCATCATCAAAATTACGAAGCAAAGCAAAATATCTGTAACATTCCCTACATCAACAATTTCTATCTTATTCGAAATGTTCAGACATAGTTTATTGTGTGATGGGCAAGATATGATATGACTTACTCAGAAATAACTATTCAGCAAAACAAGAAACTACTAACAAGGCTCGTCGTTGCGAACGTCAGCTCAATCATGTGAAGAACCACAAAGTCGGGAACAGACGATGGACTGCACAGACTATGTATAGATACTCAGGGCATTTCTCAAAGCTCCAAGCATAGAATTTAATGCAGAGTCGAATTAAGCATGAGATTTGTTACCATGGTTCCTATGGAGTTTGCTCTTATGGAAAATACCATTTAATAAAACAATTCCATAGCAACAAATCCTGTACTTAACTTGACACTTGACTCTGCATACGGCTTTTAGAGTCTACCCACTCAGTAACGAAACTAATTTTCAGTGGGGACTTTAATTTAAAGTGACTAAACCAACTTTGTAGGCTCCGAACACCATCGACGAGGGAGCGATAACCAATCAAAGATCGATATTTCAAATACGAAACATTGGACAGTGCGAACACCTGCGGACAAATGTCAGAATCAACAAAGCCGATTCAGAACAACTTTGAATTTATTGAGTGCTTCGTTGTTAGGACGGCTCCAAAGTCACCGTTTACTTATTCCTAAGACAACGAGTAATGGAACTGAATCCTTAATAGAAGTTAAAAAACTTCTGCCTGAACCGGAATGTTGTGGTGATTTTGTAGTTCTTTTATATTTTATCTGATTGATGCCCTACCCATTTCAAACACCACGAACCGCCACTGGTCGAAACACCATGAATTGATATTCATAGCTACCGTCTGACTTATTGTATAAAGTAAGAGCATGTACACAATCAACTTTCTTAACAGACGTTACTTTCAATCCAACATAAGAAAAACTTATTTAAGACATGACGTGTTACTTGAACTTGGCTTTCGGGTATAGCCGCGTCGATTATCGCTTAAAAGCTGAAAAAAGCTGTTTCGGGTAGGTTACACTACCCATCTTCAGAGCTAAAACTTGAAGAAGTCAAGTTTTAGCTCTGAAGATGGGTAGTGTAACCTGCCCGAAACGTCAGCTTTTAAGCGATAATCGACGCGGCTATACCCGAAAGCCAAGTTCAAGTTTATTGATTGACCCGGGCCGCGAAAGCCTACGTGAGTGTTTAAGAAGTGTTACTGTCATCCATTGCCTACTTTTGTAATCCATCATGAATATATATTCCATGAAAATTGAAAAGCTCCGATAAAATGGCGGCTATTACTGCTACAACTCCGGTACAATTGGAAACGAACTAACCAGTTAGTGCGCTATCCAACACTGTGGGTGGA
>OX246738.1:107086032-107273131 GCA_945910005.1 Isoperla grammatica
TGTCCTTCGATTAATATCGATGCCCATATTTGGAATCGATGCCCATCTCTTAACTGCATAAAGTAATAGAATAGTTTATTAAATATTTTTGAAAACATTTCTGAGCATTTATAACTTTTTACCTCCAAAACTAAAAACCTATTCCTTGGGCATAGCCTTACATAGACAGACATACTCTTAATGTGTAAGTCCTTAACCTGAATTGGTCGATACACTGATCAACCTTGTGTTCCTCGAGTGATAGTGACTTGTGAATGTGCAAGTTGTGTCAACAATAGACTATAGACATCGCTTTGAGTACGTTTTGCTATTGGCTAAAAGTAAAAGTTTTCCAACTTTTAGCCTATTTAAGCTATTTTGGGTTGGATGTTAAACAACAACAATAATAATAATAATAATAATAATTATTATTATTATTATTATAATAATAATAATATAATATATAATAATAATTATATATAAAATATATATAATAAATTATAATTATTTATAATTATATAATATATAATAATAATAATAATAATAATTATTATTATTATTATTATTATTATGTAATAGTAGTAATGTATATAATCATTCCATGAAACGACAGTGGCGAAAATGTTCTTGATTGTTCATTTTTAATATCAACATAGAAAACTAAAATCTTGATTTAAAAAAAAAATAATTATGTAAATTTAAAAAATTGATTCAGTCTGCAATAAATCAGATAGAAAAGTAAATACGATGTTACGTGCCTGTGCATTCTTTTACAGACTAAAACATAAATCCGTACCATTTTCTGATTTTACATACCACTTAAAATACAATTTAAAAATGTAAATACAGATAGTTTAAGGAGACACACTTACTGAAGTAGACATTACATCATCAAAATAAATGCAAGCTCGTGTAACGCAGCTCTTAGTATCACACCCTGGAATGTCTCTTGGAAAGCCAACACTTTATACTATAGAAGATAAGGCAGGCCAACACGTTACTATAAGAGATAAGGCAGGCACAATGTTTCCGTCGAGCTGTCACGTAGCTGTCAGACGTTGACTGACCCCTCAGTAAACACACATGAGTTACACAAAGCTTCGTTGTTGTAGTGACCACAAAGGTGCTGCAGCATCATCCAACCCTCAGACCACTACCCATGCTCGTGGTAGTATACCTAACTGTACCTCAAGCAAGAGTTAAAGAGCTTTCGCAATAGTTTTGATGTTTGGTAGTCGACTATAATTAGTAGAAGGATTACATTTTAGCCAACGGTTAAGCCGTGGTCGCTTAGTTGGTAACCATACGAACACCGAGGTTAAGCAACCTCTGGCTAGATCAGGAGGAGGATGGGTGACCACTCTCCTCTGAAACAGTAGTTACCGTTGGTTAGAGCAGATTGGAGGGTTCGAAAGCTTGTGTAACAGCTTCGTTCTTCTCGTCAACTGCTCGGCAGTCCAGGTTAGTGGAGGAACCTATATGACTGGCCAAAGTTACACCGTCCTTTTGGATGGGACGTAAAGCCGATGGTCCCCTTGGTACTTTTCGACAGGAGTAGGCTACGTGCCGGTACCAGGCTTCCCCTCCTCTCTTCCTCATCATCAAGCATCGTTGTTAATCATCCGGGGGCCAATTCATAAATAAAAAAATAATGTAAATATTTAATATTCACATACTTCTACAGAAATGCTGTAGGAACGTATGTGTGTTTGTGACAAACTTGTTGAAAAAATAAAAATACACATTTGAATTCGTCGAAACGTTTCAACTCCACTCAATGAATCTCCGTTCACAATATGAATTGTCTATAGGCCTATGATCGACAATGACTGCACAATGAACAGAAATTCAATTCGTTATTGGTGATGATGATATTTGGGTTTTACGTTCCATATTTTTGCATTTTTGACTAATCGAGACGATGAGTGGGTGATATATGAAGATAAAAAGCGAAACATGTGCGAATCAGATCCATTACACGTCGCGGGGGTCGTCATAAGGGGAGCCCAGCAAGGGAGGGCAGGGCCAAGTGGTAGGAGAAATTTTTCACTGCGAAATTAGGGGGAAAGAACAGGGTTTAATTTGTCGCCTCTTACGACTAGCAGAGTCACTCTGAGCGTATTCTACCGCGGAGCCCAGATTGGTATCGTTATTGATGAGATACGATATCTAGGCGCGCGGTAGCGCGCAGGGCCAAGCCATGTGGGAGCTTCCACTACGCGACTCTTACCGCAAGCATCGAAGTGCACTTAACACGATGTTGCCGACGCAAAACCATAATAGATAGAAACCTCAAATGTTCTCTAATCGGTGGGCTTTTACCACGGGATTACCCCTTTCAAATTTCATCCCGATCGGATGTTGCGTATGGAAGGTATTGTACGTGTGCCCTCTTTAATTTGTAACGGTTGATCTTCTCCGTTTTTGGCTTGGCTTTTTGTTGCAAATTTTTTGCATTTTTGTTTGGTATAATATGTGAGTAGAAACACAGATAAGATAGCAGATCAATAATATTCAGTATGTTGTCTATGCTTTGAACATGCTTGTACAATCTCTTCCTTATTGATGGTAGAGAGTTGATAGCACAGCCGAGAGTTTGTTTGTTCGCGGAACGGGAGTTCTAATGAAACGATTATCTACTCGAGCATAGAGCGCATCGGGGTAGGACTGTCATGGGATGGGTAAAACAGCGCGGCTCGGCACAAGCTGACGCCGCCATTGTCAATGATCGCACCGAATATCAAAGCTAGAGTTGAAACGAGCCTGTTTCATTAAAACCAACTGCACAAACTGTCTTGCAAATGTAAAAATATACCTATAATCCGATGATGGTTACAAAAGTTAATACTTAACATTTCAGGGTTATTTTCAATTTTCTAATACCCACATTACACGATTCAATACTATCGTCAAACTTATTGAATTCAAGGACAAGCAAAGCATTAATTAATAGAAGCTATATTGTTGCAGTTTTTTACCAACTGTTTTTGATTCGCTTTTGTTCTTGAATTCAATAAGATTGACGAAAGTATTGAGTCGTGCAATGTTGGCATTACAAACACATACAAATACGGTAAAATGTTAGTAAACACATGCTGAAATGAAAACTCAAATTTTAAATGCTGGCTTTATAGAAGCATTTATCAACTTCACAAAACGAGATTTCCAACTGCACAAGTGATATTCCCAACTTCGCAAAATGTGTCCAATTGCCTCACTAATGTAGGCCCTGATTAAAACTCCACAGTCACAACAAAGACAAAGACTTCAAACGTTGTTGAAGACGACTTTGTATCATTGTAAAGGAGCTTTAATTGAGACTTGCGAGAAAGCACGGTTGGTAATGGGGAAAAGGATCGACCTCTTTCAGACCCTTTGTTTGCCAGTGGGACTTTCATGCATGCGGACTTTGCAATATCTAGATTCACAGAAATGAAAACAGGGAAAGTAAATGGCGCGGCACAACTTTCGATCTCCTAACTTTTTAAACTACGATTTGATATCAAATTCCCTAAGAAATAACATGGTGACTGCCATGTGCATTTTGAATGTAATGTTGTTGAAACCATGGTTACTTTAAACAGAGCTTACTATCTCGGAGCGTAACGAAGTTTGGGACTTTAGGTTGGTTTACATATTTATTTAAGATTTAAGATTCAAGGGTTAACAAAATCAAATCAAGCCAAAAGCATTATGGCTTTTACACAATTTTGTAAGATTTAAGATATAAGGAAACTGTAGAGACTTAAGCTCTTACACCTAAAATTCTTAGCCCAGGCGACGTTTTATAAATCGAGCTATAGTGGTAGCGATTCTAAGAAAAACAGTTAGGAAAATAAAATCTTCTATCTTCGATCTTAGGAAAGTGTGTAAATTGACCTTAATTTAAAACTAAACTTCAAAACATCGATATTTTGTGATAATAGTCAAGAACCATCTTTGTTTCTATATAGATTTGACTGTCCAAATCAATTATTGAACTAAAACATACAAGTAAAGTATCACATCTTCATAATTTATCCATTGACGTCACTAATTTTAAACCAAATAAATTGTTTTAAACCCCACAACACAGAAATTTTGGTGATAAATACATAAGAATAATCTTTATACATCATATCACTATGTGTTTACAAAATGAATCAATCGAGTTGAAAAACCCCAAACAATATAATTATAGCCAACTCCGTTAACTTTTTAGTGATCTTTAAAAACTATGAATCAATTACACTGAAAACAAATAAATATGAAATTACATCATGTCTTCGTTCACGTCACCGAAAATCGAATAAATAAATTGATTTTATAACATCGCACTTCTAACATTAACGGTAACAGCACATATTATACAATCTTTACTTAGTTTGGAAGTGCGAATTCTCTTGAATCCCCGAAACCAACTGAACTAAAAACAATTGACCCTCGAATGAAACCGCATCCACCTCATTTCTTCCATTCGTTTCACGACTCCGGTCCGACAACCAAATAAACCGATTCAAACCTTCCATCAATGATCTCTACTTTTCGCGTTCAATGAACTGAAGAGAAAGTGAAGAACCTATAATAAGATCAACTCACCTCATTTGCTCATTCAAGTCACATGTTAATAGTAAATAACTTGATTTAAACTTTCCAACGCAGACTTTTGACGATAAAATGCACGTTTAAACTTTAAGGCATCTATAAAAGGAGAACTTTATTTTCTATCGAGGGGAGTTTTGCGCTTTAAGCTCGCCTAGACGTGTCAGTCACCAGCACACCTACACCCCTTGCCTGAAGGATAGTCTCACTTCAAAAACCACGGGTTGGTGTTTTTATTCAACTAATTTCTCTTTTACAAATAATAGGATTATCATTAATCTTCACCTACTTGTAAAGGGATGTCATATCTACGCATTTGTGACAAACCTGCTCAAAAATAATAAACTCAGGTTTGAATTATGCGAATAAATTACTTTCGTCGAAAATGTTCGGCGAAATAATACGGAAAATCTGTTCAAAAATGGGTACATTATTTTTTTAACAGGTTGGTCACAAATGTACTTAATACCCTGCGTAGGTATGATATCCCTCTACAACTACAAGTAGGTAAATATTATTTATAATAATCCTGCTATTAGTTTAAGAGTTATTAGTAAACGGGCAATACATCTGTAAAACTCCTACTGCCGAACGCTACACAATATTGAAAACAAGACAACTGTCTAGAATGAAGTTTTGTAAGAACTAAAAAGTGAGTCAACAAAAATTCAAATAGTACAATCATTATAGTTGTCATCAGGGTAAATTAATGATCTAATTGGCAAATAGGCTCACTGATAAGTATGCACGATGTAATGGTAACCAGCGTTCCTGACCACACCTCCACAGCCACCTATATTGTATGTATTGAGGTTCGATCGACTAACATATCTTTGTTGTAACTTCTTTGTTATTCATTGTTGTGTTTTGATTCCTGGGGAGGACTTCGCTTGTTTTCTGTTTCTTGTACGGATGATCGGATGGTGATCTTGTGAGGAAGTCGAATAGGCACCGTGTTTGGCCACTGAGCGCGCTAGTGAGCTCGATTGAAGCGCTCATGTGTCAGACTGGCGCACCTCGGTTATGAAAACATTGCACCGTCGCAATGGAAAACCACGCGGGAGGTACGAAGTTTATCGTCATTAAATACGGATTTAATAAAATAAATCCAGGCTACGAGGCAAAGCAATCTTTTATTGAATGGCAAGGATTCTTTAAATTTGACCATGTTTTTGATTTAACGGAAACTCGAGATGGTGTGGTTAATTTTATAGCGTCGAAAGTGGTCAGGCAGACGTCAGTGAGTTTGACGCCCTATGATGTTAAAATTGAAGTAAGTATTGTATATTTTATTTTATGTGTTGTGGTTTATACCAAGTAGGACTCTTTTAAGTACGCAATTGAAAGTTAGGTATACTGAAAGAAAAATCATTGTTGCATTCTGTGGGCAGACCGGGCCCAGCATAGGCCTAGCGTTGCTAGCATATGGGTAGGCCTAGGCTAGGCTCGTAAACTTGTAAAAGTGAGCGCCTATCGATGTATTTTGGTACCGATTTGTGCAGCCAACAATACAACAACCCTTGTTGCCACTTCTTGCTGCCCCTTCAGCCATAACTAATAATGTATCATACAATTACGCAACAATTATTGGAAGAAACAATCTCAATTACATGTAAACGCCATTTATTGACAGCTGGTAGGCCGAGGCGTGATCTTGTTTTGTTTCTTTCCGCCCCGAGCTGCAAAGTTCTGCCACTGCACGCGCTGTATGTACTAACGCACGGTGCCTATAGTAAGTTTGTTTTGATTTAGTGAACTGTGTTCATATATATTTATCATACCAAACCATTTCGGAACTGTGTTCCAATCACGGTTGTGATATTACCGTGTTCTATCGTGAACTGTGTTCCGATATCGTGTTGCCGTATACTGTGCCAATTCGGAACTGTGTTCCGAGTGTTCGTGCTGTATCATTTCGTGAGCTGCATCCGTTGCTCCACATAACTGTCGGGACTGTGTTCCGACGGGAGGACGATCGCCACGACAGCGCCAACTACAGTCCGGCATCTGGATTTCTCCTGGACTCCCGTCAACGGGCCAACGGAATAACCTCTTCAATGGATGAGTACACCCATTTGGGGAATACATATGTATTTGTGTGTCTCTAGCGTTTACGTTAATTGTGTGAGTGTTTAGCCTACGATATAGGCTTAAGAATATATATATTAGTGAACTCCTATTCCTCCACCAGTCAGGATTCCGACACCCCGGCTATTTTAGCCACATCACAACGACAACCCAGTGTGATATAGACTATAGAAACACTATGTTTTGACTAGTAGGATAATACCCACACAACAAAGACCACCTGTGACCAGGCGGGCGCTTAGGGGTCATTATCTCGCTTTATCTCCCATGTTATAATCACGTGATGGGCTTTAGCCACTGCGACGATAGCTAAGTGATTGATATAGCATGCGATATATCACCTCAAGCTCATTACTAATATAGTTACCTTGCATATAAATCATACCAACTGTAATAATACTAATTCCCCTAGTGCAACCGCGTCTTGAACCGCAAGAAAACTGTCATCTGAACATTCTAAAGCATTATGCTATCGTGGTTTTCCGGGAACAACCGTGTCAAAAGGTGGAACCAATCCAACATTTCGCCCATATTTCAATGGGCTTCTGCAGGGACCTTCGTGCAGTGTTGATACTGACACCAACAACTGTCACGAGGGGGGGAACTCTGGACAGTGATGATAACAGAATAACATCCGCTATCGCAATGCCGCTCAGCCACAGGCGCGATCAGATATATAGCTCTCTTCTACTTCCCCTCCATCCCCTACTTGTTGTTGGTGACTGTATCAACACTTCACGAAGATCCCTGAAGAAGCTTATTACAATAGGATGAGACGTTGGATTGGTTAAACCTTTTGACACGGTTGTACCCGGAAAAACACGATAGCATAGTTGACTCTGGTCGTGAAAGCCTCCGAAATAGATTATTCTAAAGCATTGGTTGCAACTTTGAAAACTTTTACCAAGAAAGAGGATAATTTATTCTTACACCGTCGCGGTGTTGAAATGGTGATCTTAGTTAATTAGCTCGGCTCGTAAATCACATTTGAATGTCTCAAGACAGTTGTGATACGATAAAGGCCTAGTGCTCTGGCCAAGCATATCAGCTTCCACGACGCCGCTCATAGTTCATTTATTAAATAAAAAAATATATAAAAACAAAATTAATAATAATAAATAAATAAATAAATAAATAAATAAATAAATAAATAAATAAATAAATAAATAAATAAATAAATAAGTAAATAAATAAATAAATAAATAAATAAATAAATAAATAAATAAATAAATAAATAAATAAATAAATAAATAAATAAATAAATAAATAAATAAATAAATAAATAAATAAATAAATAAATAAATAAATAAATAAATAAATAAATAAATAAATAAATAAATAAATAAATAAATAAATAAATAAATAAATAAATAAATAAATAAATAAATAAATAAATAAATAAATAAATAAATAAATAAATAAAATAATAAATAAATAAATAAATAAATAAATAAATAAATAAATAAATAAATAAACATAGAGAATCGCAAAACTATCATTGATAATGACAATTCGCTATACTTATCACGTGACAGCGGTAACACCTGAGACTGATCCGGACTGACGATATTTCCACGGGTTTCCTCAGTCAAATAGTGAATGCTGGGATTAATTATTGCTGTGCTATTTATTACACTACTAGTAGAGTATCACAGACAACTAACAATACACTTCGTGCCTAATCCGTTATCTGTGCTATATACTATATACTGGTATACACCCTTGACCATTAACCTCCAAACTATTCTCACAGCCACACAATAGTTCACCTGCAAATGGGCAACTTGCACTTGGGCAAGTTTCCTACAAACAATCTTATTTTCAAATTATTATTATTTACGATCATGTTAATTTGTAAACAAGAACATCTCGAGACTATAAAAATCTTTAGGACGTTACAGTGACCGAGTTCTATGCGCTAAAAGCTAAGTCAGTTGAAGTGGTATCGATTCTTCCGTTGGCCGAATGTGTATGTATGTACATACTTTGCCGCGCGTTACAAATCATACTAATGGAACAGTTCTTGGCAACACCACTGCCTGTATTTACATAATAACCAGATTGGGGCCGCGCACACTTCTCCAAGTCCCACAACCGACTTGAGAGCGAGTTCTCATCACAGCATTGATATACGTTTACTATAGGTCTCTCACAGCAAGAATAGTATCAGGACAGCCCACAATTAGTTTCCAACTTAACAAGAGCGAATCACTAACGTTTTCCCCGAATAGCTAGTACAATTTGGTAGCGTTAATTTTTTTGACGAAAACCTGCTTGCACGTTTTATTGTGCGTTCCCGTCAAAAACTTACCGCAACCAAATTGTACTAGATAATCGGGTAGAATAGAATCTAGTAGAATTTGGTTGCGTTAAGTTTTTTTTACCGAAACCTGCTTGCACGTTTTCTTGTACGTTACCGTCAAAAACTTACCGCAACCAAATTGTACTATATAATCAGGTAGAATCTAGTAGAATTTGGTGGCGTTTAGTTTTTTGACGGAAACCTGCTTGCACGTTTTCTTGTACGTTACCGTCAAAAAACTTACCGCAACCGGTTAAAATTGTACTAGATAATCGGGAAAAACGTTAGTGATTCGCGCTTGTTAAGTTGGAAACTAAATGTGGGCGGTCCTGACACTATCTTACTTCTTGCTGTGAGAGACCTATAGGGTACGCACAACTGACGTAACAGCCGAACTACAACAACGGAATAAATGAATTGAACTGGTGGACAAACAACAAGCTGTCAAAGTAATATCTTTGCAAATAATGAGGAGAAACAATTAGTTGTAACGATAGTAACTGCTCGCCAGTTAAAATTTATGTTCAGTAATGGACAGCAACTAACTGAAAGTTTGTAAACGTTCTGAACGTTTGTTTTTCCCAACTTCAGAACTTCATACATTTTTTTTCGACAGCTTGTTTGTCCATCGGTTCAATTTATTTGTTTCATTGTTGTGTTTTGGTGTTGTGCGTACCCTATAGCAGCAACGTAGGTATTTACCCAGAATACCAACCCCTAGTTACAGCCCTGCGTATACCAACGCACGGTGTCGCTCAGTATAACGTTTATCTGCGCGATCCATCATACTCTAGGTAGCTCACACGACGGTTGATGAACGACCAAAGTGGTCTGTGCGATTAACGTTCTGTGTTCCCCAGAGCTGCGGCTAAACAAGTTAACATAACAGGTGGGTATAAATAAATACAAGCTCGGCTATTATTCTCAGTAACTGCCACAACAATAATAATAATATATTCAGAGCGCGAATCTACGGATAATGTGTACATGTCCACACGCGCAAGCTGTTCAAATGACGACTCTGAGAACAATCAGGAGCAAAATACAAGTTATTCAAGTGGGTTTTAATCGCCGTATGAAGTGCGTTCTATGCTGGTAACATGGCAACAGCAATCAATGGCAGGTGCGCGTTATTAAACACAAGTGCTCGGTTTGCAGTGAGAGCCAATTCAACGAGAGGTAGAGAGGTGGAATAAAAGCAGGGACGGTCGCTAGTTAGTTTAGTTTTCACATGTTCATATGTTTACTGTAGACAGTTTGGCAAACAAAATACATAAGCTATTGATACAATTTATTTTAAGATTTACTAATCTAAACATGAAGTTCTACATTGTTAATATTATATTATTCTCATTCCCTGTCATTGAAATTCCCAACAGTTCTCAAATATCAGTTTACATGCTTTCCTAACATTTAAGATTACATATTTTGTTCCTACCACGAATTTTCCTAACGTTTTTACTTAGGATCGCTACCATTGGCCGAATTTATAAAAATGATTTTTAGGTATAACAGCTAACGTTGATATGGTTTCCATAAATCTTAAATCTTTGGGAGTTTTGTGAACGCCAAAATGCTTTTGGCTTGATTCAACTTAGATAACCCTCAAAAAAGTGTGTATATCGACATATTAAACATACTTTTACAATTTAAATTTCCATGCATATTGAAATAGCTTGCGGTGCACTTTACGTATCGAACATAGTATGAAAGCATGAAAGGGTCTTGAAGATGTCAGCACAAGTGACACTCTACAGGTTGACAGAGAGTGATGTGGGTTTAACAGCGCTTTATACGGCAGCGCGTGTAAGGTTCAAGTTCGGCTTATCTGCCGCTAGGTGCGCTAGCTCTGCCTGTGACGTCAGCTGTGCAGCCTGTCAGGAAGGAAACTAAGCTGTCATTTGGATACAATCTAGAAGGATCTGCAAGTTTTATGCCGTCCGGGACCAACCCTGTGGTTATGACGCGGGAGCATAATTGAATTTGCATTTGTACGACGCAAGCGAAATTGATGCGTTTTTGATCTTGTATAACTTTGAGCAGACGGACGGACTAAGAGAAAACTTCAAAACTGGATGAGAATCTTTCTCTTATAAGGCCAAAACTCAAAAGTAAAATGTTTCAACCCATAATTTCAAGGAAAGTAACTGCTGGTGATACTTCTAATGAACCATATGGGCAGGGCGTCCATCATGCCCATATGTTTGAGTACTTCTTTAAGATTAGGCCTAATTTTGAAAAAAAATCACTTATTGGGTAATTTAAGATTTGTAGCTTTAATATTCATACGTATATTTAATTCTTAACACTACTTCTATGCAATTTAAAAATCATAAACGCTCGTCTTTATTCAAAACAGACAATATGCCAAAAGTAAAACCGACACAGTTAAATAAAAAAAAAAAAAAAAAAAAAAAGCTACCAGTATGTAAACCTATATGTAATGTATGTAAATGTAAACCCCTTTTGTAAACCTGCCAGTACGCTATACAATGAGGATTCCATAAGTATTTTAAATTCATAATTACATAATTCAAATATAACCGATTTGTATCTGTTTTATTTTCTAAGTCATAAAATTTGCATTGGTTTTGCAAACAGGCACAACATCAATCACTGAGCGGCCTTGGGGTACCAAGGATGCATCTCTTAAAGTAGGTCACTGGTTGGGGGGGGGAGGGGGGGGGGGGGGGAAGGCTATACATTATCAATATATTAAAACTGATATACTAATGGTGCGTATACCGTAGCCGCCATAGCAAACGCAACCACGGCACATTGGAATCTCTCTAAATTGTAAATCAATACTCGTAATTGAGTGGGTGGGTAGAAGGGAAACGAAGAGTTCTGATACTGATGAGAAGTTGAGATGTTGAAACCTTGAAACTCTGGAAGATGTTACTTGTTTGTGAGATTATGATGCACATTTCCCTGGCAATGTTGCCAGATATCAACACTGAGCTTGATAAAGGCGAGGCTTATTTCTCGAGATTTGTTTGTGAACGCTGGACAAAAAAACATCCAAACAACTGTATTCAAAACAGACAATATGCTAAGAGTAAAACAGCGACATAAGAAACGACACAATATCCTCCATCTTGATCTCAATTGTCTTTCAACTAAAACACGTTTACTACAAACTCTGGATGCGGTGAAGTTTCTATGGATCCATTAAGAAAATAACATTTTTAAATCATACCGTAACTGAAGAATGAATAAATAACATCAATTTGGTTTCGCATTTACTAAAGGAAATATATATAAAATAAAGAAAAAGATAAAGATCCCTAAACGTATGCAATATGGAAATCATAATTTTAATGAATACGGTTTTTATTTTGAAGATGCAGGAATAACTACCTTACTTATTATAATACAAGAAACGAGAATAAATGTAAATAATAACCCACATGTAAGAACTGTTTAAACACATAATTTAATAGTGACAGGTTGTTAATTTAGGAACTAGTTTAAGATAATGTACACACATTCTAGGGTTGTAACTTTACCACCATCTTGTAAAAGAAAATGTATGTTTATTATAAAGGTATTTTTTGTAAGAGTAATATGATATGCAAATGATTCGTTTGATTTATTGAAAAACAAATCGCTCATCCGGCAACGCGGAGCGTTTTCCTAGTTAAAATACAATATCACCTTTTCAGTATTGTGTATCCGCTTAAGACATTCCTGAAGCAAAACACAGTATTTCGCTAAGTTTTCATATTTGAACAGCCTAAGCGATTACAATGAAACTGGGTTGAAAAATACTAACCTCAAACTCGAATCTTGTGAATGGAACTTTACTAATTACTTATACGGATGCGACTAAAAGATGTAGTCAGTGAAAGATTTATGCCCTCAGATTCTGGGACCGCAGATTTCAAACTAATAACTTCGACCTTGCGTATATATCATATAGAATGTTTTGCGTTTATGTTAATCTGTACTTAACGATGCGTAAGATAATTTCAAAGTTTTAGACAAAGGAGGTTCTGATAATGGTCGTAGGTTATAAACGACAAGCAAAATATATACAGTGGGTCCGTGGCTTAGTTGAGAACAAGAAAAGCAGTCGATCTTTCGTCAATCTTGGCATTTCACAAATGATGTACACCCCCACTATACCTGGCTAGCACAAACTTGAGACGAAATCCCCGAATTCATTACCGGAAGTCATAACAGAAGTTATACCATGCGCACATTTCTTGGAAACACAACATCTAGTCAAATAATAGCTGCGTCCACACAACAAACAAACGATTATATTTGATTACTTTTTAACAGTTTGGATCCAACAAATTCAAGGAATCTGCGGTCGCACTCGGGGTGTACAAACAACTTATTATAAATGCAGTGAAACAAAATTAATGCTCTGCGGCGTTTTCAGCTTTGCCTCGGACAAAGTTTAGCACGTTATTTTCATAATATGTCAAGCATATAGCTTTGCGACGAATTAATAGCTTGTATTTCACAAAATATAAGATTGCTTACTAAAGGCGGATTCACAATTGAAGTAAGAGTTGAAATAGTGAAATAGCAATAAGGTTTAAGCGAATTGAAACATGCAATATCAATGCTGTGGTTCACAATTGTCACAGTGGATTGAAATAGTCATAAGAAAGATTCAATTCCATTTCTTATTTCAACCTTATTTCAACTTCTTATGACGAACCAATCAGAGCTCGAGAAGAGAAGGCCTTCTCCAGTCGAACCGGATATTGTCGTTGTTGTTGTTGTATTTGTTGTTGTTGTTGTGGTTGTTGTTAATGTCGTCGTCGTAGGCTTCTTGTTAGCTTGCTTTACAACAATGAAACAAATGAAATGAATCGATGGATAAACATCAAGCTGTCAAACAATAAAATATTCTGATTTTGAAAACAAATCTTCAAAACAAACAAGAAACATACAAAACTTCCACAACTTGGTTGCCCATCATTAAACGTTTTAACTGGTGAGCAGCTACTATCGCCATACCTCGTTTTCTTCATAATGTTGCAATTTTATTATTTTGACAGCTCGTTGTTTGTCGGTGCTGGCGCTGCGAGTGGAAAAAAGTCACAGTGCAAAGCCCCATTTGGCCACGGCCTGCTATAGGTTTGGACAGTTTGGAGAAGGCCGTGACTATGGCGTCAGATCCGGTGGAAAAGTGCTCGATTGAAACGCTCTCCTATGCTGAAATAAGGTACTACGAAACTGTTGTGAACCAGCTGCTTGTTATTTCACTATTTCACGGATTCTTATTTCAACCCTTATTTCAATTGTGGATCGGCCTTAACAGAACTGGAAACCAGTACTTATCTAGAAGCTTTTTGTAACATAACAACACAAGAATCAAATTTTGTTTATTAAAAATAACACCAGCAACAACAATACGTATCACAGCTGTGAATTGCGAAGGATAATTCATATTATGCAACTTGACTTGAACATAATAAACTGCTCATTTAAAAAAGTCTTCACTTCTCTTAAAAATTCGCTACTTTTTATATTTAATCCCTTTCAAGTGTTGCGGTATAAGTGATAACAAATTACACTGCCAGCATAAATCTGCATTTCTTTACACTCTGAGAAAGTAATTCTTTAGCCCAGTGCTGAGAGTTATGAATGTCGTTTGTCTCTACTCGTTTATTCATAACGGTTTCAAAATATGAATGCAAAGAAATGTAAGAATACCAAGATTGTTAGAAGTTCCTTGTAAGCTGATTGAGGCCGTGTTATTCACAAAACTACCTGCTCTACATTTAAGATTCTACTCTTAACTCTATTTTGATTCAAGAAAAGTTTAAATAACGCAGAACAATTACACATTGATTTAGTTAACAAATTATAATGGTAAATGAAATTGAAAAAATACCCTAAAAACTGTTGGCCACTTATTTTAAATCATATCAAAACGGATGAAGAGTAAATAAATTTGCTATAACGAATGTTTCATATTTTTCACAAACAGAGATGGCTCGATTTTACTTTTTACTTCATTTCATTTCATTGCATTAGCCCATATCACACTACAATTGGAATCGTAGACTGGAGTCGCCGATTGCAATCGCAATCTACAATTATCCAATCACACTTGACCAGCTGTAGATCCTAAAATCGTTCAACTAGGAAATAAATTCAATAATAATAACTAATAAGACAAGCCTTAATCACAAACAAATATATAATTAAACTTATTGGCTCTTTGTTTCCATTAAAGTAGTTGTTGCTTGAGGTTATGTTGTGACAGTGCTCAATTCGTATTTAACCGTTCTCCTTCCTGATTGGTTCACGTGACTCGGATCTATGATTCCCAATCTTATTTTAGAGCTCGGTCTATAAAAAGATTGCAACCGTAGACTGGCCGAACTGAGCTACTGCGCATGCGCCGCCAATCGTAAGCTCGAATCTACGATTGCAATTGTCAGTTCGGAACCTAATGTGATATGGCCTATATATTTTTAATAATAGGCCTACACGATGATTTTCTACAAGATGGTCTTTGTAAGGTCACCGGTCAATTCCTACTTGTAATTTATACCACAAATGCTGGGATTGATAGTCCTAGGACATTCCTTCTGTCATATCCACATACTCAACTGACGATTAGCAATAGTAATTTTTGTATTGTCATTCATCTGCTTGAAGAAATACAGAGAAGGTTATCTATAAATTATGTAATACATATTATAACCTCCATCACATGATAATTATGGTGACCTATGCAATGTGTTCCCTCAAATAAAAACTGATATCAAATACTTATCCAGAAACTCACATGAGGTAAAAACTGATTAAATGAGAAAAAGAGGTACATTTTTTTTCAGGAAAGAATGAATCAGCTAATCTCGCACCAGAGGTTGAGTTACCTCTCGGGAACTAATTAGACTCGAACCAGGTGCAAGAGAGTGGGTTATGGCTCAGTTAATGTCGCAGTTTTTAGCCTACTAGACTTGACGCTTTTTCCACTCGTGGTTTTGCCTGACTCATTCTACCACGTTTAATTAAATGCCGAACGAACTAAATGATATTCAAACACTCGTGTCCGTATTCTAAAGTCAAGCAGAGGTGAGTTATATGCCTCGTGAGTTATATGACTCGTGAGTTATATGACTCGAGAGTTATATGGCCCGTGAGTTATGCGCGTGAGACTCACGCGCAAACTAACCAGTGGCGTAGCAAGGAACATACTTCGGAGGGGGGGAGGGGGGCTGCCGAAATAATTACTTGTATCTAATTCCGCGCTCGAAACAATGGAGTAAGTGTGTTTAGGGGGGGGGGGGGGGCGGAGATTTAAAGTTAATAGAAGAATTAAACTTATGTCTTATGTTTTCAAAACAAATGTTTTTCAATATGTTTAGGATTTGGTCCCAGAATAAAAAAAATAGGTATAGTAAGTGAGTAGACATCTTAAGTTCCGGTTCAGCTTTTATTCTGTTGAACCATTTAGATGATAATAGAAGAAACCTATTTGGCGTCGAAAAGTTCACCCTGCGTTTTTGTACGTTCCACGGATATACAGTGGCTATATACACAGCTGGATATATATATATATATATATATATATATATATATATATATATTCATCATCAATAGTAATAACCATCAACAGGGCAAAGCCCCACAAGTGATGTACATAATAAAAAATAAAACAAGCAAGCAATACATATACACAGAAGAGAATAATACAAGTAAGTACATAACACAAATTTGTGTCAGAAACGGCCAAAGTCAATAATAAAATACAAATCAAAAACAAAACTCAAACAAAATGCCTCTGAACTGAAATTTTAAAACAACCTTTATGGCACTTCGTTCTGTTTTTTTTCTTTTTTTATGTTTGTCGATAGCGATCGAACGCAAAGTCCGATCAACTTGAAATTTGGACCATCCACAAGCCTCGATGTGGATTGAAGGTGTATAGTTTTGTGGCAAAATCGTTCGACAAGTTACAAAGTTACACCATAGTTACTGTAAAATATTTTTCTGAACACATTGAATAAATCGAGCCCTGGCGGAGCATATACATACAGTGGCTAGGCAGCTACCAGGGATGAGAGTTATCGGTGATCGTTCTATGCAGCGGTCCCCCCCCCCCCCCCCCCCCACCCACCCACCCAACACACTGCCAACTGTAACTCTAATAGCAAATAAAACACAGCGGAGTTATTCAACTGATTGTCTTTCTGGCAGGGTTGAATATCGTTCAGTCGATAAAACAACATTCTGTACGTCATGGGGTGTGGGGTACTTTAATCACGCGATCGACAGGAATAGATAAGTTAAAAGTGTTTTCAAATTGCGGCATTACGTTCTCGCAAAAAGTCAGTCATTCGAGGGAATTTGATCAAAACACAGAAATTAACATTCCGACCCAAAATAAATTCCATGATATACATAAAATATCCCATACTAAACAGTTATTTACTTTTTTTAATTCAAACCAACTTTTAATTTATTCATTGATGTTGTATTTATGGTCGGGTTTATGATAACATACATTTTATCATTATGCAGCATTAACTTTCGATATCAAGATAAGCCATTATCTTATAAGTATTGCTTTCACATTTACTTGCTGGAATTATTTTCAACGGCCTTCTGTAATTATCGATAGTGATTACTTTGATTACTTGATTAAGATTGCTTTTATCTCTATTTGAAAATACACAATAAGCAGATCCACTCAAAACAACAACTAAGTAAACATACTTGTTTGCAGTATGGAAAGCGCAATCACGTAAACAATAGGTTGAATATGAAAAACAAAATTTTAATTTAATTATAATTTAATTCCAAATTTAATTTAATTCCAATTTAATTTGATATATTATGGTAGTGACTAATAGTAAGAGAGTTAATCAGATTACTATCTTTAATTTGCAGAAATATAATTAATTGTGTACAGAGTACGTGATTATAATTTGCCGTGTCTAGCGTTGATTGCTACGAAGAAAATAAATACATAAAAACCTGCTAACATTGAAACTTAGTATAAAATTAAAGTGATTTAGTAATATATCATCTCAAGAACGCGCCTTGACAAACAAAACGTGAAAATATAGGCAAAGGGATACGGTTTTGAAATACTAATTTCTATATAACTAATAACTATATAAATAATATTAATTACAACCCATGATATCAATGTAATGCTTCAGACATCGATCTACTTTTAAGAATACACAATTCAACTTTAAAATGTTTGATTTAGCGATGTGAATATTTTTCTATGATTTATAAAAAAATTAGTGGGACGACGCCATTTCTCATCTGATCGTTTCTTCAATGCTTGAGTAAACCTATTGTACGTTAATTCTGAGATATCACCGCTGGTTTTCAATGCCGTGGTTTCCTTCACGAGCTCACGAAGTCGCTTACCTTACAGGCTTTCAATCTGAAGCTATAGTCCCGACACGTAAACTTGCCAGGTGTTGTCGTCATGGATTATGTAATAGTGGAGTGATGCGTGTGACAACTACCAACCTAAATCTAGTTGCATCCCGTTCTCCTGCCTCAGGTATTGTAGTGATCTGTGATAGTGCGCATGTTGTCAGACGTGGTGGGGTAGCATTCCATTCACGGTCGGTGCAGTCAATGCAGTGGACAATAGCAATGCAGCTATCGGGCAATGCCGCGATGAATACCGTTGAATAGAGCGTGTGGAGCGACCGTCTCTTCTCAGAATTTGAGGGGACACCTTGCTTCTTACAGCGTGGCCAGAATAATGACTAGAGCCCTACAGAAATGTTTTTTTTTCTTCCCAAATTTCGTTTTCAAAATGTAAATTTCGCGTTTTGGCGGTGTTTTTTTTATTAGGTGCATAACAAGCAAAAAATGAAAAACCGTTATATAATCAATTTATGAATATCACTCAAATAAAAACGAGTCATTCGTGGGTATGAACAGTACTTCCTATCTATTTCCTTTATATTTTAAATTCTTCTGCGCGTACATACTGTTCAACTAATATGTTCATGATGTTCAACATCATGTCAACATCATTAGACTGAACTGTGCATACATACTGACCCTTCATTAGCCACCACAATGTTCAAATACAATTAAAACAGCGTTTACTTGGATTGACCTAATGCCATGGAAGTGTTCTGTGATAAGAGGATTGTGGTCACGGTAGTTAAGTAATCGGGTGTGTTCGCGCCCAAATGTAGGTCAGCTATAGGATCAAGTCGACATGATAAGCCTATACAGGATTTGTCTGGAATAAGAAGTAAAGGAAGGAATTCAGACTGACAGAGATAAGTGACTAACTTAACCAACAGAGACAACCTAAAGTCGCGTTCACAATGGTTACTAAGACTAACGATTAAAGGTTGAAGTATAGGATTTTACATTATACCTTTCACAATGATTAATGTTTAAGACTAGTCATTTAGAAAGTTGACTAACGTTCAACTTCTTAGTCACTCAAGGTCAGATTGTCAGTAACATCCAATCAGCAATTGATACGTCACATGTTTTGTATTAGTTTTTGATTCTGATTTGATTTGGCGTTATCTGGAGGCGGAGTCTTCGTATTATGGTAAGTTCTTAAACGTTAGTCTTAATCATTAAACCATAGTACTAGTCAAGATTGTGAATGCGGCTTAAAAATGTTTACAGCCTGAAATATAATCACTGCGAGGAGAATATTATAGCTAGCGAGCTTCGTTTGCCTGTTTTACACTTTACACTTTAGTGTAAGTCAGTGTCGTACGTAATCGTTCTTTTGTACTCGTAAAAGTCAGTGTAAATGTTTGTAAGGCGTTCGCATGTAATTTAAACTTACACTAGTGTATAGCCAGTGCAGGTAGTGCAGTGCTCATTTTTAGATAAGTGTAAATGTTTGTAAGGCGTTCGCAAGTTATTTAAACTTACACCAGTGTATAACCAGAGCAGGTAGTGCAGACGTGTAAGACACTTTGCTACACCTGTAAGAACCAGTGTGAGACACGCGAACGAAGCTTGCAAGTTTTTCGACGCATCTGGGATCAAAACGTTGTAACCACTCAGCACTTGCATTCAGTTCACTGTGTACGTGTAACAGTTGTTATTTTATATTCCATAAGCTGGGTTTAGTTGAATCGACCACTTGTTTAGTGTTATGATCGCTTATTGAGCTTCTAGCAAGTTATCCGGGATTATGTCACACGAGGACCAAGTTATCCAATGCACAAAGTTATGGAAACCAAGCGTAGCTCTAAATAGAACAAGGAAACGGTTCAATCATTGTCTCTATGGTTTGTGCTAACTAAGGTAATAGTTAGTTCTACAGCCGCAGGAGGACAAAGCGTCTAAAGCGGTGTGGAAGTCTCATTGCCAGGCATACCAGCGTGACGCAGTAAATGATGGGGACAAGTTTGAATTCGATATCGTTTATATCGAATGACGTCATAATTTCAACCCGACGCTCAGATCACCCATTGGTGCTGAGCTTTGCTGATCTGAGATATCGCCTCGTCCTGCAAGTGGCCATTCACATAAATAAACTAACCCCAAATTAATATTCGCATACCGGCCTACAGTAGGTCCGTGGCTTAGTTGAGAACAAGAAAATCAGTCGATCTTTGGCATTTCACTAATGATGTACACCCCCACTACCTGGCTACCACAAACATGAGACGAAATACCCGAATTCATTACCGGAAGCCATAACAGAAGTACACCCTTACGAAAAAGTATTATTGAGCGTGAATGATTTTTTTAAATAATCATTGCGGGGCAATGATTATTTCAAACAATATATTTCAGTCAATGATTTCTTCAAAATAATCATTGCTAGAAAACCGGAGATTGTTCAGCCAATGATGTATTTCAAATAATTATTCAATGCAAATGATTATATCTGAATGATTATTACACATATAATACTCTTGTAAATAATTATTGCCGGGCAACGATTATTTCAAAGAATATATTTCAGTCAATGATTTCTTCTAAATAATCATTGATGGAAACCCCGAAATAGTTTTGCCAGTGATATCTTTCAAATAAGCACTCAGTGCAAATAATTATATCTGAATGATTATTACACATATAATACTCTTATAAATAATCATTGGTGGGCACTGATTATTTAAATAAAAATGTTAAGCCAATGATAACCTGCAAATAATCATTGAGTTGCCAATGATTTTTTGGAATGATTATTACATCAATAATACTTTTAAATAATCGATGCCAAGCAATGATTATTTAAAATCAAAGTGTTGTCCAATGATAGTATCCAAATAATTATTGAGTTCTAATGATAATATCTGAATGATTGCGACATGAATGATTCATTAAAACCAAGTTTTTTTTGGTTTGTAAATGATTAATGTGTATTGATTATCGAAGAAGATATTTTTAGATCAAACATTTCTTGCAAATTATCATTGAGAGCAATTGATTATTACAATCATCAATTAATTAGGTATTTCTTAAGAAGAACCACATTGGCAGAAAGCTTCTTCCAGTCTGTCAGGAAGCTACTTTGGAAAGATGAAATCCCAAGACAATGCAAACTTCTTATATATAAACAATACTTTCTACCATTACTGACATATGCCACAGTTACATGGACCATGGGATTCAAAGCAGAAAATCGAATAGTGGCAGCAGAAATGAAGTTCTTGAGAAGCACACTGGGTGTGACAAAGAATGACAAGATTAGAAGTAGTGTGATCAGAGAAAGATTATGTGTTGAAAGCGTGAAAGTAAGATTGGAGAGAGAACGTCTTCGTTGGTTTGGACATATGAAAAGGATGGACCTGACTAGGATACCAAGAAGAGAGTTTGAACAACAACAACACAAGAAGGGCATAAGATAAGAAAGTAGGCAGACCAAGAGACAAGTGGATGAATCAGATCAAAGACAGTGTGGAGAATAGAGGAAGGTCATGGAACGAAGTTGAAGCAGAAAGACTATGGGAAAACCGTGAGAGATGGAGTGAACTACTAAACAGCCCTCTGGTAACAGAATAAGTGATCGAGGAAGAGGTTGAGGAGGTGGTTGTGTCAGGCCTGGCTAGCCGGCAACGAAGACATTAACCCAAGACATGGAGTACCTCGCTACTCCCCCCTTCCCGATAATTAATGTTGGCAACGGGGTCAAGATACATATATATACTTCTTAAATCTACCAAATTTATTTTTTTTAATAACAATTCTTCAAAAAATCGTTATGTTTCCTGTTATTGTATCTTTCCATTATCTAAGGCGCACACATAGAATAGTACGTAATTATGTTTTAAACCAGTTTTAAAATGTTGTTTTGGCTACTGCTGTGCACGGATTTGTAGGTTAAAGATGACGATTATGTTTTTTATGTTTTTATATTTATTCAATTTGAAGAAGGGGTAATTTAATTTGATTTATTTTATTTATTACCGGTACACTCCAAAAATAAATGACCCCTTCTTCAAAATGCATAAATAAAAAACACATCAAACACCATAAAGTTGGTAACCTTAAGAAATACCGTTTAGTATTTCGTTACTAGGGCTAGGCCTAGTTACGATTGGTAGTGATTGAACTGAACACCCAAACCACAGCTCAAACGATTTCTTTGATCTATCTTGAAATTTGAAATTGCCCGCGCCACCTCAACTGCCGTTGGAACTGCGCCTGCGGTGAGCGTGAGCTTGTGAAGTGTGGATTTGGAAAATGTACGCGCCACGCGGCGGCTGATCTACCAGTGTCTAACAAATACAGGTAAGTACAGTGGTAATGATTGATATTTACACATAGAGTGATCTAGGCCAAGGTTAGTTAGTAGTAAATGAACGTTCGGTTAAACGTATATTGTCGTTATGTCTCGGCTGTAGATGCAAGTTTCAATGCCCTAGTCCTACCATAACCTCACTTTAGCCGTAGCCTAGTTAAAACCTTGATTGAAAGGAATGCATTCTAGGTCCTAGATCACACAAAGACCATAGCATACCACATATTTGATAGGTCTCATTCAACAAGCATACCTCATGTCCCAAGTAAGCTAGGCCTAGACCCTAGGGCCCTAGGCCTACCTAGGCTAGCATCTAGCACTATGGCCTAGGCCTATCAGCTTGACAATAAATACGAATGGGCTTATTGTGCAATGTTGGCCTACGGAGAAAACTCTGAATAAAGACTGCAGTAGGCCTAGCCTACAATATTCCTAAGCTGGGCCTACACTAGTTGGTCTACAATACCTGGCAACTACATTCTGCAACAATAACAGGAAATGCTGCGGTGCATAATAAAGTAGACCTAATAGAATCTTAATAACACATTACATATTATCATCGTATATAGCAGGCAGACCCATGTAAATTCTGATTTCATTCAACTCCGGTAATGGGAACAACATCCTAGGCTACATCGAGTCATACAACACGTAAACAAATTTTATCGTTTACAGGTTTCCGAACTTTGCCATTACATTTAGGCATAGCCCTAGGTCTATCGTTATACTGTAGTTGCCATGTTATTGTGGACCAACCTGTAGGCCTATGGTTAGAGCCTACAGCCTGCCTAAGAATAGGATTATCCTACCAGTAATCAATTGCCTTAGTCATCAAATTGCCGTACAGCATAGTTTGTTAGCCATAGACTAGTTCAGTAAAATTGTTGAATATTGGCCTAGTAGGCCTGGGTTATGAGACTGTTGAGTGTGTATTGAAGGGTAGGCCTAGAGACCCAACCGCAGCGGCTGTTTGTCCACGGCTTTGTTCCGCTATTTGGCTGGTAGCAGAACTCAAATGCATGACGATGACAGCGCACGATAGTAGTAGGCCTACTCACAGTCACATGTAGGCCTATGGATCTGTGATTCGTGCTTGCGATTGATTTCATCTGCTATACTAGACTAGCGGACTAGCATATGTTACTGTATGAAGCAGTATACAAACAGCCACTGGCATTGAGACTTGCGGCACTACCCTAAAATACATACTTGACGATGAAATCCCTTAACTAATAAAAATATTGGTATGATGTTATTTGGTAATTACACCATTCTATAATCCTAAGTACAAACGATGGCCAACCTGTCATTTGGTTTAATGGTAGTATGTCGATGGCAAGTTTAGGCCCAGCTCATGTTTCAATTGACTGTTCACTAAAGCCTATAGGCCTAGCCCAGTTGGTAAAAAATCCTGTAAAATAAGTACATATGGCTAAACAAATGTCCAGCCAATCATAATGAAGGAGTCTACCCAGTAATAGCAGACCAGGGTAGCAACATAATGGACGTTGGCCCCTAAGACCTCGTTCTCATTACTCGAGTTAAAACAACTCGGGTTGAACGCGAGTTGCCGACTTGCGTTTTAATTGAACTCTTATACCGTCGTAGGTTAAGTAGTTTGCAACCTTTACACATGGAGCGCTGTAGAAGACACGTATTTTGAATGAATTTCAGGCTGGCCAAGTACTGTGCTAAGGAGTGTCGTTTCCTCGTCGGAAAATGTAGACGTTATTAATTCACTTAAAAACTAAGTGCGGTAAACACACGTAGGCCTAGCGTCGGACAACAACAAATTTACTACAAAGTTTTGAGGTTATGTAGTCAGACGAACCATGGTTGGCGACTACGCGGTGTTTATACTGACTAGCGTAGCAACGGTAACGCGAGTAACTCGGAGTTCGGACGCGGGTTGAAAGTGCAACCATCGTAGCAACCTGCGATCGTTCACACAAGGAAATTAACCCACGTAACCCACCAACCCGCGTTAAACGCTAGTAATGAGAACGAGGTCTAACGCATTGCTGTAACGTAGTCACTTGTTTCAGTAAGATGGCAGTTATATCATTACAAAATTCTCAAAAGTAACGCAAAAGGTAGGCTAACTTCAATTTGCATATTGCCAGATTCTGGCATAATGCCCCATTCCCTCCTCCTCCCCCCCCCCCCCCACACACACACATTCATCCCATTAATAGGAATACAAAATGTGGCAGTTCTACAATTGTTGCATTTGTTGTAAATTTCAATGCAGCTCCTGCTAAAATCAATGTGATTGTTATTTTTTTTCAGAGTCAATGGAGACTACATGGCCACTAAACTGTGCCCGATGACAAACATAACAACCAAACGACTCTTCTCAATAACTACCAAGAAAATTGTGCTTACCGTCACTAAATCCGCAGTGAAACTATTGATCAATCAGCATTCGTCTGATTACTTTTTTCAATACATTCAATCAAATGTAAACTCGATAGTTGAAGAGACCCAAGAAGATACTAAAAGACTTACCGAAGTTCAAAATTAGGTTATTTTGTGGCAAATTTGTGTTTTACAAAGTAAACGTCACTTACTTTCATGGTCGTTATAAGTGCCTGTAAAAATTATTGTAACTGTAACCTCAGTTGTTTAATATATCTTCTTTTAAGATAATTTACTATTAAATTAAGCCTAGCTTCCAAATCGTTTCCCAACCATTTTTTCCACAAACCTGGCACAATTTCAATCAAGAGTCTGTAGGCCTACTACAGACAAAAGTGAGCATTGGCGTAGCCTCTGCCTACCGTGATCCATCGCACAGGTACTGACCACTGACACATACATATTTTGTTTTTTAAATCACATTTTGAGTCGATTGCTGTATCTTCTGGTGTTTAATTTGAATTTAATTTTAGTTACTGCCTGATCTGCCAGGACCGGCATGATGTTAAAGCCATGATTACATGTACCTGTCAATAGAACGTTTCTTATTGGTTTCTTTAGTTTTTTTCCTAAAACCATACTGCTAGCTCTTTTGTTATCTATCTTAGTTACCTACTTGTTTGTAATTATATCGGTTCATCGAATCACAACCCGTATCTCAGGCGACTGATGCCATGGTGCGTGCGATCCATTTCATTCGACAAGAGTTGGAAATATTTTAACTTTTCACGCATCGGACAAACATATAACGGATGTCGTAACGAGATTCCTAGAGCTAAGTTTAGGGCTCGTCGAGCTGTCTTGATTTAGCAGATCTTGAGAGATGTATTAGGCATTTTAAAAGTGTATTGTTTGTATCGCATGGATCACATCGCATACATGGGCCAGGCCCTTAAATTGTCTAATTATTTTTTTACTGTAGGCATATCCTTATAGTAATATTTCCTTCTATTTTCAAACTTATAGCTGCATATTATTTCTTAAATTTCAATTTACTTTTTAATTTTCTTCATTTCTTTAAATTTCTTTATTAGGTACCGATAACTAGGCCTACTTCAATTAAGAAGTTCCTCCTTCTATTGTGTCGTAACTAGTAGGCAGAATTGATTTGTTGATCTTTCTGTTACAAATAAAACAATACAAATAACAATAATAGCCTAATAATAATAATAATAATAATAATAATAATAGTAACAATAATAGTAACAATAATAATAACTATTATTATTATTAATATTGTTGTTACCTTTTGTTATTGTTGCTAATATTATTGATATTTAATTTAGCCTAACAACGATGTAGTGTTGTGAAAGTTTGGTATGAATCTTTCTAGAAATGAGATAGTGTTGGTGGGTTCGATGTTGTCTTGCTGTATTTCAAGTATCAAATACCAACAGAGTCCCAACCCAACTCTGTACCTCTGCATTACTCGACCTTGGTACAACATTGTACCAACATGCTTGTTCTATATTTAGTTAATTCTAGCAATGATATCTCGAATAATATGTGTCAATAATTTTAGCAATGATTAATCTGAATAATTTGCTGCCAATACTGCAGTAATGATTTTGCTGAATGATTTTTGTCAATACTTAAGGCAATGATTTATGTGAATGATTTTTGTCAGTAATTTTAGCAATGATTTATTAAAATGATTTTTGTCAATAATTTAAGCAATGATTTATTTGAATGATTTTTGTCAACAATTTTAGCAATGATTTATTTGAATGATTTTTGTCAATAATTTTAGTAATGATTTATTTGAATGATTTTTGTCAATAATTATAGCAATGATTTATATGAATGATGTTTGTCTATAATTCTAACAATGATTTATGTCAATGATTTTTGTCAGTTCTTCTACTAATGATAATTCCGAAAGATGTTTGGCAATAATGATCTACAATGATTTTTTCTTAATGATTTGTCCGAAAAAATCATTGATTCAAAAATCAATGATTTTTTTTAAAGATCTCAATGATTTTTTTCCGTAAGGGCAACCACGCGCACATTTCTTGGAAAACCAACATCTAGTCAAATAATAGGCATCCACACAACAAACAAACGATTACATTTGATTACTTTTTGACAGTTCGGACCCAACAATTTCAAAGAAACTGGGGTCGCACTAGGGCTGTACAAACAACTTATTATAAATGCAGTGAAAAAAATGCCCTGCGGCGTTCTCAGCTTTGCCACGGACACAGTTTAGATCCTAATCTACTGCCCGTTTCATGCACGCTAATTCAAATAAAATCGACAGATTCCGGGCGTTCTTTTACACATTCGTAAATGCAGTCTTCCGCTGAGTAGAGTGTAGAAGCCTAATTAGCCACGCCCACCGTTCCAGGTAACCAACGGAAGGTCGTAAATTATCCCTAATGGACCTGTTTCAATTAGATGTTAGGAACTAGAGAAGTGAAAATTAAGTTGGCACCATTGGACTCGGCTATGACGTAAGCATAAGAATACTTACGTTGGGCCAACTTTGTATAAAGAAAGGCAGTAATGAAAACAAGACATATTAGAAACGTAACACTTGCTGCCTCACCCGTCACCAGCAAGCAACTGAGGTGCTTTGAAAAGTAATTTTCTCAAAGGAGTTGACTCGTAGTGGTTGAGAATATCATACTTAGTAATTAGTATGAAGTCTTACTGAGTCTCTCCGAGAAATAGAAGCAATTAAGAAAATATAATTTTTCAAAGCAGTCTCATTCGGTCTCCAGATCAGAACCAATAAGTGCTCGTTAGAAACTCAGAGGCTGTGAGGGGTGAGAGAAGCGAGTATAGGTACGATTGGTACAGCTTTCAAAAGAGCTTGAAATTCCCACTCTTGCAAGCACCCTCATACAGGCAGCCACCATATTTGTTAGCCTAATCTTTTCCCACTAAAGCCCGATTCACAATTGAAATAAGAGTTGCAATAGTAAAATAGCAATAAGGTTTAAGCGAATTGGAACATACAATAACAATACTGTGGTTCACAACTGTCACAGTGGATTGAAATAGTTATAAGAATTGAATCAATTCCAGTTCTTATTCCAACTTCCCATGATGCACCTTATGACGAACCAATCAGAACGCAGAAGAGCCATATGAGATGGTCCACTACGGAAATCAAAACAAAAACAGTGGTACCGGATATTTTGCTGCTGTTGTAGTCAATGATAGTAAGTACACAATTGAGGCACCGCTTTAACTACTGAAATAAGCAACTATAGTCGTCGGTTGTGAACCAGTTACTTGTTATTTCACTATTTCACTGTTTCTTATTGCAAGTGTTATTTCAATTGTGAATCGGGCTTAAACTCATATGATTCACTTACATTTACAAGTCGAATGTTACATGTATAAGCATGTGGAAACACTTTACACTATAAAGAGGGGTGAAAGTTATGCGACATTTGAGATATATTATAACCGTTGAGTGTGTAATAGGTAAAGCTATAACCGTTGACAATGATCTGAGTAGGTACAGGGTCTGTTTAAATGAGTATAAAGTAAGTTATGGAAATGTTTAATGAAAAGCTGGAGCCATCTACCACGCCCGACTGCGCCTTAGAATGAGCTCTAGAACATAGTTGTTGGCAAAGTGGCACTTACGGGTAATGATGGTTTGCACAGGCTTTAAAACTATGCGCATGGCGGCCATACTGGCGACATGGTTGTGTATGTTGCCATGGAGACACATTTCAAGCACATGTAGTGGAATTACATAACACATAACGCCTTGTTTTCTTAATATTATGCGCAGCCTTCTTGACGGGTCAATCCGCGATATTAAACCGACGTTTGAGAAGGCAGTGATATAATGTGTTTTTTTTTTTTAATTAAGTTGTTTGGTAATGTGCTGAAGAAGGTTGCAGCACGGTGGGTTGCAGAAAGTTGCAGCACCTGTCTTGAAAGGTCCAACTTTGTCGTTAAGTCAACTGTCTAACTGTCAAACGACAATATGATTGTTTTGTATCTATAACAAAAGTATTTTCTGTCAAAAGCATTGTAAAACATTACTACAATGGATGATTTATATTTACAAGTATTACTTCTTACTTGAATGTTTGAATTGAGAAAACGAGGTGCAAAGATCGAGTTGGACCAATGGACCTTTCAGTACTGCGAGCGGCAGAAAGTCGCGTCTAAGACGCCCATTTGTGATGTGAATAATTAATCCATATGTATTTTTGGTTCTAAAACCAAACACTATACTTTTAAGCAATTTTAAAATCATACCCACTGGAAACTGTCGACAACCAATCAATCCACAGGCTGCATTATGTGACTATGAATCGTTATGATGGTTGCCCGACTTAACACAATGTTATAGTGTGTACAGTATGCGTCGTTAAGTAAATTAAGGGGGGGGGGGGGGGGGGGAGATAGATGTTCAACCCTTCTGGACTAATTTGTTGTCCGATATATGGTAACTTATCGACATTTGTCATCGTATTCTTATATTGATTCGTAAGTTAGATTGAGCCTAACAATAATATGGTGAGTGTAAGAGTGTTGTTAGAGTAAAGATATATTCGGTCCACAGTCCGACCATTGGTATAGGCACCGTGTTTTAGTACATACAGCGCCATATATGTGGCCAAATTTAGTAACTTATTGGTGAAGATAGTATTCCGCGGTTGAAAATAGTGCCGGATATTATTGTGAAAGATCATCTTGTTGTTTTGTCTTTTCGTTGTTTGTTTTTATCTTGTTGATATATTTGTATTGATTTTTTGTGTGATTTGTACTTGTTTTTTATTGTCTTGTTTTGTTTGTGTTCGTTTTGTGTTGTCTATTATTTGCAAGTCTAAAACGTGTCCTGATTTAAATGGCGCCTTGCCTTTTAAGATGGACTGATGGGATTCATAATCTGCCCAACATTTTCAAAACCCGTATTGAAAGAGAGTGTACCATTTAAAGCGAGTGTACCACTCCCAAAAGCTTTGCACAACTCTCTAAACGCGACTGGAATCAATGACGTAATTATTTCACATAGTAGTTTATATTATGTTGTTCAGCTCTGCAATTCACACGCAAAGTGAGCTGTTAAAATGTCTCGTTCTGTCAGAACTCCGAACATCAAAGTGATTTTCGTTTTAATCCTTCGCGAAATAAGCCCCTACACCAGCGCCTACGCTTGAGTTCGCGCAGGATATGCAGATATCCCTTGAAACAGGGGCGTCGGGGTTTCCAAATTCCTAGGGGTGCTCAACTTCGCGGAAAAGGGACCAAGCACCGTGGGTTTGGGGGACTCTGCCCCCCAATAACAGCACCACACGGGAAAATTTGTAAACCCCCTTTTTAGTGTGTTTGGTGCGTTCTAGCAAAAGTGGCGTGATTCCAATGCCAAAATAATTCATTTAAGATATATATATATATATATATATATATATATATATATATATATATATATATATATATATATATATATATTAAAACACTGAAGCTTTCGTGGCCAGGATTTATGTCAATAAAATTAAAATAATTGCGGGTTATTCCGCCACGTCCTACCTCCATAATGTGCCGACGTTTCAGGAACCTTATGGATCCTATCCTCAGGGCCTCGAGTTGACAGCTCGACGCCCTGAGGATAGGATTTATAAGGTTCCTGAAACGTCGGCACATTATGGAGGTAGGACGTGGCGGAATAACCCGCAATTATTTTAATTTTATTGATATATATATATACATATATATATTGTTAAAATTAAAAATACCACGGGTTGTTACGTCAGGTTTACTGCACTTATTTGTCATATTCATATTAGTGTCATATAGTATATAAATATATATATATATATTAAAGATGAGAATGTCGTCTTTGCGGTATCAAGCCCTCTCGGTTCTGAAAAGAACCGGTTTATGGCGCGTTTATATAACATACTAGTTGTTAAGGATTAGCGACTAAGAGCGCGTTCATAAAACTGACTAGCCGAAACAGGCTTTTCTCATAGGCCGACAGTGGGAATACTGCGTGCTGATTGGCCGTGACTAAGGACTTGACCAAGAAGTTGAGATATTTTCAACTTCTTAGTCAAGTCAAGACAAACCTTAGTCACAGCCAATCGGAGAGCAGTATTCTCAATCGTAGCCAATGAAAGAAGCTCGTGGCTTAGTCGCTAATCGTTAGTCACTAGTCAGTTATGTAAACCCGCCATTACTCGACGTTTCGGCAAGTACGTTCCTGCCATCTTTTGGAGTCGATGTTAACGGTAGGACGGTCAGCAATCGACCATTTGTTATAGTGTTATGATCGCTTATTGAGGCTCTAGCAAGCTATCCGGTCAATAGAGTACTTGTAAGTGTTATGATCGCTGTCATGTCAGCTCTATACACAGCCTAAAAAATCGAACATAAGTATTTGAGCTTGTGAAGAACCAGATTGCTGTATTCAATGGTCTGTAACACTAACATTCTTTAGAATGTCTAAATGTTGCGCGGATTTACCACCGAGCCCAACTCCGCTAATAACCCGCCGCTGTGTTTACCCTATCTCGTGTAAACAGCCCCGCTATTTGCATACAAGGGTGCTCGAGATAAGAAACGATCCACCTCCCTGTTAAGTGAAGGAAAACTTCCGAGACTGTGTCCAAAAAGGAAACTAAACGTTTTGTCAATAGATATTAAATTAACATTACAGAATTGAAAACGAGAAAAAAATATGTTGTTTACTTTGCTGTTCTTTGTAAATTTGTTGTTAAAACGCTCAGTTGATTTCAAAACGATTCACCATCGTTTCAGCTATTTGCAACTATAGGCATTGAATTACAAATTTGACGCCGACTAATAATTTACCAGTTTAATCAAACTCAATTACTACAGCGTTGAAACTCGGTATAAGATTGACATAAAATTGAATTAGCTCCATAAAAAAAATAAAAAAAACATTGTATAAATCTGACAACACCACAATTAAAACTCACGTTTTAACCCCTCAATTGTACACGTAGGCCTATTTAATCACAATAACAAATGTTGACGATGTTCAATAATAAAACTTTATTGTCCCTAGCTAATCCTATTTGTGAATAACTGATATTAACATTAGACACGGTATGTTGTTTCAATTATTCGTTGCATGAATACACATACGATAACATTATTGTGTAAATCTCACTAACGCCACAATTAAAAATCACGTTTTGACCCCTCAATTGGACACGTATTTAACAACAATTGAAATGTTTCCGATGTTCAATAATAAAACTTTATTGTCCCTAGCAAATCCCATTGGTGAATAACTGATAATAACATTAGACACGATATGTTGTTTCAATTATTCGTTGCATGAATACACATACGATAACATTATTGTGTAAATGAGTGGCCATGACATCCACAAGCAGTATGCGCGGATAATTGTATTTAATGTACTATGAAATTACGAATTAAAATTGAAAATTATGAATATACGTGATCTATTGTTATGTATATTTATTTATTCAGTATCATTATTCGCTCAGTAAAAGCACAAAACTATGGTTAATGCAAAGTCCGTCGATCCCCTGGCGGAGGCTCGGTAAATGAGTTGGACCAGCCCCCGCCAGGGGATTTACGGACCTTGGGTTAATGTGTTCACCATCTTATCCAGTATCCAGGACGCCGGGAATATCAGCGGTATGTACACCAGCATGAATACGATGGACAGCCAATCAACGACGCGACTCTGCTGGTCGTAATAGCGTGCGACGATGTTGGAGATGATGCTGTAGTGGATCCATTGGAAGCCGTTCATCATGGAGGATAACGAGAAGAGCAGGAGGATCAGCCAGCGGTATTTGTACACCTTGATGGCGGAGGGTGCGGGGCGGCATAGGCCGGTTGATGACGCGGTGATATCGAAGACGGACGAGTCTTTCGACGCATTTTCCTCGGCGTAGATCACGCCCAGATAGCTCTTTGACATCTTTACTTTAAGAAGATATAAATACGCTGAAAATGTACTCACATGGACTCTTTAACGACCTAAGAATTATGTTTATCGGACAGTATTTCGCACTGTTAATTAAGATACTAAATTATCACACAATTCTGTTTATACTACAGTATTTTATACTGTTAATTAAGGGACTTAACTACAACACAATTCTGTTTATACTTCAGTATTTTACACTGTTAATTAAAAGAACGAAACTACCACACAATTATGTTCATACTACAGTTATTTACACTGTTAATTAAGGGACTTAACTACCACACAACTATGTTTATACTACAGTATTTTACAGTACTACCACTCAATTATGTTTATACCGGTAATACAGTATTTTACACTGTTAAACGTAGTAAATTGACAACACGCATTCGGTTTATATCAATATTTACTTTATTTAACATTTTTTTATCGACTGATTGATTTAATTGATTCGATTGATTGATTTCATTCATTGGGTGAATTGAGTTTATAATCTTCACATGTGTCACATTAATAACAAAACCTTTGAACTGAATAACCTTGTGTTAGAAAATTGTTCACTATCGATAGTTTTACTTTCGCTTAAATATTGTGTTTATGGGGTTTTCTTACAGATTTTTACGCTCACACACGCACCCGCAAAACAGTTTGAATGGCGACAAGTAGGACGCCGTTTTAACACGCACACGCATACGCACATTGTAGTTCACGTCGCTTAAGACAATGGTCTTTCCTTAAACGTATCACTGAGTATATAATCTACACTTAAGTGCTGATCTCGACGAAAGTATTTTGATAAGGTCGTATTGTAATCGACGGGCAGATAACACGTGCCGCACTATCGTGATTTCTGCGATGCAAAGGTGACAATTAAGTCAATTCACATCGAGATGGGATTCACACGATTAAACCACAAACAATAATCAATATAACGATCTATTGTTATCGACACGAATCATTAATGTGTGGATTATTTATTGAAACATTCTTGAGAGGATTGGGTACCTCTACGTCAAAAACCGCACAACATTTTCATTTTTAAATTATATCTCGAGAATAGACTTCGAAATCGAAAATCTTAATCAACAGCGCACTGTAGTTTGGTAAGACCTACATAATGAATGCTCTAAATGTGTCTTACAGTATAATCAGTATGATTTTTATTTCTAATTAATTCTATTACTATTATAATTTTTGTTTGTATTTCTTTATTACTTTATTTATTTATTTATTTATTTATTTATTTATTTATTACTATTATCGATTTAATAATCAAAATAACTACGCTAATGGTTATAATAATTTATTAAGTTTGTAGAGCTTACCAAAACACAATGCACTGTTGTATCAGATTTTCGATTCCGAGTAGCATTCTTGAGATATTATTAAAAAATGAAAATTGTCTGCGGTTTTTAAGACTTCGCTCATAAGTTCTTACAAATGTCAGTTCTTACAAATGTCACATTATACCGTTATCGTCGCGTCACACATAAGTAGTTGAACTCACAAACTGACACATGTCACTCCCGCGTAAACAACACCTTTGTATCTCCTACATCAGTACACTCGCATAACGATCATCTGTCCTCACGGCCATCGCAACTGGTAATGCTAGACAACAGCTGACGTTATATAAAATATAATTGCAGCCATTCGTGTTGTAATGAGTGATTATTACTGCCTACCTACCTTGAATACGTATTATTTCAACAATCACAAGTTACATTTGTCCTTGACGGCGCGAAGAATGACCGCGACGGTGAAACCAAAGACGTTAGAGATTCTTGACAAGTGCTTTGATTTCCATTGGATCACACATCACTCGGTTTTTGGATTAAACTCACGGTGCGAAGAATGACCGCGACGGTAAAACCAAAGACGTTAGAGATTCTTTTGACAAGTGCTTTGATTTCCATCAGTTCCAAAGACGTTAGAGATTCTTTGGACAAGTGCTTTGATTTCTACCGGGTCACACATCACTCGTTTAACACACGGTTCTTGGAAACTCGCGGTGCGAAGGAAGATCGCGACGGTGACACCAAAGACGTTAGAGATTCTTTTGACAAGTGCTTTGATTTCCATCAGTTCCAAAGACGTTAGAGATTCTTTTGACAAGTGCTTTGATTTCCACCGGATCACACATCACTCGTTTAACACAGTTCTTGGATTAAACTCGCGGTGCGAAGGAAGATCGCGATGGTGGAACCAAAGACGTTAGAGATTGTTTTGACAAGTGCTTTGATTTCCATCAGTTCCAAAGACGTTAGAGATTCTTTGGACAAGTGCTTTGATTTCCATCCGACAACACATCACTCATTTAACACGGTTCTTGGTTAATACTTTGTTATGAGACTGTCCGTTTTGATAACTCGCGGTGCGAAAAATGATCGCGACGGTGAAACCAAAGACGTTAAAGATTCTTGAGAAGTGCTTTGATTTCCACCGGATCACACATCACTCGTTTAACACGGTTCTAGGAACTGTGGCCAGAAGATTTGCATGTATACTTGTGTATAACTGAAGTGTTGTGTTGTGTTGAGTAAGGCAGCTGTAACGTAACAACTTTCTCTTCCTCTTCCCATCCTCCATTTCATTGGCCGGTTTAGCATGAGTGAGTGAAGTGGTTGGTGTAGGTCAGGTTGATGCTTTATTACTGTTGTAAGCGACGACCCATCAACACAACAAACAATTGGGCATTATTTTAATAACTCTATGGTTTTTTCTAGATGACCACTTCAAGAAGACATGGGTTTATGTTCAATACCTTATAAATTAATAATGCATTATTTATGTTATGTTTAATTTATTTACCGTCGTTATGATCATTTGAATAACTATATGATTTTGTCTAGAGATGACAACTTCATGAACATAAGTTCATGTCCAATACATTAATAGTTAATAATTCATTATTTACGCACTCGATTGAAATACACTGACCAAGGCCACTTACCAATTTTTCGCGACTTTTCGAGCGAGATATGGCTCAACCACAAATATTGGTAAGACTAGAAAATAACAAGGCAATTAACAATAATGTACGCTACTAAAACAGGTAACTTTCCTCTATAATTATATGTCGACGGGTGTTTATGCTATAAAACTCATGTTTGTCTGTCAAAATCTTAATATCAAAATGTTGATAATATATTATAACAGTGTTTTTTTAATAAACGAGTACCAACTCTCAAACACTTTTGTTCTAGCGTAATTCTAGTTGTGGTTTACGCAAAAAAAAAAAAAAAAAACGATGCCCCTCCAGACCCCATTAAATTACAATCCTGTCTACACAGGAACTTTACACGATTCCTATGTGCCAAACCTCATTAAAGATCATTAAAAGATCTCATTAAAAGATATCTTCGACTGTTATGTCAGCTTTCTCTGTAAACCGTTGGCTAACTTCAATATTATGTCAATGAAGATTAGCGAACAATAGTGTGAGCCAAAAAAAAACTCCATTGATGACACAATTAAGTTGTTCTGCATCAGCTTTCACGCAGAATGCGTTATTACGTTATATAGCAGAAGGTGTCGTAATGTTGTTATGATTTAGCATGAGAAAATGTACGGTTGCGATCTTGTCGGCATCGTGATTAGGATCGGGATCGGGATCGCAATCGTACATTTTCTCATGCTAAACCATAACGACATTACGATTGTATTGGGAACAGCTCCATAAGCAATTGCCAGATTGCGATTACAATCCCGATACCGACAACCGTGGTTGGGACATAACTATATCACGCGACCTACCACGCTTGTTTTATACTTTTAATTTTTGTCTTATTTTTGTAACTGATAATGGTTAGACAATTTAAAAACATATTTTGATTTGTGTTTAATCTTAACTCATACACACACAAAATTGGTAAGCTTTAATTGGTAAGAATAAAATAAAATATTATTGATGAATTGAAAGCTTTACCCCCAGCATTCAATCCTACATCTCCAACTTTCTGAACAACTCGTGGGTTTTGTTATGATCTGCTTGATGGGGCTTTAGATTTGGTTGCGAGTCTAACCTTGAAGAAACAGCAAGTACTTATTACAATATACTCCAGGCCTATTATTTGTTTCCAACACTTTAAGATGAAAGCAATAATACATAATTGGAAAACGTAACAGTTCCGCTTCAGCTGTTTATTATAACTATACTTATGTTTCGTAAGAACTAGAACTAGATTAAAAAAATTACAAATATTTTTCTCATCAAGGTTGTTGTTATTGGCTGTGTGAAATAAATTGCAATTAATGAACAATAACCCGGTCCGGGTAACGATACAAATATACTGTCCAATCACTGATTCGTGTTTCATATTTGACTAATCGATCTTTGAATGGTTATCGACCTTTCGCTCACTCGTCGATGGTGTTCGGAGCCTACGAAGGTAAGTCCTTCACTAAAAATAAGTCTTGTTACTGAGTGGGTAAACTCTAAATGTGAATGTATTTATTTTTATTTATTTGAAACTTTTAAAAACCAATTTTTTTAATTTTTACAAAACCACAATTCTGGCATTTATCCCTTTTTAATATTGTGTGTAGCGTTTTTAAGTTATTACTAAAAACTTTAAATTTCGCATTTTTTTTATAGTGAGACAACTTTTTCTCCATAATGTTGCAAACTTTCTCATAAATCATATAAATATCACGAATCATGGTGACATTTGAAATACAGATTTTCTTCAACCCGCTCACAAAAAGCCGCACTCTCCTCACGCAACCACTCATACTCAATACTTGAAACGTTCTACCCGCCCATTTCATGCTGATATCCACAGTATTGCGAATATGTAAGCATAATTGTATTTCTCTAAACTTTGGCCGTGGCAAAGCTGAGAACGCCAATGCCCTTTTTTTCACTACATTTATAATAAGTTGTTTGTACAGCCCGAGTGCGACCGCAGATTCCTTGAAATTATTGGATCCGAACTGTCAAAAAGTAATCAAATGTAATCTTTTCTTTGTTGTATGGACGCCTATTCTTTGACTAGATGTTTGGTTTCCAAGAAATGTGCGCATGGTTGAACTTCTGTTATGGCTTCCGGTAATGAATTCGGGGATTTCGTCTCATGTTTGTGCTAGCCAGGTAGTGGGGGTGTACATCATTTGTGAAATGCCAAGATCGATGAAAAATCGACTGATTTTTTTGTTCTCATCTAAGCCACGGACCCACTGTAGATTCTAGAGGTAAAGCTACAACAACCGTCGATCCGCTATTGTCGAAACGCTCTGTGTGACGCGTTGATAAGCGAGCGCGTTGAGCGCGTTCACGTCCTCTCTGTTCAAAAGTTTCAAAACTACCGCCATGTTCAAGAATGTACATCGACCAGTGCACAGCCTTCCAAACAACTCACGGAAATACCTTCAGCTTCGTTCGTTTGTCCAGTTCCAAGTACAGACATGTACTCCTGGAACCAGCCGGATGTACGTAATGCAAACGAAAATGGGGGCACAAAGTTCACCTACCGTCCAAAAAAACAAACACGCTGTGCCTTGTTTTTACACATTTGCGAGGCGTATTCGAAAATGGCGAATTTAATCCCAATGCTCGTTCCATTTCTTCATTCATTTCATTCGTACAATCATTCTACGTCTAGGCTGAAGGTCTACTTACAATAATTGTGGTATCGGGTATCGTTAGTCTTAAACATGGTCTTAGTAATCGTTCTGGACGCGGCTTTAGTCTCTAGAGCTTAACGAGTATTAATTGTAAGACTATGCCTAGGCCTACACCCTGGTCCCATATTTATTCATTAGGTAGGCCTAGGCTGGTAATACCTAGGCCTATGTTCTAGGTCTACTAAGGGTATTTTAGTAATCGTGCTGAAAGCGGGCTTCACGAGTATTTGTAAGAGTAGGCCCATGCCTAGACCCACACCCTAGTCCCATATTTGTCTAGGCTAGGCCTAGAGAATGAAATGAAATGAAGGTCTATCCATAGAGAAATAAAACAGGGCCTGTCATTAGTCTAGGCCTAGGCTTAGCTATAGGCCTAGGCTTGTAATACCTAGGCTTATGTTCTAGGCCTACGGTATTTTTGTACGGAACCACGGTGGTCAATATATTTTGTTGGCATTATTATTTGAACGTGGGGCCTAGGCCTAATTGATGAGTTTTTTTTAGGTTAGGGGGCTGGCCTGCCGGAGTTTTAGGTTGTCATACATAATAAAGTTACCTTCTACCACACAGAAAATATAACAATCACCAATAAACACAGGGTTGTTTGATTCATCTCTTGTTAATATCGCCGTTGGTAAAGCACTACTGCTAGCGATACCTTCCATGATGGTTTGTATATCAAGTTTATGGCGCGATTCTTGTTATTCAGCACCCACTCACCTTCTAGCACATGAAATACGTATGAATCTTCGATTGTCACGGGATTATTTTCTCCATCTCTTGTTATTATTGCCGTAAATTCATAATATTCGGGGAATGTGTCCGACGCGGCGTCCTCCGTTTCGAAAGAATTGGCGCCTCTTACCCTCACTCCTTCGCCAGGAGCAGTAGCTTTGTTTGTTTGTCCACGTTATAGTACTCCAGGAGTACAGTATTGAGAAAAACCTGTTTTTCTGTCTGGGGGTACTTGACGTGGTTTCAACTCGGAACGTTTTTCTGTCCGGTGGTAACTTACCACTGGTACAACTGGAGTACTTATTTTTACTACTGCTCCTGGCGAAGGAGTGAGGGTAAGAGGCGCCAATTCTTTCGAAATGGAGGACGCCGCGTCGGACACATTCCCCCGAATATTATGAATTTACGGCAATAATAACAAGTGATGGAGAAAATAATCCCGTGACAATCGAAGATCATACGTATTTCATGTGCTAGAAGGTGAGTGGGTGCTGAATAACAAGAATCGCGCCCAAAACTTGATATACAATCCATCATGGAAGGTATCGCTAGCACTAGTGCTTTACCAACGGCGATATTAACAAGAGATGAATCAAACAACCCTGTGTGTATTGGTGATTGTTATTTTTTCTGTGTGGTAGAAGGTAACTTTATTATGTATGACAACCTAAAACTCCGGCAGAGGCCAGCCGCCTAACCTAAAAAAACTCATCAATTAGGCCTAGGCCCCACGTTCAAATAATAATGCCAACAAAATATATTAAAACTTGGCTGTCGGGTTTCGCCGCGTCCATGGATAAAAAAGTCCTGACGTTTCGGGCCGATTGCACGGTCCATCTTCAGAGGAATAAAAACTCTAGAAGAGTACACACACGGAACAAACCTACTCAATCCAGCCCGTCCGTGTGTGTCAACCCAAACCAGTCGTGCAGTTAGTTTTATTCGTTAGCTGGCGTCTGCGCACTGTCTTCCCGCCCAGCTATTGACGTCACTCTGTTCAAATCCCGTTTGAGCCGCTCTATGGTCGGTTTCCACGTTCTACTAAGTTTCAAACCATCTTCACGGTTGAAATTATCCGGGTGCTTTTCAATTTCCACCGCCTCCCGGACAAGACGAGGCCTGTAGTTCTGAATAGCCGCCAATACCCGGGTTTCTTCAAAGTTGATGCGATGACACTTAGTCACGCTATGCTCCGCCAACGCCGACTTGTCAGTATGCCCTAATCTTGTGTGGCTCATATGTTCTTTAAGGCGAGTGGATATTTTTCTGCCCGTTTGTCCTATGTATACCTCATCACAAGCGCCACATGGTATTTCATATACCCCCGGTACATCTAAACGTGGGAGCTCATCCTTAACCGGATTAAACATCGTGGAAAGCTTTCTGTTAGTACTGTAAACAGTATGAATACCTTGTTTTCGTAACAGTTTGCCAATACGATCTGTCGTATTCTCAACGTACGGCAAGAAAGCACGAGAAACACGTTCCGGCTGTACTAGTGGCGAAGCTAGAGGTAGGGCTGGTGCACACGGTCTCTTTCGAAATGCCTGTGAAACCTCACTATTCGTATAGCCATTCTGTAGAAGCATTCCACGAAGTGTACGGCATTCATCGGCTAGATGTTCTTTGTCTGAGATTCTTCCTGCCCTACACGCTAACGTGTTCAAAACAGCGCGTTTCTGCCCAGGATGATGGTGCGAGTTGGCGTTTAGATATCGCCCCGTGTGTGTAGCCTTTCTATATACAGAATGACTAAGCGTGCCATCACACTTGCGCCTCAGTAACACATCGAGGAATGGGAGCTCTCCATTTACCTCAACTTCCATAGTGAACTTGATGTTATTGTTTAAACTATTGAGATAATTGAGGAAATTCGTTAACTCTTCCCTTCCATGGGGCCATACAGCAAACGTGTCGTCTACGTATCGAAAGTAATGCGAAGGTTTCAGTGTCGCATTATTTAAAGCATCAACTTCAAACTTCTCCATGTATAGATTAGCTACAGCAGGTGAAACAGGTGATCCCATGGGCGTACCGTCAATTTGTTTATAAAATTCTCCGTCAAACATAAAAAAGGTTGAGTTTAAAACAGTCTCCATCAATGTAGCAATATTTCCAGGATATTTTTCTTTTATTACATCAGCCGCTTCCTTAATAGGTATATTAGTAAACAAAGACGTTACATCAAAACTGACCATAATGTCTTGCTCATCTAAACGTATGCCTTGAACTATGCTTATAAAATGCAGTGAATCTTTTATATAGGAACTCGCATCTGACACCAAGGGCTGTAACTGTCTTGCTAAAAACTTTGACAAGTTGTATGAGGGAGCCTGTATTGCGCTAACAATGGGTCTCAGAGGGAAATTAGCTTTGTGGACTTTAGGTAATCCATATAAGCGTGGAACACGTGAATTAGACGGTAAAATCTGACGTTTAGTTTCATCATCCAGTGTTGACCGCTTTATACTGTCAACAATCTGCTTTTCAATTTTAGTGATAGGGTTGCGTTTAAGTTTCTCATATGCTGGATCTTTCAGTAGTTCGTGAACTTGAGCTTTGTACTCTTCTGTTTTCATGACAACAGTAGCATTCCCTTTATCCGCGGAAAGTACTAACCAATCAGTTCTCTTCCTCAAGTTCTTTAACGCCCTGTGTTCAGCCCCACTAATATTTTGGCATGGAGGTTTTGCTAAACGAATAATTCTAGCTGTTTCTGCTCGAATTTCCTCCGCTTTATTACATGGAAGCCCCACAATAGCTGTTTCCACCCCGCATATGATGTCTTCCACAGGTATTTGTTTCGGCGCAATAGCAAAATTAAACCCTTTCTTAAGCACGGAAACAGTAGCCTCGTCAAAGGACTCATCTGTCCGATTGTAAATTACTTTGTTAACGTCAAGAGGTGTTGTCACAGCGTTGTGCTGTCGTTTTACGAGTTTATTAAACTTCGCTACTTGTTTGCGTGTAGTAATGGAATGACTCACCTCGGCGTGTTGTGCTGATGCCGAATCCACCTTCTCAAAAAGCACAGGATGCAACACACTTGCTAACCGTTGATGAGCCTCATACAGCTGTTGAGCATTCTTGTCTAAGTCACGACGTGTTTCACGAATCTCGGCTCGAAGGATGGCTTCACTTGCACGTTTCAGAATGCGACGTGTTGAAGGAGAATTTTTATGATATGTAATACGAGAAAAGTCAGGGACAACGTCACTATCCCTACACCGTAAAAGAAAACTAAGGTTACACAAAAGTTGGGCCTTCTTCGAACGCAACTTATCAAACTTCCTTGATAACATGGATATCTCCTCCCCGTAGAGGCGAGTTAAAACTTGTCGTAGGCTTTCGCGGCCGGAGTCATTATTAAACAAATTGACGGTACGCCCATGGGATCACCTGTTTCACCTGCTGTAGCTAATCTATACATGGAGAAGTTTGAAGTTGATGCTTTAAATAATGCGACACTGAAACCTTCGCATTACTTTCGATACGTAGACGACACGTTTGCTGTATGGCCCCATGGAAGGGAAGAGTTAACGAATTTCCTCAATTATCTCAATAGTTTAAACAATAACATCAAGTTCACTATGGAAGTTGAGGTAAATGGAGAGCTCCCATTCCTCGATGTGTTACTGAGGCGCAAGTGTGATGGCACGCTTAGTCATTCTGTATATAGAAAGGCTACACACACGGGGCGATATCTAAACGCCAACTCGCACCATCATCCTGGGCAGAAACGCGCTGTTTTGAACACGTTAGCGTGTAGGGCAGGAAGAATCTCAGACAAAGAACATCTAGCCGATGAATGCCGTACACTTCGTGGAATGCTTCTACAGAATGGCTATACGAATAGTGAGGTTTCACAGGCATTTCGAAAGAGACCGTGTGCACCAGCCCTACCTCTAGCTTCGCCACTAGTACAGCCGGAACGTGTTTCTCGTGCTTTCTTGCCGTACGTTGAGAATACGACAGATCGTATTGGCAAACTGTTACGAAAACAAGGTATTCATACTGTTTACAGTACTAACAGAAAGCTTTCCACGATGTTTAATCCGGTTAAGGATGAGCTCCCACGTTTAGATGTACCGGGGGTATATGAAATACCATGTGGCGCTTGTGATGAGGTATACATAGGACAAACGGGCAGAAAAATATCCACTCGCCTTAAAGAACATATGAGCCACACAAGATTAGGGCATACTGACAAGTCGGCGTTGGCGGAGCATAGCGTGACTAAGTGTCATCGCATCAACTTTGAAGAAACCCGGGTATTGGCGGCTATTCAGAACTACAGGCCTCGTCTTGTCCGGGAGGCGGTGGAAATTGAAAAGCACCCGGATAATTTCAACCGTGAAGATGGTTTGAAACTTAGTAGAACGTGGAAACCGACCATAGAGCGGCTCAAACGGGATTTGAACAGAGTGACGTCAATAGCTGGGCGGGAAGACAGTGCGCAGACGCCAGCTAACGAATAAAACTAACTGCACGACTGGTTTGGGTTGACACACACGGACGGGCTGGATTGAGTAGGTTTGTTCCGTGTGTGTACTCTTCTAGAGTTTTTATTCCTCTGAAGATGGACCGTGCAATCGGCCCGAAACGTCAGGACTTTTTTATCCATGGACGCGGCGAAACCCGACAGCCAAGTTTTAATAATGACTCCGGCCGCGAAAGCCTACGACAAGTTTTAACAAAATATATTGACCACCGTGGTTTCGTACAAAAATACCCTAAGCAGGCCTAGAACATAAGCCTAGGCCTAGACTAATGATAGGCCCTGTTTTATTTCTCTATGGATAGGCCTTCATTTCATTTCATTCTCTAGGCCTAGCCTAGACAAATATGGGACCAGGGTGTAGGTCTAGGCATAGGCCTAGTCTTACAAATACTCGTGAAGCCCGCTTTCAGAACGATTACTAAAGACCCTTAGTAGGCCTAGAACATAGGCCTAGTTATTACCAGCCTGGGCCTATAGCTAGACCCTACTAAAGCTAGGCCTAACTTATGAATAAATATGGAACCAGGGTGTAGGCCTAGGCCTAAACATTGTCTTACAAATACTCGTTGTTGGAAATGGGAGATCAAGAGGACCGTGATGGGTGGTAGTTAATCAAGAAGGCAGTGCATTTTCTAAGATGTTTGGCTGTTATGCTGTTGCCATGGAGACGCGAGGACTTGGTCAACGTTTTGAGATGTGAAAAGAGTGGTTGTACCTAAGCTGTGAATAAACGGTATTTTGTATTCTAAAAGTAAGTTCATTCTGTCATTAAAGGGATAGTCAGATGAAGAACTAAAAAATCACCAATTAGTCATTAGTCCATGAAATTCAGTTATGTGTAAAATACGATTGATATAGGTTGCTTCAATGCAAGAAAAAAAATAGTGAACAATTAGCTGTTCTACTAGATTCCCTTAGGTAGCTCTTGTTGCATTTTTCTTCTAAAGCGTAGTGCAACTGTATCGGTTCTGAGGTCGCTGGCGCCTTCCCGATAGACAGAGGACTCATTGTGTTATACGAGACCAGCCCGCGCTCCGCGAAACGCTCGGCGACCGCGGACAGTACCGCTCAAAACAGATTGCAACTTTTCTACACATCATGTCACAAAAAAATTAATTGCAGGGTATTTTGTAGAAGTACACGTTCGTACTAAGAAGCATGTTATCGGTAGAGAAACGATGCACATTAAACCCATTGATCGATTTTTGATCAGTGCCCTATTTTAGCGGTGGTTTTACTTTCTCAAGGCAACATTTTTTTCATATGGGAATTACCATGAGAAAAGTTGCTCGGTGCTACTTGGTAGCACCAAACCAAAAAATCGCGTTTTCTTTCATTTTTTAACCGCCTGCTTTTAAAGTATGGTATCTTTTAGTCATGTTTTTTATGTTTTAAGGTGGACATCTACAAATGGTATTTCTTTAGTTTTTCACCCGACTATCCCTTTAATAATTATAGTTTATACGACGAAGACGACGGGTAGTCGTTTGAGACGTAACATTTTGGTGACCCCGACGTGATTAGTGACAGTTGTGGATGATTATGGATCGACTAAAGAAGATGCGGGCCCCAGGTAGAGCGTCATTTACAAGAAACCTCCATGAAACAGAAAAGGAACTAGCGGAGGAGAGTCTGGACGTCAATTCGTTGGCTCTCAAGCTAGAAAAGATGGAGCGGACCATGAACGACCTACGAAAGCTCGATCTCAAATATTTGGAGTCGCTTTTGGATGCTGAATGCAGTGACGAGGATTACGCAGCGGAGAGTGCTGTGATTGAGAGGTATGAAGACCAGCTTGCGGAGGTAAGATGTATGATAAATAGAACCCTCGTTCAGGCACAGGCTCGGAAAACTAGTGCAACCACAGTAGACCAAGATCCAGACAGTCGGTCTAATGGGCCTAGGAGGTTTAAACTGCCCAAGATAGAATTGAAACAGTTTAACGGTGAACTAACAGAGTGGTTGGGTTTTTGGTCACAGTTTCAAAAGATTCACGAGGACAGCACCATTGATGACAATGACAAGTTTCAATATTTAGTTCAGTCAATGGTGCTTGGAACTCGGCCTCGTGAACTTGTTGACAGTTACCCACAGTCAGCACAAAACTATCCAAAAGTCATAAGTGCATTGAAAGAGAGATATGGTAACGAGGAACTTCTAATTGAAGTCTATGTAAGAGAATTATTGAAATTAGTTATAAATAATGTCTCTTACAAAGGAAGTTCCCCTCTTTCTTGCATATTTGACCAAATTGAGGGTCAAATAAGATCATTAGAAACTTTAGGCCTAACTAATGATAAATGTGCCGCATTATTATTCCCACTGGTAGAATCTAGTCTTCCTGATGACATCCTTAGGGCTTGGCTGAGAAGCGCGTCATCTGCTAAAGGTGCCATACATGGCGGAGCACATGAAAATCGCCTCACATGCCTAATGGAGTTTTTAAGGAGAGAAGTGGGAAGCGAAGAGAGAATCCGTCTCGCAAAATCAGGGTTTGGAAAGGTTTCTAAAGAGAATAAGAACGGGAACAAGCTAAACAATAATGTGCCAGTTGACAGTGTTCCCACAGCATCTGGATTACTAAACGGTGACAATGTCATATGTGTATTTTGCGAGAAACAACACGAAAGTCGTGATTGTATTCACGCACAAGACATGTCAATCGCCGATAAAAAAGTCATGCTTACTAAGTTTAGACGTTGTTACATTTGTTTCCGACCTAATCATGTAGCAAGAAAATGTAAAACGTTTGTTAAATGTTCACTTTGTAGTAAGAAACATTTAATTTTAATGTGTCCCGAGTTACCTTCCCATCAGACAACACCTACACCTAACAGTGAGGGAAAAGTAGTGCAAATGTCAAATCAAATATGTACCAGTGACATTGTACTTCAGACACTGGCAGTTAACATTGTAGCTAATGGGAAGGAAAGAACAGTGAGGGCTTTAATTGATTCTGGATCTCAGCATTCATACATATTAAACTCAACCGCAGATCAACTTGGTTTAATACCCTGTTCACACGAGACCAAAGTACATTCGTTGTTTGGAGGTACTCACACTGCACCCGAATATCATGGTAGATTTAAACTGTTACTTAAGCAACCCAGTGGGAAGTTGGACGTATCTATTGATGTTCTAGGTCAATCAAAAATATGTGGGAAAATACCTGGAGTCGCTAAAGGTAAATGGATGAAACAGTTAAAAAAAGAATCACATTTGTGTTACTGATATCGGAAGTGGAGTACCAGACATTGAATTGTTGATCGGAGCAGATGTCTATGGAACACTACTCACTGGGAAGTTAATACATTTAAACAACGGTCTGACTGCGGTAGAAACTACACTGGGATGGACATTAATGGGACGAATTAAGAAAGACAGCTTGGAAGATCCGGCTGTAGGTATGTTAGTGACAACTATGAAAATCAGTGACGCATCTATTGCTGAACTATGGGAATTAGAATCCATTGGTATAAGGGATCCCATAGAAACGTTAACTAAGGAGGAAGCAAGGATAGCAACAAAGGAGCATTTTTTAAAAACGGTGTCACGCACGGAAAATAGTAGGTACGTTGTGTGTTTACCCTGGATCGACGACCATCCCCCTCTATCGACACATAGGGTGATTGCAGAGAAGAGACTCGTTGTCGCTTCGAACAAATTAAACAGAGAAGGGAAGTGGGAAGTTTACGAGGGAATTTTCAAAGAGTGGCTTCAAGAGGGAATAATCGAGGAAGTACCTGACGAGGAGCATAACAACCCGAGTCATTATTTGCCTCATCGTCCCATATTTAAGCCAGACAGTCTCACTACCCCGGTTCGACCTGTGTTTGATGCTTCATGTAAATCCGACAGATCACCTTCCCTGAATGAATGCCTGGAAAAAGGTACGAATCTAATAGAATTAATACCTTCTATACTTTTAAGATTCCGAGAGAAGAAAATTGGTGTCACATCGGACATCCGAAAAGCTTTCCTTATGATAGAAATTCAGGAGAAGGATAGGGATTTTCTCAGGTTTCTATGGTGGAAGAGTCGCAACGAGGAATCTTTTCAGGTGTTCAGACATAAGAGAGTTGTGTTTGGGCTCAACTGTAGTCCATTTCTGCTTGCTAGTGTTATAGAGTATCATTTAAAACAGGCGTCTCCAGATAAGCGATTCTTCGCCGAAAAACTACAAAATTCCCTTTATGTTGACAATTGTGTAACGTCTTTCGATACTGTGGAGGAAGTTCACGAATTTAGGGATGAGACAGTCAAATTGATGGGAGAAGCTAGGATGGATCTTAGACAGTGGAAATATTCAATGGATGAAAGTTCTGAAATAGAAGATGGAAAATTAACTACTGTATTAGGGTTGAATTGGGATCGTCACTCGGAACAACTGAATGTTGTTGTACCCACTGTTGATCTTACCGGGGAAGTGACAAAACGGAAAATCTTATCGGTAATTCAAAAGATTTTTGATCCGATAGGAGTATGTTGCCCTGTGTTGTTATTACCGAAGCTAATGTTACAAGAGATGTGGGTTTGTAAAATAGGATGGGATGTAATCCTGAGCGAAGAAGTTAAGAAGAATTTTCTAAAATGGCTCTACGAGATCAGAATTTTAGAACGTATTTATATTCCTAGATATGTAGGCAGTGCCGGGGACGTAAGAAGTTCAAGGTCGTATCATACTTTCTGTGACGCAAGTAAAGACACGTACGCGGCCGTTGTATTCCTTAGAACAGAGTCAGTAGATGGAATTACGGTTCAGCTTTCACAAGCTAAAGCAAGAGTAGCCCCTTTGAAGAGACCCACAATACCTCGATTGGAACTATTGAGCTGCCTCATCGGGAGTCGATTGTCCGAGGCTGTACAGAAAGCATTAGACATACGGAACACTGATTTCCATTATTGGAGTGATTCAACTACGGCGTTAGCCTGGATACGGAAGAATGATGAATGGGGAACATTTGTAGGTCATCGAGTAAAAGAGATTTGTACTCTTACTAATCCAGACAATTGGCTACATGTCCCCGGTTCACTAAAACCAGCTGATCTTCCATCCAGAGGATGTGGCTCTCCAGAACTTCTACAATCTAGATGGTGGGAGGGACCCGATTGGCTTAAAAAAGATGTAGATGAATGGCCTGTGGGAGAATCTAAGTTTAATGAAGATTTAGTATTTTCTGAACGGAAAAAGAAAATTGTGAGTAGCATGCACGTGACAAGGGGAGAAGACGATCCGTGGAATATTACACGATTCTCATCTTACTCTCGTTTATTAAAGGTCGCAGCATGGATGCGAAGATTCATAAACAATTCTTCTAAGAAGACTATTATCAATGGACCATTGACAGTGGATGAACTCCACGCAACAGGTGAAGATATTCTAAGATTCGTTAAAAAAGAAGCGTTTGGAGACGAAAGCGAACTAGTTTGTGGTCTTCAAGTGCAGAGGGGGGAAGATGGGTTACTAAGAGTTAAGACAAAGCTCATAATGAAAAGCGATAATATAACCTTTATATATCCAGTGCTTCTACCATCGAAACATTTGGTGGTTGATATGATTATTAGAGACGAACATCTTAACAACAGTCACGCAGGTGTTCAGTTTCTAATGGGAAAATTGAGAGAAAAATACTGGATTTTGAAAAGCAGACGAACAATAAGAGGTATCTGTGGGAAGTGTTTGCGGTGTCGTAGATTTTCGGCAAAGAATGCAACAAGTTTCCCAGCACCATTACCTAGTGACAGAGTGACAACAACAGCAGCCGTGTTCCAGATTATTGGAGTGGACCTAGCTGGGCCAATGTACCTAAAAAATAAAAGTAAAGTCTGGTTGGTGTTGTTTACGTGTGCAGTGTATAGAGCTGTACACTTAGAGCTTGTAAGTTCACTCAGCACCAAGGCATTTGTACAGGCAGTTAGAAGATTTGTGGCTCGGAGAGGTAGACCATCTACAATCTATAGCGACAATGCTACGAATTTCGTTGGGAGTGCTAGTGCTATTCAAGAATTAGACTGGGAAAAGGTTACAAATGAATTTTCAATCGAGAATATTAATTGGAAGTTTAACCCTCCATCAGCGGCATGGTGGGGAGGATGGTAAGAGCGTCTTATTCGTTCCGTAAAAGATATACTCAGACGTGTATTGGGAAAATCGTCTTTAAGCTATGAAGAGTTATGAACAGTATTGTGTGATGCTGAAGCTGTTGTCAATGGAAGACCACTCACCTACGTCACTGACGACATGGACACTTAGTACCTTTGACACCGGCAATGTTTCTACAAGACATTCGGGAAGCCAATGTACCAGATTTGGATGTGTTAGAAGCCGAAGGTTTCCAGCGTCGGTTTCGATATAGGCAAGTTATTCGAGATAATTTCCGTTGTCGATTTAGGAAAGAATATTTAAGTCAACTAGTCCAACGAGGGAAAGAAAATGAACGTACAAGAAAATTATCAGTTGGAGAGATTGTGCTTGTGGGAACTGACAACAAAAAGAGACTTGATTGGCCACTTGCAAAGGTGTCAAAACTTTTAACCGGACAAGACGGAGGAGAGAGAGTTGCCCGGGTGAAAACACAAAATGGAGTCTTGGTACGTCCAGTACAAAGGTTGTACCCTTTGGAAATTACAAGTGGGTCTGACCTTGAGACAAGAGCATGAACAGAAGAAATATCCTCGATTAATTAAAAGGTATTAAGTATTGTTTCATTTATATTTTATATCCTTCCATGTGCTTATACAAATAAAAGGTGGGAGGATGTTGGAAATGGGAGATCAAGAGGACCGTGATGGGTGGTAGTTAATCAAGAAGGCAGTGCATTTTCTAAGATGTTTGGTTGTTATGCTGTTGCCATGGAGACGCGAGGACTTGGCACTTGGTCAACGTTTTGAGATGTGAAAAGAGTGGTTGTACCTAAGCTGTGAATAAACGGTATTTTGTATTCTAAAAGTAAGTTCATTCTGTCATTAATAATTATAGTTTATACGACGAAGACGACGGGTAGTCGTTTGAGACGTAACACTCGTGAAGCCCGCTTTCAGAACGATTACTAAAAGACCCTGTAGGCCTAGAACATAGGCCTAGTTATTACCAGCCTGGGCCTATAGCTAGGCCCTACTAAAGCTAGGCCTAACTTATGAATAAATATGGAACCAGGGTGTAGGCCTAGGCCTAAACATTGTCTTACAAATACTCTTGAAGCCCGCTTTCAGAACGATTGCTAAAGACCCTTAGTAGGCCTAGAACATAGGCCTAGGTATTACCAGCCTAGGCCTACCTAATGAATAAATATGGGACCAGGGCGTAGGCCTTACAATACAATACAAAACATAGTCTTACAATTAATACTCGTTAAGCCCTAGAGACTTAAGCCGCGTCCAGAACGATTACTAAGACCATGTTTAAGACTAACGATTTACCTGACACCACAATTATTGTAAGTAGGCCTTCAGCCTAGATGTAGAATGAATGAACGAATGAAATGAATGAAGAAATGGAACGAGCATTGGGATTAAATTCGCCATTTTCGAATACGTCTCGGAAATGTGTAAAAACAAGGCACAGCGTGTTTGTTTCTCCATGCGGACGGTAGTGAACTTTGTGCCCCCATATCCGTTTTCATTACGTACATCCGGCTGGTTCCAGGAGTACATGTCTGTACTTGGAACTGGACAAACAAACGAAGCTACTAAAAATAAGTACTCCAGTTGTACCAGTGGTAAGTTACCACCGGACAGAAAAACGTTCTGAGTTGAAACCACGTCAAGTACACCCGGACAGAAAAACGGGGTTTTCTCAATACAGTACTCCTGGAGTACTATAACGTGGACAAACAAACAAAGCTAAAGTCAAATTATATTTAAGAAGCGTAGGGATGGAATGAGACCGTCTTCGGTTGTGGGTATTGTGAGCGCGTCAAGCGTGTCATCTGGTAATGGGTCCGAGCTGGCACAACTCGTCCTGTAAGGCAACTAACAAACATTGACCCGAGTCCATGGAATCTTCTATGCATGCAACATGCGGAAACACTGAATTGATGTATCATTTTTTTTAAAGTGAGTTTGACATAATGTTTCGAAGGTAATTAAAAGCGGCTATGTACATTGTCGGTATATGTATAACCTGCACTCCAACAGCATCTGCATGAGCCATAATGGACGGGAAAAACAAATCGTATTTCTGAAACCTCGTCTTTTGTGATAGTTAATATTCTATTTTCATGGCTTTTTGCCCCCCCCCCCCCTAAGAATCAGTTTTTGGAGATTAAACAGAAAAATGCATAAACCAAATTGATTACTGAAAATTAATTCTTTAATATAAATCATGTCATTATTCAATGAGAGAAAAACAATTTATTGTTAGCGGTGTGAGAACATCAGGTGACCACAAGGATCCAGCTTACTACACTGAACATTTTTAACACATGATAAATGTTTGCTATCATAAAGCTTATGTTCCACTTTGCGTGCGAGGCGATCGTCGAAATATCCTTTGAAAATGTCGTCGATTACATTTCTACAACACTGTTATTTTTTACGACCAAATGCAAAGTAATAGGTGCCAATGGTTCCTTCCATGCACTAACTACACCCGACAAAATGTTTGTCATATTATAATTAGCATAAGACATTCTGCGTTCACCTGTTCCACTGTCGACCAGCTAATGTTTGTTAGTCGCACTGTAAGACGGTTTGAACCGAGCCGAAGCATATTACTCGATGACACGCTTGACGCGCTCACAATACCCACAACCGAAGACGGTCTCATTCACACACATTCCATCCCTACGCTTCTTAAATATAATTTGACTTTAGTGTTTCCGTTGTCATGGTTACTTGCATTGACCTTATTGATAGCAATAGAAAATGTATTTTGTACCTCAAATACATATCGAATCGAGATATAATTAAATGTTGTAACTTTCTAACTTATTGAATGATTTTTTCAGAAAAATAATGGCATTCAATCCCCATCGAAACTTGTGGATAGCCCACTTTTCAATTCAATCGACCTATCCGTTCGACCGCTATCACAAGACATAAAAACAAACAAAAACGATAAAACACACAAAACGAGTGCCATAAAAGTGGCATGTCTCTACGTTCGCTTAATTATTCGTCTTCTTCAGCCATTTCTCAAAGTCTTCTGGACACTTACAAGTTTCCCATTCCTTATTAAGTCATTCTATAATTCCCTTCATTTACATACTTCCCAAGTCTAGTGGAAATCCCTCGTACGTGTCCTAGCGAAGAGAAGAGGTCTGGTGCCAACCTCCTAATTAGTTTTGCTTGATCCACTGTTAGAACCAGTTAAATAAGTTCCCGAGACGTGAGAGATACCCGACAGTTGATGGTTGGAGTAGGCCTACTAACTGTGAGAGGGTCGTGCCAATACCTCTACTACATGGCTGCAAAACTAGCGAACTAAGATAAAAAAGGCTTAAAACTGATACAACCCCACACAAAAAACACATAGGAGCTCAAAGCAATTCACGGGGCCCGTGTGCAAGTTAAAATCCACCCCCCACCACCCACCCTCGAATGTTAATATTATTTCCACATTTTGGCATTAGCACTGTTTAAAGTCCCTTTTCTCAGGACTAAAGCAATCCTTGGCTTTTTCGAGAAATTTTGGAAGTTGTGCCAACTACCATCAATTATCTCACCGATCAAATTGTTCTGGCCGTATTACAGTGGCCCATTTTTATATTTAGGCACCATTTATATTCGTAATTTTGTTTAGTTTCTATATAAATTGTAATTTGTGTCGATTTTCGTTTTGTTATAAGTTTTTGTATGTTATTCTGTGTCTTACGGCAACAGCTTTGGCTGCAGAGACCGAATAAAGGTTGTTATTATTACAAAGGCCTTCGCCAATTAGTACGATAAGATCCCTTGCAGCAACTCGTCTGGACATATAATAGTCTGGATATAATAATAAATCGTTAGTTGAGGAGGGGCCCCCTAGGAGGATGGACCCGTGTGTGCACAATGGGGACTTATACGCGACTGTCACTACCATCAGGATTTCCCAAGGATAACAGGTGGATGATTATTGATTACACAGAAGATGTTTCCGAAACAAGGAAGTTGGAGAGGAAAACTCTTCTTGTAGAAACTGGTTGACAAGAGGAAAGACGGGAGAACTGTTGCAAACCAGTCCTCCGATTGAGAAACTATCAATTGCTTCGCTGGAATTGCATTTTGCTGAGCGTCTCCATTCTACTTTTATCACACTCGTTTCTTTTTTATATATAATATATATATACATATATATATCTCGCGATAGTGGTGGAACGAAGAGTCCAATTATTTTGAAATTTGGACCATCTACAACCCTCGGTGCGTTAAACGCTTTTTGTTTTGTGGAGAAATCGGTCAAGTCAAGAAGTAACCTGTTGTTTTTTTTTCTTTTTACAAAATGGTGTTAACTTGTGAGTTTGGTAAGTGGAAACAAATAAAACGTCGAGTGGCTCGCGAACAACTTAGTTGTTTACATAGATAACATCACAGCATGTCGGACTTGGACATTGCATTCGCAATCGGTCACATTCGAATTTATGTTTAAATCCATCAATATCTGTACTTGTGCCAATTGTAGAGTCGGGTCGGCTAATATTTAGGGTATTTTTAATTTTATTTTAGAGACTGTACTAGTTCATCAATAAGCATAGACATCTACACAGACAAGACATCACCGGCTGAAATGTCTACATTTGTAACATTTCACTTCTTTAATGGTTTTGAAATCATTTCTCTAAGTCCATCGTACGCAAGATGTACGGAAATTGCTCCCTTGAAAGACGACTAACATCTAAGTCACTCCATCATTTCTTGGGGCCCGGCCCAAGTTGAAAATACTCCATAGATTTATAGTTGGCGTTTCGTCGGAAGCTCCATTTCCACATTAACTTTCTGGCTGATTAATATAAATCTTGAGCCTCGACAGTTCACTTCAATATCTCGATCTCGATCTTGGCAGTTTCGGTTAGAACTCTTCTCTATACGTATATATTGGCTACTTGAATCGCCGAAACGTGAGGCCAATAGCTAAGTGATGCAACCATTCCCATCGCTGGCGCTGTTGGGAAAGTTGCGTTAGTATCTGGACATTCCCTAAAACCTTCCACATTGGTCTCTCTGTCTACCTTCACTAGAACACTGACATCCCATCGCTCAATGCGCCATCTTCAACCATAAAATCGAAATTTGTATTAATTAGCGTGAAATAATCGCGAAAGCGTCGTTTTTTTTTAAACTTTCAGGCTCTCCCTGTGACTTTTTGGTACATATATTATGTTTACATTCTTACAGACGCGCGAATTTACTGTTCCGTCTAAGTGATATGATCATACTTATGGCGTATAGCACTTTATAACGGTTCTTTTTTTAAATTTTAACATCTTTCTGGGGTAATTTACTGTAAAATCCCCCAAAAATTCATAACACGGCATATCATCGAAATTGTTAATCTATAAACGATATTTAAGGAATCATAACACCATTTAGCATTAACTTACAAACATCTCTTCAGCATTGTTTGTTTATTTATTTATACAGTCATACACAATTTTACATTGTGAGTATCTATCTAAACAAGTATCAAAATTCTAATAACCAACTAATTAGCTAATTAATTCACTAACTAATTAGGTAACTAATACTAGCTATCAATCTAAAGTAAGAAAAAACTTATTCTAAAATAGGCACAGAGAACAAATAAAGAGAAAAAAAAACAGAGAACAGTATTCAATATTTCACTCTACATAGTAGAAGCAAAGAACGGTTTTGATACCCACAAATTGCAAGAGTTTTGTTTTTTGTGTTCACATATTCTAAAAACTGTGCTGATTACGCACATATAAAGTCTACCACTGAAATCTGATGGGAAATTGCTTTAATTTGCATTTTAATTACTCATAATTAAAATTAAAATTATTTTTTTTATCGAAACTGATTGCCAAATTACAAAATGTTTTCAACGTAATTCACGAGGAATTAATATTAACATCAAATGAATTTTTAAAAATGTAATAAAAGTCATTAAATTGCGATTAATTTAAATTTTAATCAAACTTACATAAGTTTATTCAAAATTTAATTCTAGGAAAACGAATAAAAAAAATGAGTCTACTTCATTAAAACGTCTTTATTATGAACCAGTTGACAACATATATAACGATCATCAAAAGTCTACCACTTTTGATTACGTTTCAATCAATTTAATTGTGGCCTAAAATTTTTTAATCGATAAATGGGCCGTATTGGTCGCTTGTGAAGTCTCATCAACATCATTATGAACCACAATAAACATGCATATATATGTGATATTTTCACATCGTACTCAGGTGTATATCGCTGATTAGTTTGTAATTAATTATGCTAATTATTAATTAATTGCTAATTATTAATGAATAATTAAAATATTGGAAATCCTACAAAAATAAATTAATGAACTTCACATAAATAGCTTTTATATTGAACAACATTCGAAATTGGCAATCGCTTATCATCAAAATAAAACTCATTGCCTATAATTTAATTGAATACTGATATTAATATTATCATTAATTTTATGTAATGTGTGATGCAAACAACAATACCAATAAACAAGTTTTTACTTAATTCTACTATGCCACTTTACCCACACACGTATTGTGTCAGTACGAGTCATATCCGTACTATACATTATTGATTAGTGATATAATTAGGATTGATAGCAGATAACGCTGTGAAGTAAGGTACACATTTGTATTACTTACATCTTTCTAACTATAACGAGCGATTAAATTTGAATTGGGTCAGTTATATTATGTTATTTATGGCAAATACGGGTAACATTATGAACAAAAAGAATTATGTCACAATCGTGTTTACAACATAATTACATAATTATGTCATGTTCTGAATCTCGCGTCCACAAGGAAAAGTAAACCAAGTGCATTCAAGTTTTTTGTAGTAGACGATGTTCAATCAGTTGCTTAAAATAATCAAAAAATATTGCATAAAACATTTAAAAACAATAATAAACAAACCCAATTTGATAAATAAACAATTTAAATTTTGAATTTGGTAAAAAATAAACAAATAACGCATTTGTAATATTACGTGCATCATGTCCACGTTCATCACACAATTTAAAAATACATTCATCAACAGATTGGCTTCTAACTGGGAAACATTCGTTAGTTTGCGTTTTTTCCGCATAAATAACAATGGGTTCTGTAGTCAAAATTTGCAACTTCTGAACGCAGGTTGCGAGGCGATGTTTTAGTTTGTTTTTCCTTGTCAAATTGATTTTTATTTTTAAGAAACAATTTGATAGCTTTAGGGTGACAAAAAACTCTTCGACATGTTTTGTGCACCTTGTCTCCAGAGACCAGATTGATAACAACACCTCTTGCCACACTTGCTATTGTGATGCTATCAATGCCTTTGTTGCCCAATCGAACTGTTTTGTCCCCATCATTGAATTGTTTGCTGCACAATCCGCATTTGTTTAACTCCATGGTCGTGGGTCTATAAATTAAAAAGTATAATATTAAATGTTTGCCCAGAATCGTTTCAGTGCCCCGCCCAATGTTACAGAATTACTGTACTGCATTTTGTGGGTGCGGTGAGGAGGTGGGGCTGGTGAGAGGGGGCACCGTAGCACGTGAGTAGACGTGGTTTAGGGATTAAATCGGATATAAAAATATGATACACACGAACTCGTTTACTTTGATAATTCTGATCCCCCAATCGTATTTTGAAAATTTCCGTTTTGCGGTGGGTACTTTTGTTTATGCGACTACAAAATAGTTCGACTGGTCGGGTTACAAATGACTGCCCGACCTCTCTTATCACTTTGCCGCATTTGGATCGAGAAACAGAATATGTTTATTGACCGATTGGCGCGAGATTTACTAAAAACAAGAAAGTGGAAACGAACAAATACCTCTTAACAAACCGTGGTTGCACATGTATAAAAAGATATTGTGTTCTCTCACGATTACAATACATTTCATAATAACGGAATCTGAAACTATGAATAGGATTCGGGTACTATTGATTACTATGACTGAATACCCGAACGATGTCAACCTCAACTGTTATCTAATAGAATGATTATGTGTGTTGGTCAAATTGAATAATGTAAGAAGTAGGGGAACAGTGTACTGAATGACTATTGAATAGAATTAATAATTCGGTTTTGTAATTATTCAATCTAAATTACCCCCCCCCCCCCCCCCCCAACCAACCCACCAGAAACACTCGCACTTTGGATGCACCCTCAATGCTACGAAATTAATCGAAAAGCATAATATGTATTACAAAATCAAGAGACTTACCACCGGTGTTTTCAACATCGTCCATCGGTACAGCACGGAAAAACACTACTATATTCACAGACGGATTGCACTTTTCTCCAACCACGTTCGAAAGCAGAATGACAATAATCAACCAGGTATCGTGCGACCCCCAATAACTTCAAGGAGATATTATTAGAGCTCATAATCCCTTCTTATTATCTGCAGCCCACAGAATTAACTCAAAACATTCCAACAAACATATTTTTCCCTGCTTAGCGGTAATTTATTCGTCTAGATTATGGCGACTTTTGGTTTCAGTATGTGGAATACTGCAAGCCAAATACACCATGCCTTTATGTTATTTTCAATAATCACAATAATCAATTATTTGTAATATTGCATTAATTTGTTCGATTGCAGTTCGAAATCATTGTGGATTCTGTATTGTATTTAAGATCGATAATAATTATTTTCATGCAATTCCGCCATATTCGAATTATTCTTCAATAATTAGCAATTAATTACTAATTACTAATTAGCATAATTAATTACAAACTAATTAGCGATATACACATGAGTACGATGTGAAAATATCACATATATATGCATGTTTATTGTGGTTCATAATGATGTTGATGAGACTTCACAAACGACCAATACGGCTCATTTATCGATTAAAAAATTATAGGCCACAATTAAATTGATTGAAACGTAATCAACAAGTGGTAGACTTTTGATAATCGTTATATGTTGTCAACTGGTTCATAATAAAGACGTTTTAATGAAGAAGACTCATTTTTTTCGATTCATTTTCCTAGAATTAAATTTTGATTAAACTTATGTAAATTTGATTAAAATGTAATTTAATCGCAATTTAATAACTTTTTTTAAATTTTTAAAAATTCATTTGATGTAAATATAAACTCCTCCTCGTGCATTTAGGTGAAAACATTTTGTAATTTGGTAATCAGTTTCGATAAAAAAAATAATTTTAATTTTAATTATGCGTAATTAAAATGCAAATTAAAGCAATTTCCCATCAGATTTCGGTGGTATACTTTATATGTGCGTAATCAGCACATTTCTAAAAATATGTGAACATAAAAAACAAAACTCTTGCAATTAGTGGCGGATAAACCAGATTTTTGCCTTCGTTGCTTCTACTATACAGCGTATTCTGCCATTTGCCGTGAAACAATAAACACAACAATAAAAACACAGAAACAAGCACAAAGAACACACATTACACATGTGTTTGTCACAATACTAAATAAAATAAGTAGGCTTACAATAACAAAAAAAAACAAAGTACAAAAAATGTCAGTGAAAGAGACAATGCGCACAATGAAGTTGAAAACATGGTAAAAGAGTGTTAAAAACAAAGAAAAAAATATTTGTATACACATATAAGACTTAAACCAAAATAATAATAATAACAATAGTGGTGTATATAACTAGGAAAACGCTCTGTGTGACGCGTTGATAAGCGAGCGCGTGCGCGTACATATCTACGAACGTTCTGGCGAAAAGATCTCAAAGCTAATAATAAAAACACTAATCAACAACAATTTAAGAATGCGCATTGCAAAAACTTTTCTAATTTCCATAGCTATTATACTTCCCGATATTGTTGAATGCAATGCAATGTGCGTTGCTAAGAATTTTCGTTGTCATTCTGTCTAGTGTTTTCGCCGCGGTCTGCCACCGTTACTAACAGTAATTTGAAATGTAATTTCTGCCTCAAATACGTATCAGATCGCGTTTACATTAGTATATTCGTGACCGGACAAAAATTTACTATAAGTTAGCCACCTCACATTTTGCTGTTACTGTGTTTTAGAAAAATATTTTCGAGTAACTTTTGTGTAACTTTGCCAATACTTATCAGATCGCCATAAAATAAACATATTCGGCACCAAAAAAATCTGTAGAAAAATATGGCTATCTCACATTTTGCCGGCATTTTGTTCCGGAAAAATATTTTGCAGTAACTATAGTGTAACTTTGTAACTTTTCGAACGATTTTGCCTCAAAACTAAACACCTTCAATCCACATTGAGGCTTGTAAATGGTCCAAATTTCAAGTTGATCGGACTTTCCTTTCAACCGCTATCGACAGACAAAAAAAACACCAACAACAAACAAACAAACAAACAAACAAACAAACAAACAAACAAACAAACAAACAAACAAACAAACAAACAAACAAACAAAACGAAGTGCCATAAAGGTCAAATGGAGACGCTCACTTCGCTCGCTTAATGAAATAGATAGGTCCATCCGTCCATGCAATTTGTTCACAATGGGGCGCCAGCCTGTATATTGTTCTTCACTTGCCGCTGTACCGCAACAGTATATCCGCAACCTCCGGGTGATACATCTTCATCACGACTCAACGCGTTTCTTTCTGCTCTCACTGCACATGCGCACTAATACGTCATCTCCTTGGACCCTGACTGGTCTCTTCTTGCCCGGCTGGTCGTCATCAATTGATGCCGTGAATAGCTGCGGTGACAGTTCGCCCCCCTGGGGTAATATTTCATTGTGCACAATGAGGCGTGCGCACTTCTTTTGCACCAACATTGCAATGTTATTGATATTTAACATTTCACCAGAAGAATATATACAATGCTATGCTTTCAATTGACGAGTGGTGATAGGCGGAGCTTGCGCCGAGTACTGTGTCACGTGACTAGCAGTTGGGAAAAGTCCCTACTGTCCGGACGGATCCACGCAAAACACATCCACACTTATCTCGTTCTAGCTGGTATAATATTCATTTTTAAGATATAACCTGGAAAACATAATTAGTTCACATACCAGTGGTCAATATAAAGGTTATTTCAAAATTATAGACGAAGTAGTTAACTTGTTATAACAATTCACGCACTGAAGAGGATAAAATGAGCAAGGTGTGTTTTGTTTTTTCAACTTCAATTGGCGAAAAACTAATGATCGGATTTGGACGAGAGTTTCTTAAGAATACGTACCAATAATGTGAGACAATAAGCAAATAAACTTTCTAGATAGAAAATGCCCAGAACGAAAATTCATAGCATGCACTAATATGCAAGGTGCTTAGTTTCACGGTCAAAACCGCTACTTTTGAGGCGCAACCACTACACCCTGCATATTATTGCATGCTATGAATTTTCGTTCTGAGCAATTTCTATCTAGAAAGTTTATTTGTTTATTGTCTCACATTATTGGAACACATGCTAAAGAAACTCTCGTCAAAATCCGATCATCAGTTTTTCGTCAATTGAAGTTGAAAAAACAAATCACGCGTTGCTCATTTTATCCTTTTGATGCGCGAATTGTTATAACAAGTTAACTACTGGGTCTATAATTTTGAACTAACCTCTATATTGACCACTGGGATGTGAACTAACTACGCTTTCCTATAGGTTATACCTGAAAAGTGAATATTATAACAGCTAGAACGAGATAAGTGTCGTACATTAAGCGCGTGAAAGTGTAACAGTTCGCGGATTTGTCCCAACTATGGGCGCCACGTTCCTTCGTGACGTCAGGGGGCGGGTAAATCACCACTCGTCAATTGTTCTGAAGTGTATAGTTCGTCCAAGACCATTAAATGAATTTTGGAAAATTTAAATGCCTACCTTAAGGCGCGTCTCCACTGCGTCGGCTTGGCCGATCGGCCTGGCCGCGTGGCAAAAGCCGCGCGGCTAAAGCCGAATGGCTTGACCGTCTCCACTGCGTTCGGCACTACAAGAGAAAATGTATGACGACGAGACTTTCTCATAGCCTCAGTAGCATTTATAATTGTTGCAGCAAATAAAAAAACGCCGTAAACCACGCTTTTGGGTCATCCGAGTTTCCGCTGTAGGGACAGATACAGTGCAAGGGTGATCTCATAAATGTCTGATATTGATCTGTTAATCCTCGAACTCGAATATAGGTACAATGGGGTTTTTATAAACTTTTTTAGAACGTCAAGTTGTAATTTCCATATTTATTGGATTCAATTCGTCCCAAAATCGGTAAACAGGATACAAACTTCAACTTCAGGTGTACTACAACTGCATGTGTGCATGTGTAATCCCTTTGTCACTCAGTCAGCGTCCAATTGCCAGTCAATGACAATGCATGCACTGAAGGTGGAAGTTGGACCCACGATAGGCAATGTTGGGTTTATATTTTAAGTTGCGCGCGTTCAAATCTACCCCTTCCACCATACCACCCTGATTGGTTCCTTGAGCTCGACGAGGCATTCGGCACGATTTCCTTTGATATTTACCGACATTAGTCGGGAAACGATTCGGCCTGCCGATCGGCTTTTTAGGCCGCTCGGCCTGGCCGACGGACACGTCTCCACTGAGTCGGCAAAAGCCGCGCGGCCAGGCCGAGCGGCTTTTGCCGACGCAGTGGAGACGCGCCTTTACTGAATGTTCAAGTTGTCGTACAACAACTTCGGTAATGCTTTCGTCATCGATCAATGACGTGTTTACGGTCTCGGCCAACCCGAGCAGGTATTTGAATTAGCCATGGTCGCTGGTTGGCTGCCGCTCACCCACCCATGACGGAAGCATTACCGAAGATGTTGTATACGACTACTTTATCAATGTTGTCGAGCTGGCGTTTCTTTGTCCGTCTTTTTCACAAACCAATAAAAGCGTAATAATAATGAGTGAAAACGCATTCATCAGTCATGCATGGAGTGAAAATATTCCACCAATCACAACTTGAGTTTAGAAGTGTGTGGCCAATCAAGTCCTCGCACGATTACCTTTCCGATGCTTTCGTCAGAGGCGAGGCGCTCGTAGCCAACCAGCGAACCGCTCGAAACAAACCCCGCAATAGCGAACGCTGATTGGCTTCGAGTGGGGGTGTGTTCCTCGCCTGTGACGAAAGCAGGAGAAAGGTTGCTGTGCGACAACTATTTCCACAGATTTAAAAACACCGAAACCACATCAACGAGCAAATTTGAACAAGTTGTCAATCACTCAGAATCTTGCAGTCTATTTCCATGAACCACTAAATAGGGAATCAATTGTCATTAATTTGGTAACGACGAAACAAATTCCTTATTGTTGTACAGGAAACTTGCAACCCCCAACGCCATGCTTTTGGTACACAAGATAGAAAATCTTTAATGCAAGTGTGAACAAACATGGTGTATTGTCCCTTGAGGAAAACGAAATTCGTTTCATAGTCTTGGACGATCTTACTAAAAGATTCTACGAAGACGACTTCATAAACTATGTTGTCCTCTGTAGCTACTTCTCACTTTCACATTGTACACTACAGAAGTGACGATCGGGTACAGAAACTTAAGCGCTGATGGTCAGCCACAAACAGAGCAGGAGACCGTTTGCGTACGCGTCCCAAAGAGGGCTAAACTAGTTCCAAGGCAACCTTGTCAATGCTGACGTCAAAACGAGTCGGAGCCAATCAGCGGGCAACTGTTTCAAATACTGACATTCAGTTGGCTAATGCCTCACTCTTCTCTGACGTCAGCATCCACAAGGTTGCTGTGGCAGTGCTACTCTACATCACAGTGACTGGGCCCGTGCCAAGTGCAGCCCATTGGAAAACACCATTAGACAGAAGCGAAGCGAGGTCGCTCTTCCATTGCTTGCCTGCACCCTCGAATAAGTCAGGATATCTCTTTCTCTTCCCTAGGTCATGGGTCACGGCGGAGCCTGTACACTCATGCGTCACTGGTTGGTTTCCTAGGGAAGGGGGGAGGGGGCGAGAGAAGAAATATCCAAAAAATGTCTGCAACATTAAAAGAATACGGTACTGCGCAAAGTAAAGGGAGAACATATTTCAAGAAAGGGGGGCAACGCGTAAAAGAGATTAACGCTCGTTTACTCCAGTGATGACAGCTACTTGTAGAGGGGAGGGGTGGGAGGAGAGGAGGGGGGGAGACAAGAGGAATGCAGGGCAAAATTTTAGCGACTGAACATCGTGTTTACTTAGTGTTAAAAATGTATCCCTGTAATTGTATGAGGTAGAATTTCTTGAATTGAAATAGGGGTGGTGGTAGCTTGAGGAGGGCAACTCGAGAATGGCGCGACATTCAATAAAATTAATAGCCATAACATTTTACTCGGTTACTAGTAATAAATTTTTGTTCCCTGACTATTACGTTCCAAAATCGAATTTACAACTAGTGCTACAAGCAGAGAGTTTTCTAAAAGGGATTTACGGCATGTGCCCCCATCCCCTCTCACTACTTCCCTTAAACCATCTACCAAAGACACAAACATTGAATTAGTACAGACATTGGGAACTAAAACTTTCTTTCTTTGCATTTAAATTTGCAAATACCGCGAATTAAGGACAAACATTTTTCGTCCGTCATCAAACATTATCACCGCCAATGATCTAAATGAGCAAATGATAACAAAACTATAGGCCTAAGTGCATGGGAGCATGGTAATTGGCGTTACAATACAGCACTAAAAAGTGCAGATTGATTGCTTCAATAATTTAGAAGGAAAGTAAAAGTGTGGTAAAAGTAAACAGGACAACTGTTTTCCAGTGTGTTTACAAAAACGTATTTCTTTTAACTCTAAAAGTAGATTAGCGACACGTATAATTAAAAAAACAAAACAATAAATCTATAGGCCTATTTAGAGTCTACCCACTCAGTAATAAAACTGATTTTCCGTGGGGGACTAATTTAAAGCGACTAAACCAACCCTAGAGGCTCCGAAAACATATTTGTCTAAACTCTAAAAGAAGGAGCGACACGCATAATTAACAGAATAAACACATTATAGTCTACCCACTTACTAACATGGTTTTCAGTGAAGGACTTCAATTTAGAGCGACTTAACCAACCCTGGACGTACACAGGGGCGGACTGGCATAAAAAGGCCCGGGATGCTGGGTTTCGGGGGGCCCACACGAGGTGGCGTGGCGCAGCTAGGGTCTGGGGCGAAGCCCCAGCCGCCGAAGGAGCAAATTTGTTTTGGGTTGCATTGAATTTTATGACCTAAAACGCGATTTTAGAGCGCGATTAACAGAGGCCACCCTACCAGTAGCATAATAATTTCAATTATATTCAATTACTTCATTGAATATTAGCTAACAATAAATATTACAATACATTCAATTATATTTCAAAATAATACTTATAGAGTGGGGTTAAGATTTTTTTAGCAATATACAGAGAAGTATTTGTATCATAGGAACTTTCTGGTGGCGGCCCGGGGGCCGGGACTGCCCAGGGCCCGGATTTGCCCAGGGGCCCGGGATGCGATTGCATCCCGGCATCCCTAGCCAGTCCGCGCCTGGACGTACACCATCGATGAGTGAGGAAAATGCCACCCATAGATTACTATTAGACTCCATGTTATCGCCTGTTACTCATAGTGTTGTCACCATGCATCTCAAGGTTTATTCAGCGTTTAACAACAATGTCGTAGGACTTATTTATTTGCAAATGAGATAGAGAGACGAGAGAAGACATCAGCCCAAACAAAATTAACAGGTCACGAGCCGCCACTGTTCTAAACATATATTCATTTGCCGTCGTTAGCAATACTGTGTTCTTGAAAATGTGTTTCTTATATCTTGAAAACGAATCGGAGAATTTGATTCAACATTCATTTATCAGTTTGCCGTAAGTTTACCAAGAGAAAAACGTCTTTTATAGCTAGTTCAAGTTAGTTCTTGAGTTTATCGTGATATGAATCCTTGCATGACAAGATTACTACATGTCTGATGTTGTTTGGTGGTCGTATATCGCCTATTGTAACTTTCAAATAGTTGCTCCTAGGTGGAGAGGATATTACAAAAAGCTTGGCATATATAACACGCTTCACTAAGCGCGCTCTAACTTTGACGCAAGCTCACTTCAAGTCTAGAATTTACAAGAATTGGAAATACGCCAATCCTGATCTATTGGCAACCCGCTTTTCTTAGTACTTTCCATGGGCTATATGTACGCCTATATATTACAGGAATTGTGAGTTAACGTGCACGTTATAGGAACTCGCGAAATATCCCAAAGAGAGTGGATAGAGAAGATATATTTACTATCCTTGATTTATATGTCGGAGAGTCTTCACTTCTTAGTGTAAAGTCACTGGAATATTAAACTGTCCATGAATGACCACTTGCGACCATCCTCATAAGAACACTCATTACTTTAGCCACTAGGGGCGTACTGTGCACTAATGTTAGGTGTTGTATATCAGCCCCAAGGTAAGTATTCGCATACCGATGTCAGAGCCTTATCTATACTGCCCATTTCATGCACGCCAATTCAGAGAAAAACAACAGATTCCTTTTACACTTCGTAAATGTAGTCTACCGCTGAGTAGAGTATACACAAGCCCAATTAGTCACGCCCACCGTTCGAGGTAACCAACGGAAAGTCGTAAATTATCCCTAATGAACCTGTTTCAATTAGATGGTAGGAACTAGAGAAGTAGAATATTAAGTTGGTACCATTGGACTCTCGGCTATAACGTAAGCTTGAGAATACTTACGTTGGGCCAACTTTAGTCAATGGTCAAGTATTTATCTAATTTCAAACTGTCCACGCGCCCAATTGCGAGCATCCTCACAAGAACACTTAATTGTTACTTTAGCCGCTAGGAGCGCAATGTGCGTTAAGGTTTCGAGGAGATTTATACTTAGTTGTAGCCCTACTAACACCCTGCCAATCACTGACCTCAAAGGGAAGCGATGGTATCCGTTATTGTGGAAATCATAGGTGTCAATAATTCTCAATATTCAACAAAGCACTCGACTTCTCAGCCGGTGCCGACAGCTACAAACCATTGAACAAATATCTTGACCAACCCGTATAGGGGAAGGTCGGGTCACTGTCCAACCAATCGTCTCCTTATATTTTAAACAAGACTGACGTTTACAACTTTCAGCAAAGAAGGCAAAGGAGCCCTTTGAGGTTAGTGATTGGCAGGGACTGAGTTAGATTGAAACGATCTATAGGTGTTGTAAAAGTATCTCACACCAAGAAGTAAGATAGTGTCAGGCGAGTCAGATCCGCCTACAATTAGTGCGAATCACTAACGTTTTTCCCGATTATCTAGTACAATTTGTTTGCGATACGTTTTTTGACGGAAACCTACTTGCACGCTTTCTTGTGCGTTACCGACAAAAAACTTACCGCAACCAAAATTGTACTATAGATAATCGGGAAGAACGTCAATGATGCACGCTTGTTAAGTTGGACCTGTTTGGTTACTCAGACGGTTCCCCTTCGTAAGATCTACGAAACATCCGCCAGTTAAGTTTTGTTTTGTGTAAATCTTACCTACTATAATTGTTTTGCCAAAAAGGGAAAACACTCCACGTGAAGTTGAAAAGTACCTGTCAAACGGAAAGCCCTGGTTTTAGAGACGGCTTATAAGAAGGCTTATATCCAGTGAACCACCAATGGGCTGAGAGAATTCATATATAATGTAATGCATTTGAGTAAATTTGAAACATGTCCGTCGCCAGAAAGAATGTTCGAAGAACATGACATGAAACATCAACAACATTCAATGAACAAAGAACACCTGAATGTTATCTTTCGTTCGGGAACCGTTCGGCTAACCAATCTTTACTATCTTACTTCTTGCTGTGAGAGACCTATAGTATAATAAAACAACTTGACTTACCATCTTGTCGAGCAGAAAGGACGCCGGGAAGATGAGCGGAATGTATGTGATCATGTAAACCATGGACATCCAGTCCACAGAGAAACTGGACACGTTGTAATACTTCATGATGACGTTGGCAATGATGGAATACTGGATCCATTGCAGAGCACTGCTTGTCGAGAGAGCTATGAAGAGGACGAGAACTATCCAGCGGCGTTTGTACACCTTGGTGTTTGCGGCGAGCACGGAGCCGGGGGTTGACGCTTCTTCATCCCCCCCGACGCCGATCTTGAAGACTTCGCCATTATCGGGCATCCCAGGGACGTCGGCGCCGAAATTGGTGGCCATTGTTGTGAGTGCGAACGGTTGTCAGATGAACTATGCAATATTAATACTGAGTTCTAGCATATACGAACTATTCGGTTATTATTAATAACAACGATTCAGAATATAAACTGTGTAACGACGAAAACAGTGAAAGCGGTAATGTTTATAGTTAATTATTTAAAAAATACGGTACTTATTTTATGTATGAATCACAGAATCAGGTACAGTTATAATCTAATCTCAAATACCTATGCGGTTATTGTCTTTGTTTATCACACTCGTGAAATTAATGTGTTTTTCCTTATTTGTGATTATTGTCTTGGTTCTTGAAATCTCGTTAAAAATGTATCGGGTTATTCTTGAATGCTTCTACTTATAGCAAAGATGTATAATGTAATTGTGTTCAACCTTAATTTTATGTTATACTTTCTTTAGTAAAAATACTTATCTTTTCGCCTTATATTCTTTTTTCTTCTAAAGAGTAAACGTCACGTAATCAATATATTGTTTTTGGTGATTTTTAAATCTCGCTTTATAAAATATTTCTTCTCTTACCACACGCTTTTAAGAAACTATTCAAACTTACGTTGTTTAATTTAAAATACGATCTATAATTATGTTAACATTTATTTTTATGCTTAACCTACTTATTGTCGTAGCTTGTCACAGCAGTACGATTATTTACTAATTAATTTATATTAATTTGTGTCTACTAGTTACTGAGTAATCTATCAATGCTAAAACCTCGGTCAATTATTAATAATAATTATTGTTTTACCACAGTTATCTAACAGTTAATGTTTCTCTCGATCCCCTAACTTGTATTATCTATTCTCTGCAACTATCACCAAAAAACGTGTTATTATAGTTCTTCCACAAGTAAAACCTAACACATACAGACGTTATTGTCGAACTGTCACAGCAGTAATCATCATTTCAGTTCATCCACAGTGATCGCTATAAAAGTTTGTTATTGTATTTCTTGCCACAGCTATCTCAACATTAGTTTATTGGCATTCTGCCACACTCACAGCCGTCGTTCAAAGATTCTTTTAAATCGTTTTGCCGAAACAATCCCTAAATCGTACAGTTCTGCCACATCACCGTAACATTTATTGTCACTCTGTCACATTCCGTCACCATAACTTGTTGATTGTCACATTTATCACCATAGATTTGTTATTGACGTTTTGCCACATCCATCACTCTAACTTATTTATTGTCATTCTGCCACATGTATCACCATAACATAATTTTGCCACTCATCTATCACCGTAATTTTTTAATTATCGTTCTACCACAACTATCACAACTTATTTATTGTCGTTTTGCCACATTTATCACCAGAACTTAATCGTTTTGCCACATCTATCACCAGAATTTGTTAATTGTCGTTCTTCCGCAACTATCACAACTTATGTATTGTCGTTCTGCCACATTTATCACCAGAACTAATCGTTTCGCCACATCTATCACCAGAACTTATTTATTGTCGTGTTGCCACATCACCATAACTTATTTAATATTGTCGTTCTATCACATCTCTCACTATATGTTATTTATCTTGTGTTTCCCACGGCTATATCTCTGTCGCCACGTTGTTTACGTCGGCTAACCGCATGGCGCGCTGGCTGTAGTAGCTCCGTCTAATCCTCGAGCAGTCGCTACGGCCGTCCACGCGTTTGTGCGAGCAGAGATACGACAAGCAAGCCGGCCTACTCGCTCGCCGGATGGTGGAGCACTGATAGATGCGCGCGCAATCATCCACTCACGCACTCACGCCTACCGATAGACAACCCCGACCGACCTCAGATCCTTATCTATTGCCTCTTTCGTGCACGATGATTAAAAGAAATCAACAGATTCTTTCACACATTCGTAAATTTAGTCTTCCACCGAGTTTTTTTTTTTTCCAGTGTAGGGTAAAGTGCCCTCTTTAGTCTGATGATTGATGAATGATGATGAGGAAGGGTTGAGGGGAAGCCTAGTACAGTGCACAAGCCTAATTAGCTACTCCCACTGTTCCAGGTAATAAAAAGAAATCAACATCTTCTTTCACACATTTGTAAATTCAGTCTTCCGCTGAGTTTTTTTTTTTTTTTTAATTGAAATTAAAGGCAAGTGTAGGGTTAAGTGCCCTCTTTAGCCTGATGATTGATGAATGATTATGAGGAAGGGTTGAGGGCAAACCTGGTAGAGTGCACAAGCTCCCACCGTTCCAGGTAACCAACGGAAGGTCGTTAAATATCCCTAATTTACCTGTTTTAATTACAAGGTAGGAACTAGAGAGGTAGGGAGTTAAGTTGGTACTCGGCTATGTCGTAAGACCAACTAATTTATGATTGAGGTGATCTTTCACTCTTTGAAACGTTTCCTCATTGGGTTTATCCAGATTATCATATGATGTGATGTCACGAGATATTTGGTCAAAGTGCTTATTTCCGGACTACACCTGTTAACTGGAAGTTGCTGTTGCTTTAGTCCGTGCCAATTTATTTCGGTTCGAAACTCATTTGCACGGTTCGTTTATTAGAAAATACATTAAAAGTGATATAGTTATTAATAATTTTTGCGAGAAGAAACTGAACCGTCAATATTTTGTTACACGAATTTAGTGACAATGTTTATGTTTAGACGTAGATTTTGGAGATATTCTTAATGTTTCCATTCACGAGAACCTATAAATAGGCTACTATGTCGATCGAACCATATATATAGGAGGAAGTGGCAATGAGAGAAGAAAGTATCTAAGAAAGAATCAGTTAACTTTGAGTCACTATTCACTCAAGCACGGCTAATATCATTGATCACGGTTCAATACACTTTCTGCGAGGGTTCTCACACAATGAACGCAACCACCACCATCATCATCATCATCAACTTTATCGCCTAGAAAACAAATCCAATCAATCACGAGGTTTTCTCTATCTTCGAAACTTATTGACTGTTCTAAACCAATGTCTAATGGAAACTGTTTTTCTTTGCACGCAACTGATAAAAGAGCATACGTTTTTTTTTCGAAGTGTTGTCAATTCATTCTCGGAGTTTCGTTAGTTACGCAATAGAAGTGTTTTAGTTCGTCGGTTGTTATTTGTTTACTGAATGTTTCAAACCAGTGACGAATTTAATTATTCTAATGTTGATGATTTATTTCAAGAAGAAATAACTTCACAAGTGTTCTTCGATAAACTCGGTTTTTGTTCTGAATCAGCCAATTGTTGATTCTGACATTTTGTCCGCAGGTGTTCGCACTGTCTAATCACTTATTCATGTGTTTCACATTTAACATATCGATCTTTGATTGGTTATCGCTCACTCGTAGATGGTGTTCGAAGCCTACAGGTTGGTTTAACTTTAGTCACTTTAAATTAAAGTCCCCCACTGAAAATCAGTCTTGTTACTGAGTGCGTAGACTCTAAATGTGCATTTATTTATGATTTATAAAATGCATATCTATATCAGTACCCTCAAGTACCTCGATAAGGTATTATCGCTATCAGATGCAACCCGAAACCAGCTTTAAATTCTTTATCGCACACCAGTATGTTTATCATACAATAATAAAAAGTAGTCGTAATACGTTTTCACAGCACAACGTATAATCCCATATCGTAAACGGTGTAACATTCCTTCTAGAAGGTATTACGACGAAGTCACTGACACGATCACTGAATTGAAACACGTTTTATAAACAACAGCTGATCAGTGCAGGTGTTTCTTTACTCACACGTGTAGACACATGACCTTGATGATGCGCGATGCATTCATGGAGTGATTGATGACGTCATATATCCATTTGGGACACCCGCACTGTGTGTGTACTGACTGCTGGCTGGGTCGATGTCGATACGTCACCCGCACTATGTGTACTGAGTGCCGTTTGAAGTCGGTTGGGGGACCTGTAAAGGAAACAAGATTGAAGATAAGGGGTACATGCATACACACCTATAAGGCTAAAAGCAAGCAGACATCAATTACTTGTGCAGTCCTTCCTCATGAGGAGAGATTATATAATACAAGATTATGGGTGGGGAGTAGTGGAGTGGGGGTAACCGCTTAAGCCGTGGATAAGACTGTCTAGAGATACAGACTGGTAGACGATGTTTAGGTGGAAATGTTTTTAATCAGACATCAATTACTTGTGGTAATGAGTCAGTCCTTCCTCATGAGGAGAGATTATGTAATACAAGATTATGCGTATAGGGAAGAGGAGTGGGGGTAACAACTTAAACCGTGGTTTAGATTTGGACACTGTCTAGAGATACAAGACTGGTAGACGACGTGTAGGTGGAAATGTTTTTACACAGACATCAATTACTTGTGGTAGTCACACAGTCCTTCCTCATGAGGAGAGATTATGCAATACAAGATTATGCGTCATAGGGAAGAGGGGTGGGGGTAACCACTTAAATCGTGGTTTAGAGTTGGACACTGTCTAGAGATACAGACTGGTAGACGATGTTTAGGTGGACATGTTTTTAGTTCCATGAAGGACGGATAGGCAATCCGAGCTAGAAGGACATTTTTATGTTCTTTTCCCATATATTTAAATCAATATTTAAAATGAAGTACCAAACGAAAATTGTGTTGTAATCTGCGTGTATACCGAATATCGATTTTTGTTCGAAATCTTAAGATTTCATGTTTTCTTGGGGGGGGGGGGGGGGGGGCTTACCAATGGGGCTAACTGAGGTCTGTGGGGCGTGGCCCCCCAGACCTCCAGCACAGCCAATGGTGTTCGTAGCCCATCAGACTCGACGATCCAGTTACGTCAGTGCAAGTGTTCTTGAACCCGATAACGCATAGCTTAGCTACTCTATAGTGTTATCAGCACAAGATATTAATATAATGAGATTCAGACTTGTGTGGCTGATTAGTGCATCGCAGCATCGGTCAATGTCATCAGTACACTGTGACTGGGACGAGCCCCAAACTAACCTTGGCAGGCGGACGATTCTCATTTGATATAATAATAATAATTTTTGTAGGAATAATTGTTATAGGGTGCACACCAGCTTTACCTGATGTGCCCCTCTTCAGGTGACTAACTAGGTTATTAGGGTGATTGGACATATGGGAAGGAATGTCCGAGGGCTGTTAGTAGGACTCAATCCCAGCATTCGCCTTTACGACTGAGGAAAACCTCGGAAAACCTTTCAGTCAGGACTGCCGGTGGCCGGAATCGAACCGGCGACCTCCCGAATTAGAGTCTCGCGTCTTACCACTGATTCTCATTTAATGCTATACTGATAGAGGTGCCTCAGCGCTAAGACGCGATACTCTAATTCGGAAGGTCGCCGGTTCGATTCCGGCCACCGCCAGTCCTGACTGAAGGTTTTTTCCGAGGTTTTCCTCAGTCGTAAAGGCGAATGCTGGGATTGAGTCCTACTAACAGCCCTCGGACATTCCTTCCCATATGTTCAAACACCCTAATAACCTAGTTAGTCACCTGAAGAGGGGCTTATCAGGTAAAGCTGGTGTGCACCCTATAACGGGTATTCCTACGAAAAATGATTATTATTATTTAATGCTATGCGGCCACGGTTTTTCACTTTTCTAAAATATGAACAACACACCTAAGTTAATTACTTTGAAATTGAAACCATGACTTCTGAAAGTTACAAAATTGTTTTTGTTTCGTAATTTTGATTGTACCGGTATTGTAGATATTGCTAGATGTACGCCGCTTCATTCAAAACATAACTTAACCCAGAAATACACATTTGTGACATCCAATGTTTACTGTAGCTAATGTACATACTTTTTACTAGGAGGTGAGGAATTTTCAGTTCATTATCTGTAATGGTATTTGTGTTATGATTTTTCTCATCTACCGGTACAAATGAGCTACACAAACACTTAAAAGAAGATTTTGCTAATGCATAAACTGCATACATGAAACACACTTATGGAAAAGGGGAGGGGATAAAACATTTTTAAGAGCTCATGCCAGTAAATAAAATAAATACACTTGTATTTTTTTATCTACCCACTCAGTTAGAAGAACTGATTTTCAATGGGGAACATTTATATACAATTTATTATGTGTTTCGTTAGTATGACGGCTCTAAAATCACCGTAGACAGAACCCGAGTCTGCGAGCTATTATTTTTAGATGCAAATACGAGTAAATACTAAACACACACACAGAAACTGCAATTTTGATTCATTGATTGTATGTTATAACCACCAAAAAGGAGGCAAAACTGGACTAAAATACCCCAAAACACGTATTTTAAACTACAAAAAAAAAAAAAATTGCGTCTATTGGACTCAAAATACAAAACATATTTGAGCATACAAACTACAGACGATGTAATACATTTTCATACAAATTTGCTATTGTCTGGAATAAAATTTTGGATTTTCCTCTTAACACGAAATAATATTGCGTTAGATATGATCATAAGTGGTTCAACAGTCTTGCACAGTTGTTGGCGTTCAGCATTAACTTCATCTGTAATTGGACCACTAGAACACAAACACTCGTCATCAAGAATTGCACACTTTGCGTTGAGTTGGCAATACTTGGCAACAATACTGAATACGTCTGCGCAAATCAAGTAATCCACATCGCAACTAGACCTTAATCTGTCGCAGAGTTGGTGACGCAAGTTACTTTATTAGTTTACCAACTCAAGGTTGAGTCTGTGAATAATGCATATAAACCACAAAATTTAGAAATGTTTCTACTTTTAAAGTCGTCTTCTTACAATAACTTCGGTAATGCTTTCGTCATCAATCAATGACGTGTTTACGGTCTCGGCCAACCCGAGCAGGTATTTGAATTAGCCACGGTCGCTGGTTGGCTGCCGCTCACCCACCCGTGACGGAAGCATTACCGAAGATGTTGTTCGATGACTATACCGTCCGTTCAATCTCAAGTGAAGGGTCAAGTTGTCCCAACGTAAGTATTCTCATGCTTACGTCATAGCCGAGTCCAATGATACCAACTTAATTTTCTACTTTCTAGTTTCTACCATCTAATTGAAAAAGGTTCAATAGGGATAATTTACAATCTTCCGTAGGTAGGCGTGGCTAATTAGACTTGTGCACTCTACTCAGCGGAAGACTGCATTTACAAATGTGTGAAAGAACGCCAGGAATCTGTTGATTTCCTTTGAATTAGCGCGCATGGAAGGGGCAGTAGATAAGGATCTGAGGTCGATATGCGACTACTTACGTTTGGGACTAGTATAAATAAATAAATTCGTATTTATAGAGTTCACCCACTCAGTACCAAGACTGATTTTCAGTGGAGGACTTTAATTTAAAGCGATTAAAACCAACCGTGTAGGCTCCGAACACCATCGACGAGTGATATATTACATATGTATCCTGCACACTATTTTACAAGTAGATTACAAATATCTACTGTGTAATGACCCCCCCCCCCCTTGTGTCACGTGTGTGTCCCACGTGATACTGTCTAGTACAGAACATGGATCCCTTACTTGCAGGACTAGTCATCGTACAATAACTTCGGTAATGCTTCCGTCACGGGTGGGTGAGCGGCAGCCAACTAGCGACCGGGGCTAATTCAGACACCTGCTCGGGTTGGCCGAGACCGTAAACACGTCATTGATTGATGACGAAAGCATTACCGAAGTTATTGTAAGACGACTTAGTCATCGTACAACATCTTCGGTAATGCTTCCGTCATGGGTGGGTGGCCGGTAGCCAACCAGCGGCCGTGACTAATTCAGATACCTGCTCCGGTTGGCCGAGACCGTAAACACGTCATTGATTGATGACGAAAGCATTACCGAAGTTATTGTAAGACGACTTAGTCATCGTACAACATCTTCGGTAATGCTTCCGTCATGGGTGGGTGGCCGGTAGCCAACCAGCGACCGTGGCTAATTCAGATACCTGCTCCGGTTGGCCGAGACCGTAAACACGTCATTGATTGATGACGAAAGCATTACCGAAGTTATTGTAAGACGACTTTAACATTGCCTCTACAGTATGTATTGCATAATTGCAGCTTATATCGTCAAACAGAACAGATTTCACAAGTGACATATAAATAATAGAATAACAGCAATGCTGTATTTAAAGAATAGAAATACAGTCGAGTTGTGATGGGTAATGAAAAACAGAAACAGAAGTTTAATGATAAAAAAACACGACGGAAACTGACACAGTAAATTTTAGAAAATACAGTAAAAAATCTTACTCATCATTGTAGCAAATTTTCTTCTTGAACGATAATCATTATTAGTCATTTTGTTGTTATGAGTTATAAATAATAATTATTATATTAGCGTAGATTTATTTCTATTCGCTGATTCATAACTGAACACAGCCATGTTTCTTATACCCATGTTAAAATTAATTATTAGCAACTGTAAATTAGTTCTAAGTTTGGGTCCGGGGTATGATTGACCCAGTGATGACACACACAAATTTGTCATATTTTCCTTTCCTCCGAAATCGAAATGGAGCAGATTTACATTGACGAATTGAAAACTATTTTCCTTAATTGTTCCAGAGTAACTCTGCCTGTCGTCAGAGACGACAAAGAGGCCACGTCATACTCTATTTGGTTAAAGGGAAACAAACTCGCTAAATTAAAGTTTTGTATATTGATATTTAAAAAAAGTAATTACTCCTCGAGATTAGAGGTTGAATCAGATAAACAATGCATTTAAAAAACTTTAAATAGTGTAATTGATACGATTATTATATTATTCATTAATTAATAACAGACTTAACAACCGTTACAATATTAATGTTTAAAAAAATTTTAAATTCATTGTTTAGTTGCATTAAAAGCAAATCTCGATTATCACATATTCAATATCTTGAATCGTTTTCAAGTTATCAATAAAATACCGTTAAATGTGGAAGGTTTAGTAGTAGTAGTAGTAGTAGTAGTAGTAACTATAGTAGTAAATATGTATTTAACATAATAGCTATTGTTATACAATTGGCAAGCCATGGTACACAATATACCACAGCACGATAACATAATATGAGTATACAGATTTAAATATATCAGTAAATATTACTCTGATATTTAATGTATTTCAAGTATTCAAGTTTTACTGGCTACCCAGTAAATAATGCGGCAAAGTAAATTAGTTTGAAAACATAGCTCAATGCCAACACAACTCAACGCGTATACCAACCCTGGGCGAGATAAAATGGACTCGTGAACAGGGGCAGCGTTTGATCGAATAATCCGGGCAGGGATTTGGGTCCAGTCAGCCCTTATACCATTGTGAAGCAGAGTTATGGGCAATCGAATCTATCTGGCTATCGAACACACCCGTGTTTGCTGAATTGACTGCTAGCTAGATTGAGTTGTGTCGTGATATACGTGGACACCGAAGTCAATCTTGCCAGCCTGGGCCCAGATTTTCAAAACTGCCGTCCTAGTTTAGGCAAATCTTAGGTCCAGTCTTACAATATTGTCCCAATGACTTCTTATTCGTCGAATAGCTTGTTTTCTCCATGGCAACCACCAATCAACACCCTTGAAATCCTCCAAATAGCTTAATTACTACAAATAACTTTATTTTATGAGATTGTAAGCCCGTTCCTTAGGTCCAGTCTTACAATATCCCAATAACTACTTATTCGTCGAATAGCTTGTTGTCTCCATGGCAACCACCAATCAACACCCCTAAAATCCTCCAATTAGCTTAATTGCTACAAATAACTTTCTTATTAGGAGATTGTAAGACCAATTGTGTGGACCAGCCCTAAGGGCCTTAGGGCTGGTCCACACATATTTTTAAGACATACGATTGAAGGTTTAACGCGTAGTCGTAAAGTTGGATCATAGGAAACACGTACTGGCGTTCACACAAAGTTTAGGGCTGGTCCACACAGATTTTTAAGACATACGATTTAAGGTTTAACGCTTAGTCGTAAAGTTGGATCATAGGAAACACGTACTGGCGTTCACACAAAGTTTTAGTTTTAAGACGTTGTTTTTAAAACAACGTCTTAAAACCTTATGCATTATGTCTTAAAAATCTGCGTGGACCAGCCTTTAGTGATATAAAGCACGCATATGTCGACTGCAATGTATACAGATAAAATATAGTTAAAAAATCAACAATTTAATTAATCATAAAGTCGCTTCACAGCAACTTTGGGGCTGGTGACGTCACAGATGAGTGAGGCTTGGCCAATCACGTGTGAGTATTGGTGAAAGCCGCCCGCTGATTGGCTCCGACACGCCCATCTGTGACGTCCCCACCACCAAAGTTACAAAAGAGCTACTTTATTTAATTTGTGAATGTGTAGTAATACCCGGAGTTGATTTTCTGTATATATCTAGCTATAGGATTTGTCTAACTTAGGACAACTTAGAGTTAGGCATCGTTGTGAATCCAGGCCCTGCAATGTAAGGATGTCGTATACAGCCAAGCCGTGTATACCCAGTCAAGCAAATGCTGTGCACACTGCAATGTAACTTACTAATCTACAAATCCACGCAAAACAAAAGTTTCGCTGTAAAACACAACTTCCAGAATAAAAATGCTAATTTTAAAAACAAAAACATTTTATAAACAAAGCTATCTTCTTAAGAACCTAGCTTGGAAAATACTTGTTATTGTCTTTCTTGTAACCAGATAAACCATAAAAAAAAACAATTTTAACGACGATGCTCGAGTTTCGCGCGGTGCAGCGGGTTGTGTTTTTTAAACGACTGTTTAACTCATTTATTGGGTAATTCTTTTGGAAAAGCGATAAAATATATCTTCTTTAGATAAATAAAAAAAAAAAAATCTCATTTATAGTCTACCCACTCATTAACACGAATGATTTTTTTTACTTTCGAAAGTATATGTTCACAAGTCTTACATCGCAATATTTCACGGCTGCAGTAACATCTTTTTTTATACTACTTGTTTTGATACACGTCTCATTTAAATGTATACAGTTGCAAAAGAATGAAATACTAAAAATAAGTTTACTCTATGTGTCAAGTTGTGACGGGACCTGAAATGGAATCTGGAATGTAGAAACGAACCCGAACAATGAACATTCTTTTAAAAGAAGAGAAAAGAAGTCAGCATCGCTATTCTTGTGTGGCGAGAAGAAGAAGTAGTAACATTTTTATTTATTGGTGGCTCTACGTCAAAGTCAACAAAACAGCTTGATACAAGTTCCATACAAAAGAAAAACATACGAATGCAGTGAACAATGGATCTGGAAACCTCGCACTCGCTCTAAGTTTTGATTATGTTCATGTTCACAGAAAAGCTGACAAAAAAAAAACCTGCTTTTACTTTTGTCCAATTCGAGTGATATTTTCGAATTTAGGTTACTATGATTGGCGCAGTCTTGAATTCTATTGAATTAGTTGAAGCTTGCAGCCAACACCCCACTATGGTGGCGGGGGCTTAGTAAGGTTAGCTGCTACACTGTCTGGGGCAACATTCGTTTAGAAACCATCTCCAAAACCAGGACTTCAATTAAGTATTCTCATCTTTACGAAATAGCCTATAGTCCAATACTACAGTCATAATTGTCTACTCGTCTAGTTTCTACCATTTACATAAAACACGTCAATTAGGGATAATTTGCGACCTTTGTTTGGTTACCTGGACACTCCAACACGTAGTTGGCATTGAAGCAATGTGTGCTGGTATAATGCAATGAGTTCGCCCTCAAGCCCTTGTTCAATTCGTCCGTTCCTTTTGTCTCGTTCAATTCGCCCTAATTCCAGTCGTACCATTGTGTACAAACTCATGTGGTTACTAATAAGGATTTGTTTTTCTATATAAAGGAAATAACACTCAGGAAACAATACGTGGCAAGGACGGGAGCTCTTTGGAGGGGTCGATTCTGTACTTATACTTAATACTTGGTTCCAGTCTAACTTACACCCTGCTGCCAATCACTAACCTCAAAGGGAGGCGATAGTATTGTGGATGTGGAGATCATAAATGTCAATCATCCCCTTTATACAACAAAGCACTCACCTTCTCAGCCGGTACCGACAGCTACAAACCGCATTGACCAATATCTCGACCAATGGGGAGGTTTCCTTTTTGTGGCGGTGTCCACTCAATCGAGTGTCGCCTGAGATTTAAGACAAGACTGACGTTTACAACTTTCAAGAAAGAAAGGAACTGCTAAGTAGCACTTTGAGTCTCGTTTTTCCTGGGTGTTTCTTAGACTAGAACGACCTATAGATGGCGATGGAACAAATCCACGAAACTGCGCTAGGAAGATTGATAGGACCTTGGGCCTTAGTGTTTACACTATCGTAATAAAGGGGAACGAACTTATCGACATCTCTGTACTTTGGCATTGAATCTGGAATTGTTCCAAGCGAGTTATCAGACTTATGATATAATAACTGTCTGGTCTGGTGTGCATCATCCAACGTCCCAAGTCCGGCCCCCGTGCACGTGTACGGCAACATGGCAACACGAAAACACGGAAACACGGCAACATGGCAACACGGTAACACGCCGACACGGCAACATGGCAACACGGCAACACGGGCGGAAGTGTCTCAGTGTTGCCGCACTCCTCCGACCAAGATGGTTCTGTTTTCGATTTAATTCTATACTTTCATGAGATTTCCCCAAACGTTCCCCCAGCTGTCACAAGATTGTTGTTTTTAACGACCCACTCACGGGGTGGACGCAGGGCTGGGACCGCGCCATGCCAGCTCGTGGCTGCCCAAGGTCCGTAAATCCCCTAGCGATGGCTCGTAGGGGATTGACGGACCTGGACGGCTGCCGTGACCACCAATAGTGCTGTCAGTTCTTGAAGTATACGACAGATGGCGCCAAACAAAGGCAGGCCGTGGCTCTATCAGTGTTAACGTGGAACTACTAGTTCAGCAGGTACACGAGAGGTAGTCCCAAACGTCGGTAGGCTACATAAGCCTTATACACGGCGGAAAGTGTGGCGCAATCTGTGTGGTTACGGAGGAACTACGAACAACATTCGAACCAATAATCTATTGTAGATGTTAAAAATGATTGAGTTGAACCAGCTTTTCGCCACCTTGCAAGACCTATACGTACACTAAACGGTGGACGCACTCGACCCAAGGTCGTACGACAGGCAGAACTACCCTGGATGATTGTCTGGTCTCAAATAGGGGAAACGAATTACATGAAATAGAAGACAACTGAAGTGTGAAATGGGGTCAAACGACAAAATACCCTGGCTCTTCTCTACGCTGGACCAACACGCAGATATGTTATAAGATTATTGGAGCGGAAATTATTATTCAAAACGCGCTAAGGCGAAATAATAAATGAATTATGCCTATGAAAGAAATCTTTCGTATATTGTGCACTGATCATGTTATTTTCTAGTCTCAAACCAATCTATGAACCATTATAGCACATTCTTAGAAGAGTAATAACTAATCAGAATCCATATTAGATAAACGATATGCGTAGAGAGCTGCTGGAGTTAGGAACTTTTCCATATCGCTAATTTACTTTTTCCGCCCGGCGTACAAACCGTAAACTGAATATCATGGACTTTTCTTCTAACTTTTATTCGAGTACCGCGTATACTGGGAAAACACATGCGTCCAGCGCCAACGCTTGTCTACCGATAACCCCCCCACCCCCCCCAGCCCCTCCGCGAGGTGGTCCGTTATACAAAACTTTTTGGCAGTTAAATCGGTTGATTTAAATTTCCCTGAAATCCTTCTATTTGCTCTTAAAATGATGAGTTAAGTCCCGAGTTGTTGTTCTTTAGGTAGGCATCCAATCTATTAAGTGACGTAGAACTAAAACAGTGTGTATAATTCTTCCCTGTTGATAAATCCGAGAAAACGTTCTTAGAATTCCGGCCAGTCGTTGTGTCTGAGGCTGCCAAAGACACAAATCAAGGAATCAAAGAAATAAACAACCATGAGAAACAGTGTGAAAGAGGAAAGTGTATTTTGAATTGGATCGAAACGCCAATGATAGTTGCACTGATGATGCTCGCTAATTAAAGTGCGGTATTGCAACAACTGTATAATCAGCAGTAATTAATTAATTAAATTCAAACACAGTTAAATTTTTTCAATTTTTTTTTTTTTTATCTCTGTGAATCTTGACAATATAGCCTGGCATCATCTCAAAATGTTGACGTTGAATATATTTGTAAAGATGCGAATAATTAATCTCCACAAATTCAAGCTTTATTTGAGTCGATGTACCTTGAGTCTACAGTGGGTCCGTGGCTTAGTTGAAAACAAGAACATCAGTCGATCTTTCGTCGATCTTAGCATTTCACAAATGATGTACACCCCTACTACCTGGCAAGCACAAACATGAGACGAAATCCCCGAATTCATTACCGGAAGCCATAACAGAAGTTCAACCATGCGCACATTTCTTGGAAACACAACATCTAGTCAAATAATAGGCGTCCACACAACAAACAAACGATTATATCTGATTACTTTTTGACAATTTGGACCCAACAAAATCAAGAAATCTGCGGTAGGACTCGGGGTGTACAAACAACTTATTATAAATGCAGTGAAAGAAATGGCATGTGGCGTTCTCAGCTTTGCCACGGACAAAGTTTAGCTGGCACTCTTTGACGTCACGAGGTAGCCAAGCTCTGAAGCAGACTGTACAGGGTTTTGACACACCCTGTACCTAAAACCCACACCATACTTATTCGTTTTGTTCCTCACACAATATGCAATGCAATGAAATGTTGAGGGCCTTTCCATACGAACGAAATTAGAAATCTCATAAAATTAACCAGATAAAATAATCTGGGAATAATGGCTGTGACATGGATTGCCAAGACAAATTATTGGGTCTACTGGCGAGGTCGACTGACATTACGATTTATTTGTACACAACCCTTTCGTAGTTTGCCCGAGGGGTTGATTAGCAGCACTGCACACGGAACCACCCCCACTAAAGTGAATTGGTCTGCGAATTTTTACAAACAAAAGCGCCCGCCCCATGATTTACTTTAGAACAGCTAGAACACTGAAGGGAGGACGAATGAACAATCACCCTCGGTTCTAACAGGTTGTTTGTACGATTACCCATCAACCCCGAGTAGGCATCCTGGCAGAGGTCTGGATCATTTGGACGGGAGCCAAAAACGACAGCTTCACATATAAGTTTTGAATGGTCACATTACATTTAGTTATGAAAATCCGCGCGTTCATTTGCCAAGTAATGCTTCGTTGATTCCTAGAGAAAAATACTGAAAATCGTTGTAAGGTTATTTTGCGTTTTGAAAGGTAGTGTTTATTATGGTATTTCAGTAGAAATGCAAGCGCGACACTTGTGGATACACCTGCTTGAGATAGTCTAAAACAAGGCTTCTCAAACTTTTTTGCCTGCGATTCCAAATTTCTAGATACAAAATCTCGCGACCACGTCTTTATCGGAGCTTCTTTGCGTAGTTTATTCACTGAAATAGATGGTCGCTGGTTAGCCGATACTTGCAGCGATTCGCTTCGCTGTGTTGACATTTTTATAAGCGGATGGAAGAGTAAGGAAGTTTCCTGCTGAGGCTCTTTTTTCAACTTTTCTATATACATCTTTTTATAAATTTTCTATAAAAAGTTCGATTCTATATCCACCTTAATTTCCATTTTTCATTAGCTCGCGACCCATAGTTTGAGAAGCCCTGTTCTAAACATTGAAATATCTGAGTTGACACTTTTTGTTAAAAGATGGCGTTGTTGGAAATCAAGTTTCCATCAACATAATCTAACTTTGTAGCCCGTGAATGGTGTATAATGAAAACCAAAGTTTAAAATAGAGTGGAGTAGAAGTTACAACACGTGTTTTCTAACTAATTCATAAATGCAGAACGTGTTAAAGTCAAGTGAACCTAATTTCAGACAAGTTGTTGCCTCACTGATGTGTACAAGTTCCAGTATTCTCTCACAACGGGGAATGTACATTAAAATAATAAAATGAAATAATTTCTGTTCAACGCAAATTATCACTAATTTTAATATAGCAAAAGTCAAGATAATTTCATTTCAATATTGTAGCCAACATGAAAATAACCTCTAGCTGAAGAACGAGTTAAAATATGAGGTTTTTAAATCCTAAGATTAAACATCCAATCCAAATCCAAGTTTTCGAAGTTTGAATATCTTCTGCCATCCATTTGTAGAAGCAAGGGATTATTTTAAGTGATTTTAAAGGTCGGAAGGATGAAAGTTTGGCCCAAGAGGGCCGCATGAGTGCTTATCATTCCATAATGGTCGGTGCACAATAGCCCGGGAAGGAACTTCACATTACCGTTAACGTTACCGGGCAATGTTAAATTATAGCGAACTTTCCCGTTACCGTTACCAGAGCTCCTTCCCGGGCACCGACCATAATTCTTTGACTCTTCATTATTTTAATATTTGCAGGAACCTTACAACAATGTGCTTGGCTTGGCGGCCAAACTAGTGCTATGTTTGAGTATGTTGCCATGGAGAAACAGTTGAAGCCAATTGTATAGTAGAAACCAAAAAGAAAAAAGAAAGAAAACACTAATTCTTTTTTTAAAATGATATTCATTTGTTTGTGAATTTGTGATTTTTATCTTTATTTCATATGTATTTTTAAATATAAACATTGCTTTATGAAATTTAAAAATCATACCCGCTCATCTTCTTTAATGACTAAAGACTAATAACACCAGTAGGGCCGCTGTGACGTCACAAACAAACTGTCAATATTACTGCCCTAGAGTTTTTAAAAATGTAGTTTCGTTCCATTATGTAATGATAGTAATAATAAAATAAAATATGATGTTAAAAAGTAAATATTTAATCAACACATTGCACTCTTCCTTGCTTGCTATCCCTGGAGGCGTCAAAAGTACCAACATCCTTGTCCTCTACTGTTTTAGTCTGCAGGAATAATAGACTCTCCAGTTTCACCAAACTTTAATCCGGCGATTTTCTGTTAATCGGAGACCAAAAATGTCGCCCGGTAGAAGCCACCGTGCATTTTGTATGTAATGTTTGTTGAAACCATGGTAACCAATCCGAGATTAGTAAATCGGCCGGTTAATAAGTTTGGTAAATTCAGACCAAAGTGACGCGATACGGTGACAATGAGCTGCGACAGTAATAACATTACGTCATAGTGTTGTTGATAAGAGTTTCATTAAGTTGACAGCATTGCACTTGACTGGAACACCTCCCGTTTTATTGCTAAAGTCGCTGTACCCAAAGAATTGTCAGATAGTTACTTTTTTGTTCTCAACTTGACAAGCACGAATCACTAACGTTTTTCACGATTATCTTTAGTATAATTTGGTTGCGGTAACTTTCTTGACGGTAACGTACAAGAAAACGTGCAAGCAGGTTTCCGTCAAAAAACTTAACGCAACCAAATTGTACTAGATAATCGGGAAAAACGTTAGTGATTCGCACTTGTTAAGTTGGAAACTAATTGTGGGCGGACCTGACTCCCCTGACACTATCTTATTTCTTGGTGTGAGAGATCTGATTAAAAAGTTTCGTAAATTCAGACCAAATTGACGCGATACGGTGACAATGAGCTGCGACAGTAATAACATTACGTCATAGTGTTCTAGATAAGAGTTTCATTAAGTTGACAACATTGCACTTGACTTGAACACCTCCCGTTTTATTACTACCGTGTGTTAGCACAGTCTGCGTTACGTACATTACGCAACAATGTAGATGGGTCCGGACGCCCGTGTTATTTGAATGCAAGCACAGTCTGCGTACATTACGCAACAATGTAGATGTCATCGGACGCCAGCCAGCCAGCTAGGCACTTAATAGACACAGCGATGTAGGGCCGATGTGTGCAGGAAATTGAATTGCCAAAGGGTCGTCCCACCCCCTACACCCCCCCCCCCCCCCCAACACAAAGTCTATCCAATTCCACCCACACGGCTGACTGAAGCGGCCGCTCGCATCGCTACTCGTTATGAGGCAGAGATCTCAATTCGAATAGAAGACCACTTTCGACCTTCTATTCTAATGTATATTGCGTTTCCTTCAAACACCCTTACTTTACGGATTTAGATGATATTAGTTGGCCATCGAAAGTCACTATAAAGTGAAGCCTTTAATACGCTTTGCAGAATAATTGGTTCATTTATCAGTTGGGCGAAAATGTCCAGTCTGTTGAGTATAACACTGTATAGGCATCTCAAGACAACCTTACATATGCTTTCGTCACAGGCGAGGCACTCGTAGCCAACCAGCGAACCACCCGAGACAATAGCGCGTAAATACCGATCGCTGATTGGCTACTAATACCTCGTTGTGACGAAAGCATATGTTGCCTTTCTCTATTTATACCACACAGGGCCCGATACAGTTATGTTGGGTCGTGACAAACGTAAGTAAGCTGGTGCCAGAAATAATTACTGTAGCACTATATACTTAGAGCACTACATTTTAGATTTTCAACCCTTAAAAAAGTGGGGTCAAAAAATCCATCTTATACATACGGGCCTCGTCGTTCTGAGTTATACCACTGAACTTAAAGTACCGGTTGAGGGTTTTTGCTGGAAGTAAACTAATTGCTATTCTATTTTTGTATGCGGATGAGTTTACTCTTGTGTTATTTCTATATCTCGGCTCAACGGAAATTGTGGCAAAGTGACGCAATGGTAAAACAACTTTTGCATATTATAGTTTATCTACGTTTCCTGTTTTTGTTTTAAGTTTATCACCCACAAATTTTTAGAAAAGTATGTCTTCATGTAATTTTTCGACCCCTCCAAGAAACATATTAGGGCCACTTATGTTCTCCAATAAAGTTTTAGAGAGCCTCACCACCAGTTCTAAGTGCACAAGGGGGTAATATCTTGTAAAGTCGTTCTACACGATACAAGATTCAAGAATTTGATACAGCTCTAATATTCATTTTGTTTTCGTGCAATTTCCACAGCGGAACCACAAGAATCGTGAAAAAGAAGTCATTCGGGCATATCAAATTTATGTTTCTATGGCAGAGTTCCATAATATCTGCAAGACAGTTCAAATAGTCACAACGTTACGATTATCAATCGTGCATGATCTCATTTATTTAAAAGCAATTGCATTACACACTATTCGAGTGAGATAAAGTTTCGGTCAGTTTGGCGGCCGGGATCACTATAACAGGCACAATCTTGTTAGATTGATTTATATTTGGGCTTAACGTCTTATATTTTTGCAACTTGGCTAATCAAGACGATGAGTGGGTGATAATGAAGATGAAATTGGGGGCTCTTTGGAGGAAAGGGGCAAGTAGGGGAAAGGAGGGCACGTGAGGAAAGGAACAAGGGGAGGAAAGGGGATTGGGGTGTGGACTGCACTTCGTCTGACTTCTCCTCCTCGACCAGTCCGGCCGGCTAGGGTGGCCCTACCAGAAGCATACGCTTTCGCCGGCATAGCTCTCGGGATCAACAAAGCACGCAAACCTGCCCACCATGCGATGAGGTAGCAGTCCCTGGGCAATCTAGTTAGGAGAAACTCAAAATAGACTAGACGCATTCTGGTGGCAAGGAAATAAACTACTATAAGGAGGAGTTTATCTGTCAATTGTTCATTGTAGCTTTATTGATAAATCATCAATGGCATAGATATTGAGGTTGCTTAGCAGCGCTATCTATTTTTTTAGTATCAAGTTGCAAAAATATGAGACGTAAAACCCAAATATCATCATCTTGCCTAGTATTATGATATTGGGATAACTTGTTTTCACCATGCCAATCACTAATCAGAATTGCTTTGAAATGTTGTTGCTTATCCCCAGGATAACCTTATCTCCGAGATACGTAATACCGGACCTCAAGGCCACGTGTCTTGGGGTGAACAGCTGAAACCCATTAGCCGCATGGGGGATTCACCGGACAGTCTCCTTCACTACACATGCTGGCTTGAACCATGTACGAAGAGTGGACAAGCTCGGGGCCGTGTTTTGTCCGGTGCTGCGGTACCGCAACATTTCGGCATTCGTGTCGTTGGACTACACGGTGAAAACTGTTCTAAATAATATTATGCATTATAATTAAACCTGTAAATGTATACATATTATGTGTCCTAAATAAATAAAAATAAATAAATAAAAATACAAAACCGCTCATTTTAGTACATCATGTTCTCGTTCTACAGAATTTTCCATATCAACTTACACAGCGACAAATTTTGGGTTCAATCGCGGCTGGTTTATTGCTCTCTTTGTACGAGGTTGTAAACTTCATTCACGTTGACAGTTTCTCCGACCAGCAAGAAGGGTGGATGCGTAACTTCCAAAAACAAGCGACCTCCGATTATTTTGTCCTCGAAATGAATAACCTAAAATCTAAATTAGCATCACGTACCGAATTTGAGGATCGCTTAAGTTAATAATTAAAACTAATAATTGTGTTTAATTGTTGATACAGTGGGGGTAGTAAAGTATATTTTGCGCGGTCGTTGGAGGTCAATATGGCTTGGAGCTGCCTGTACTACAAGGGATGGTGAGTATACTTTGCGGAAGAAAGGAATTATATTTACTTATATTTACTTATTCCTACGACAAGAAGTGATCGAATTGAATCCATATTAGAAGTAAAAAAACTTCTGCCTGAAGCATTATTTTCTCATTTAACGTGTGATACATCTCTTTCAATATTTTGAATGTTGTTGAAATGTTACCATTGCCAGAGAGAATTAAAATTATTTCCCCCCAAAAAAAAAAAACAAAACAAAACAAAAAAGAAGAAAAGACAGGATCCGATGCAATTCCATCTGAGGCGAGTAGACGCCGTATTCACTATCAATCACCGCGCATGAGTTATGAACGTTTAACTGTCCGCCCTGTGTTGCGCTGTGCACCCCCACTGCTGTGTATACAAGAACGCGTTCATATAGTCAACCAACGGCCACAACAATGATCATCAGACCGGTCGCTCGTACTTACTTTACTTACTTTATTATAATTAAGGTCAGTGTAGACCATAATGCCCTCTTTAGCCTGATGAGTGATGAATGATAATGCAGAAGGGAGGAGGGGAAGCCTGGTAACGGCACGTAGCCTACTCCTGTCGAAAAGTACCAACGGGACCATCGTCTTTACGTCCCATCCGAAAGGACGGTGTAACTTTGACCAGTCATATAGGTTCCTCCACTAACCTAGACTGCCGAGCAGTTGACGAGGAGAACGAAGCTGTTATACACAAGCTTTCAATCCGCTCTAACCAACGGTAACTAGTGTTTCGGAGGAGAGTGGTCACCCACCCTCCTCCTGACCTAGCCCGAGGTTGCTTAACTCCGGTGTTCGTATAGGAACCGGCTAAGCGACCGCGGCTAAACCGTGGTCGCTCATATAATAGACCAGACCGTTCGTTAACCTCTCATGACCGAACGATGTGACTTGGCGGAATGCCTTCACATTCAGGGATGATAAAATGTATTTATTTATAAAGCATTCCGCCAGCCAAGTTTCTTGTGTGTTTGCGCCCTCACGCTCAATAAGTTACTATAACCCTTCGTTAAGGGTTATGGGTTTAACGTTGAACACATTAGAAACTGTGTTGGTAAATGGATCGAACCACCAGATAGTTATGGGGGAGTCATAATCTGATAAGATAAAGTTTATGTATACTAAAGGTTTCATAGCTGTTTTTAGTTGTCTTCCTATTTAGTTTTATTACACACCTTAACTTAAATAGTCTAATACCTACTCCATTTTCTCTGAGATTGTTTCTTGAGCGCATCTTAGTCCTTCCCTAAAGACACTTGCCCGTATATATGTAGAGTCAAGTGTCAAGTAAAGTACAGGATTTGTTGGTATAGAATTGTTTTATTACATGCTATTTTCCATAAGAAGAACAAAACTCCATAGCAAACATAAACAAATCACATACTTAACTCGACTGTGCATTCCGCTCTTTAAACAATGATGAACAAAAAACCAATTCACAGTTCCCACGTGACGTCACAGCGGCCATGATTGCGAGCAATTGATGAGGACCAATCCTAGATCATTGGCAAATACTATTGAAATTGAATAGATAAGTTTAATTAAGAATTGAAAAAGTAAAATAACTAATGAAAAAGTAGCTTACCAATTTTGTATCAAACACATGATGAATTATAAAGAACTATGAATTTATGTGTTCTACCACAACAGCCTTCAATTGTTTCTCCATGGCAACGTCAAAGTTTGATCACAAATGTGGCCGCCACGCTCAAAGATGTGACGTACGTGCAACCTATGAATAAAGATAAAGCACTGAAAATACCTCATACCCTAAAATTGTTGATTGTACTATTTGTATTTCTTGCAAAACTTAGTTCGACGTGAAGTGCAATATTGCCGTTGCGGCTGAAAAATTAAGAAGAAAATAATGTTGTTACTTTCGGAGGTCAATGTTTTAATTTCAAAGTTAACCTTTTGTAAGTTTGGAAGTGAAGTGTACAAGTTTACAAGTTCGAGAATTGTTTGAGTAAGGCTTGAACCAAAAGCAAACAATCTCGTAGCCTACAGCAGTCAGTCATAATTGCCATGGACGGGAATCGAACACACACCACAGCACACTATAACTACTTAGTTACATTTCTGTCGATGAGTATAGGCCTCTTGCAAGCTTGCTTTACAACAATGGAACAAATGAAATGAATCGATGGACAAACAAGCTGTCAAAAAATAAAATATTCTGATTTTGAAAACAAATCTTCAAGTTCAAAACAAACAAGAAACATACAAAACTTTCACAACTTGGTTGCCCATCATTAAACGTTTTAATTTGTGAGCAGTTACTATCGTCATACCTCGTTTTCTTCATAATGTTGCAATTATTTTATTATTTTGACAGCTCGTTGTTTGTCCATCATTTCGATTAATTTGTTACATTGTTGTAGTTCGGCTGTGACGTCAGTTGCAAGTTCCCTATACCATTTGTGCCATTTCTACGATATTGTAACAAGCACATTTAAACGCACGTGGTTTCAACGGTTGGATATATGGATTTAATTAGTTCAGATTAAATGTGTATCGTCGAGGTTTTGTAACCGTCGTAATAATGGTAACGCGCATATAACGAGGTGCAACAGCTGCCGGGCAGTGTTATGCCGGGCAGTACGTGTATTATATAGCTAGGGCAGAGACTGCCTGCGCCGTTTGCATTGACATTAGCTGTTATGATTCGCGTAATGGGTTGGTTTTCTGTGGACTGGGTCAAGGGGTACCTCTACGTCAAAAACCGCGCAAAGTTTTCATTTTTTAATTATATCTCAAGAATGGGCTTCGAAATCGAAAATCTGAATCAACAGCGCACTGTGGTATGGAAAGCTCTACATACTCAATGCTCTAAATGTGTCACATTATAATCAGTATGGCTTACATCATCAACAATGAAAATTAACAGTAACATTAAGAGTAAGGTTTCAGCCAATCCCATATTGGCTGATGAGAACCCAAGATCACTGCTTACTACGGCAGTAGCACAGAAGTTTGGAAACTCCATACATACATACTTGACAGTAATTCCGTAAAATGTGACCACTAAAATCAATACACATGTTTATATAACTTCCTGTAATTCTATTCGAATATTTACTAGGCTTATTATTTTATTTATTTGACGTATATCCTATTCAATTACAAAAACTGATTTACAAAGGAGGACAATAAATAGAACTAGGCTATGCAAACAATTATAATGAAGTCATAAATAGCAATAACCAAACAAACTACTGTACTATGTAACAAATCAAGAATAACAATAATGAATTGAAAATAAAACTATATAGGTATGTATATAAGTGAAAAAGGAAAAAAAAAGAAAGAAACAAAATCGGAAAAAAAAGGAAAAAATGAATTGTTAACGGTCCCAGCTCAAACGAAAATAAGGATTGCAAAAAATCAGAAACTGCAATCTGGAAAAAAAAAATTTCACGTAAAAGCAACCCGAGAAGCCGAAGACGCCTTCTATCTTCTCCTCGAATCTTGAAAATCAGAAATTATGAAAATGAAAATCAACATTTTATGGCTTGTTACTGTAAAGGTGCATTCACAATCTTTACTAGCACTAAGGTTTAATGATTAAGACTAAGCCACAGGCTTCTTTCATTGGCTGGGAGGGAGAATACTGCGCTCTGATTGGCTGTGACTAAGGTTTGTCTTAGTCTTAATCATTAAACCATAGTACTAGTAAAGATTGTGAATGCACCTTTACTGTTCCTGCCAATTTTCATTGTGGAATGAGCCTTTAGTGACGCTCCTTAAATACATGTGTTGTGTTGTTGTTTTGTGTTGTGTTGCGTTGTGTTGTGTTGTGTTGCATTGTGTTCACGGCAGCGAGGCCAGGTGGCCAATTCAATTGTCTTCAAGATTACAACTCCAGCGCACGAATAAGTATGATCACCTGTATCGCCGGGGTCGTCACAAAGAGAATCCATTTGAGTGGTTGGTTGGAGTGGGGGGTAGGTGGGCGTTTAGATCGTCAAGTGGGCCGCTGTGAATGAGAACTGAGAAAGAGAAGAAAACAGAGGAAAGCTGGCAAGATTGTGATGAGTGCGGAGTATAGGGTGATTATAACGATCCTGTGCATGACCTTCCTCTTTGCGGACACCGGTCACCACGAGCATGGACCCACCTCGGATGATGATGAATGATGATGCATGATATTTTATCATTCGTGAGATAATAAAACGGCAATTTCGCGTGTTTTAAATGTTGTTTCATTAATAGGCAAACAGCTAACTTTGCCAACACTTTGCCAACATTCAAATATCGCGAAAGTGTATATATGAGCGCTAACTGCATTTTGACTTGGCCACAATATGTTTGCGAGATTGGAAATGCATGTCACGTGCAAACTGTTGGAGCGGGAGGGGGGGGGTGCGGTCCAGAATAGCACTGAGGGGGCGAAGGGTTCTCGTATTCTACTCTGGTGTGATGCGGCTTCTTTCCAAACTTTCCACCGTTCCGTTCCCGACATTTACACCAGGGTCAAAATAAGTTATGTTTTCAATTCAATATACGAGTTTGTCGAGAAAACTACTTTTTAATTTTATTTAATTCTGGAATTATGTTGTGATGCACAATATACATTTCGAAGATTGTTTTTAGAATGAACACTAGGGCAAGTTTTGAAGGACTGATGTTGGTAAATGGTAACATTTAAGTATAGGGCTATAAAAGAATGGCTCAAGCTATCTAAAGACACTGTTTGTGCAGAAGACGTTCATTCTTTTAGAGTCTTTTAAGAATCATAATATGACGAATTAAATACCCTATTGTGTAATAAGAATAACTTTGAACTTTGAGTAAAATACTGATACAAACAAATCATTTTTATTAATTATTTTATATTCTACGGCAATAGTGAATTCCACAGAAGAAAAAAGTTTTATGCTCATCCAATTAAGAATGTGATGTAAACAGTTTGTAGAGGATGTTACGATTCTGATGATCCAATAAGAAAGCACAACAGAAACATGCGAGCTTAGGAATAAGTAAACGGTGACTTTGGTTGGAGCCGTCCTAGTAACGAAGCATTCAATAAAGTCAAAGTTGTTCTGAAATCAGCCTTGTTAATTCTGGCATCTGTCCGCAGGTGTTCGCACTGTCCAATCACTGATTCATATGTGTTACATATTTGAAATATAGATCTTTGATTGGTTATCGCTCACTCGTCGATGTTGTTTGGAGCTACAGGGTTGGTTCAGTCGCTTTAAATTAAAGTCCCTCACTGAAAATCAGTCTTGTTACTGAGTGAGTAGACTCTATAAATACGAATTTATTTATTTATTTATTTATTTATTTATTTATTTATATATTTATTTATTTATTTATTTATTTATTTATTTATTTATTTATTTATTTATTTATTTATTTATTTATTTATTTATTTATTTATTTATTTATTTATTTATTTATTTATTTATTTATTTATTTATTTATTTATTTATTTATTTATTTATTTATTTATTTATTTATATAGCTCGCATATTATTGACTCTTCGAATAGGCATATACTTGTATAGCCATCTGCGTATTATATAGAGTTCATAGAAGCTAGACATATAACCAATCATATTTAATTCAAATTGATAATATTTAGATTTTTAAGATAACACAATTCTGAATGGAGTAGCAAATAGGAGAGTAAATTACAGATAACTGTTGTGAAAACAGCTTACCATGATACTCAAAACCGTGTTTACATTCACAAGCAACTTCCAGGGAGCAATCTTCGATCTCGTTCCCCTCCCCCCCCCCCCCACCCCTCAGCCCTCTGGGCACATTGCCAAAAAACACCCAGCAGCCAAACCGAGTGAATAGTGGCCAACCTCGCAAGCGTTAGTTCTGAAATTGACCGCCAAATATTAATATGCGCTCTTCTCTTCTGAAATAGAAATCATTAACATTCCAATGTGAACGCCGCCCCGTTTGCAGTTTCCCTTTCATTATACAAAACAAAAACTTATTGTGACAGAGTTTTGATAAGGGGTTATAATAATGGCTCCATGATTTTGACATTTACTTGAATTACTTTGAACACTGTAGTTGATGATGTTGTGATTCAGTTACTATGAGCGAATTATATCTTCCTTTATCTACTCTATATTGATGGGAAAACGTTTGACGTTTAACCTCTTTTAAAATTCACGTTGAAATGTTTTTAACACCCCCTCCCCCTCCTCCCACCGTGATACGAGAAAATGACTGATGCTGTAAATGATGACCGAAAAGTTACGAAAGCTACGGAAAAATTAAAATTCTAGTCAGCAACTTTACTAATAGTGGGAAGTAGTAGCTGTTCTGTTGTGGTTATCAACTGTGAGATTTCTATTCTTCAACCCCACCTACATCTCTGGCGCTTGTCACACTGAATCAAGAACGTTGACCCACCTTGTAAAAATTATAAACGTTTAAAGGCACTCGCACGTTTAAATAGCACCCGCGTTACAAATAAAATACCTACAAAACATACAAATTAATTAATTCTTTTAGTGTGGTTTGAAATTTCCTATCATTTAACGTAATTTGGATGCAGTCGTAGAAGTACGCGTTTTACAGAGGTTTACTAAACCTCATATCCCTGGATAATTGTTCATTGTAAGTACACAAATACAGATTTATGATATAAGAAAAAAAGTTATCTTTCTAACAAATGTTGAATCATGCTTCTATCATTGTTTTCTTAGGAGATATTGAGCTCCAAAGTAACATGCATAATATCATACCTAGGCCTACCCCTGGAAATCAAACGACAATCTACTGTTTAACCTAACCTTAAACGTTTAAACGTCCCATCCTTACTCTATCTCCTTGTTGAGGCATGATACAATCAGTGGCGTATTCAAGGGGGGAGGGGGTGGCATAACCTCCCTTTCGCAAGAGGAAAAATGTTAAATGACCGTTTAGCTTTCAATGAAGACAGAATTTTTGTTTCGGTTTCGCTCGCTATAATATGGGTTGAAATCCCCCCTTTCCCAATTCCTGGATACGCCACTGGATACAATACAAGGTATCTAACCATAAAGTGTGATTTCGTTTTACCACAAATATAAACTGCGATTTGTTGATATATTGACGTGGGTGACGGAAAATGATACCTACACAACTTTTCAATTTCCACCAATGGAACGAACACTCACTCATTCCCCGACATCGTTGCGCTAGATACGTGACAGACCCCCCCCCTCCGCTGTAATCCGTCGGATGGAGGATTATTGTCAACCACACTGATTCTTTATGTCCTGCCATCACAGAGTTGTTACGAACGAGATTCGTTATCGTGTTATCGATAATGTCCACCACAGTTTTGCCTGTGAGCGTTTTAGCTTTTTTTGTTTTTAAACATTTTAATTCAGTAGTAGGATTTTTTGATGGATGAACAGATAATTTTGAATATCGGATGGAAATTCTATTATCATTATCATTGTTGATACGAATAGACAAGTATTGAAAAGTCTAGTTTGGTTTGGAATATAGGTTAATGATAATGATATTTGGGTTTTATGGGTTGGGACAAAGAAATTAAAAAAAAAATCAATTATGTTTCATCCAGTCAGAGTAAAAATGTTTACAACGACTTTTTTTTTACAAACTCGTGTATGAAAAAGGTGGTCATACACGACATACTCCAACATACCTAGTAACAGCCACAGTTACATTTACATTTAAAGACAAGCCACCAAGAAGCATTACACTTACCACACTATTAGCACGCTGTGCTGAGCACTGGAACTATAAGGGGATGCTAGAGCATGCAACACCCCAACCAAGAAGATGCAGTTCGGGTAGTAGGGTTGAGTAAATTCCCGTGCGGAGCGCTGAGAATGTGTATCGGGGGTTGCCTACGCGCTCTAAGTAAGGCGCACTGTCGGGGTAGCTAGTACGGTTGAGGTAATTCCCGTGCGGAGCGCTGAGAAGGTGTATCGGGGGTTGCCTACGCGCTCTAAGTAAGGTGCACTGTCGGGGTAGCTAGTACGGTTGAGGTAATTCCCGTGCGGAGCGCTGAGAAGGTGTATCGGGGGTTGCCTACGCGCTCTAAGTAAGGCGCACTGTCGGGGTAGCTAGTACGGTTGAGGTAATTCCCGTGCGGAGCGCTGAGAAGGTGTATCGGGGGTTGCCTACGCGCTCTAAGTAAGGTGCACTGTCGGGGTAGCTAGTACGGTTGAGGTAATTCCCGTGCGGAGCGCTGAGAAGGTGTATCGGGGGTTGCCTACGCGCTCTAAGTAAGGTGCACTGTCGGGGTAGCTAGTACGGTTGAGGTAATTCCCGTGCGGAGCGCTGAGAAGGTGTATCGGGGGTTGCCTACGCGCTCTAAGTAAGGTGCACTGTCGGGGTAGCTAGTACGGTTGAGGTAATTCCCGTGCGGAGAGCTGAGAAGGTGTATCGGGGGTTGCCTACGCGCTCTAAGTAAGGTGCACTGTCGGGGTAGCTAGTACGGTTGAGGAAATTCCCGTGCGGAGCGCTGAGAAGGTGTATCGAGGGTTGCCTACGCGCTCTAAGTAAGGTGCACTGTCGGGGTAGCTAGTACGGTTGAGGTAATTCCCGTGCGGAGCGCTGAGAAGGTGTATCGGGGGTTGCCTACGCGCTCTAAGTAAGGTGCACTGTCGGGGTAGCTAGTACGGTTGAGGTAATTCCCGTGCGGAGAGCTGAGAAGGTGTATCGGGGGTTGCCTACGCGCTCTAAGTAAGGTGCACTGTCGGGGTAGCTAGTACGGTTGAGGAAATTCCCGTGCGGAGCGCTGAGAAGGTGTATCGAGGGTTGCCTACGCGCTCTAAGTAAGGTGCACTGTCGGGGTAGCTAGTACGGTTGAGGTAATTCCCGTGCGGAGCGCTGAGAAGGTGTATCGGGGGTTGCCTACGCGCTCTAAGTAGGGCGCACTGTCGGGGTAGTAGGGTTGAGGAAATTCCCGTGCGGAGCGCTGAGAAGGTGTATCGAGGGTTGCCTACGCGCTCTAAGTAAGGTGCACTGTCGGGGTAGCTAGTACGGTTGAGGTAATTCCCGTGCGGAGCGCTGAGAAGGTGTATCGGGGGTTGCCTACGCGCTCTAAGTAGGGCGCACTGTTAGGCTAGTAGGGTTGAGGAAATTCCCGTTGTCCGAACATGGAACAGGAAAATAACAATAAAATTGAATTGTGCGGAGCGCTGAAACCTTATGCAGATAACGGACCCGTTAATGGCCGATTGAAAAACCGGGCCTTCGTCACCTGAAGAGGGGCACATAAGGTAAAGTTATTGGTGAGCACACTGCATGTCCTACAAATTATTTTTGTATTTGTTAAACAAACATCAGCACATACTCGTATGTAACCTTGAGTGTATCGCAACGTGCGTGCCTAATGTGTGCATTCAGGCACACACACACTCTGTTGTTGACATAGCATGCACAGCCTTGGGCGTGGGGACATTGTCAGCATTCTCTCTCTAATAGGATATGATTAGCGACGCATGCGCGTAGCTAACTTCATTACGATACGGCTACTGAAATAATCTAAATTAGTTTCATTTCGTTTTCAATTCAGTGTCGCGCATATGGTGGTACTCGCTGTTTGGTTTACTGTGTTGTGTACCACGCAATATTACGGCAGGTCTTGATTGGAGGTATCTAACAGCAGGTAGGTCATGTGTGTTGTATCAGTATAACCACAAAGCTATTTATACGAACAATACCTTGCGCTTACTAGAAGCTTATGACAGTGGCGTATCCAAGGGGGGAACAAACCCAACCCCCCCCCCCCCCCCCCTTTCGCAAAGGAAAAATGGAAATTGGATTGGATTGGATTGGAAAAAAAATGGAAATAAAAATACAGTATTTTTGTATTAAATATCGAAGACAAGACATTAGTTTTTGTTAAAAAATACAATCACGAAAAATATTAAAATTATTGAGGTTTCTATTGAACCTTTTTTCACTTGTTGCTTGAAATTTAGTAATTTTAGTTCAGTTGGTCGCTGTAAAACGCAGAGATTTGCACCAAAATGACCTGGACGAGGAATTTTTTTCGGAGACAAAGCCCCCGGAACCCCCGTTTATTTTTGGTTACACTCTCTATAATATGAGTTCCATTTCCAAATCCTGTATACGCCACTGGCTTATGAAGAAGCTAAAATAGTGTTGTAGAACATTTTATTATAACTTACTTCAAAGAATGTTTTGAGTTATGGACTTGTGAAGAAGATAAGGCATGAGTATCTTTCTTAGGTATGTTTTTATTCCACTCAATGTTTACGTTTTTCAAACGTTCTTGATTAGGTGTGAAAGGTGTACGCAGCAACATCGGAAAACAAATGTCAATCTTGAAAATATAAAAAACGAAAATATGTATTGGAACATAGGAACAAGAATGAACATGGAGTTCTCTAGGATGGCAAGATTTTGATTTACATTTGCGATCGGGTGTTCCGCAGGCTGGGTGGGCATTCAACCTTCAGCAGACGATCTGCACTCCTCTAAAACATCTTTTAAAACCACATACACAATATTTTCTCTGCGGCGATGTTGTGACTTTTGCTCACACCCCCTCCCTATTGCATCGAGTGTGAAATCGGTTTTATGTCTAGTGGTTATATATCCCTACTCCTCCTCTTCTCTCAAAATATATTCCTGGCTACGCTATTCTGGCTACATTTTTTATTGTTACTCTTATTAGACTTTATATTTTACGTTCATATTTATTCCCAAATCAGTTTTGTTAGTTAATAGAATATGCATTAATTAAATACATAAACGTACTAATCAGTGAATTGTTAAAGCTACTTGTTAAAAGTAGCACTCTTACAACTACAGCTACTTGCTTGAAAGTAACTTGCTACTTTTCAGCTACTGTAGTTAATAAGTAGCTCGCTACTTGTACAGCTACTCAAAAATAGTATAGTGACGCTACTTTACAGCTACTTCCATTTTTTTTTAATAAAGGACCAGGAGTACCTCCGGAAAAGAAATTCAACTTCTTTCTTTGATAATCCAGGCCTATTGGCTATATACTCTATTAAATGTTTATGCATTAATTAAAATAAATGAAGTACTTGTAAATAAGTAGTTCCATAAGGTATTTGAGTGAATGAAGTGGACCTGGACAATCAGATAATGTGGCACCTCGCCCACCACCATATACAGAAACTGCATGAAACTATAGCAGTCTATCTCTAATGGGAAATGTATATTCAGTATACAAAGTTCGATTAATGATAATGTGTGATCTGATGAAAGCTCAACAGTCAAAATGTACCTTGGTTCACATTATTTATAGATACGAGCGACCGTAGCCATTAACATTGGAAATGGATCTGAATTGATTGCTTCTTGAATGTGTGTTAGTTGATTGGTCGCCTGTTACGCGCGAGGGATGCTGGGAGTGAGTTGCAAACACTCATCAGGTGGAATACCTTTCCCTGCGAGCCAGCGAGTAACCCCCTCCCCCACCCACCCCCTCCCATGTACATAGTCAAAGCCATTACCATCGATAGGTATTCCCCGATATATCTCTTAACGAGTTTTCGATGGAAAAATGTTAACGGATTGTTGGCTATACAAGCTAAAATGAATTAATATAAAAATAAACTTTAACACTGTTGTATATATAGGCTTTCGTGGACCAAATCAATAATTAAAGTTGGCTTTCGGGTATAGCCGCGTCGATTTCCTAATCTCTGTCGATAAAAAGCTTACATTTCGCGTAGGTAACACTACCCATGTTCAGAGCTAACTCTTGAAAATTTAACTGACATTCAGAGTAAAGCGTATACTCAATCCTACTCTACTACGTATACACTTAAGCTTTATATCGACACAGATATACTCGAACGGTTGTATAATATATATGACAGAGCTCTGTTTTATTTCTCTATGGACAGGACAATAAATTTAAAATTGTTCTGAATCGGCCTTGTTGATTCTGACATTTGTCCGCAGGTATTCGCACTTTCCAATCACTGATTCATATGTTTCGAATTTGAAATATCGATCTTTGATTGCTTATCGCTCACTCGTCGATGGTGTTCGAAGCCTACAGGGTTGGTTGAGTCGCTTTTAATTAAAGTCCCCGACTGGAAATCAGTTTCGTTCCTGAGTGGGTAGACTCTAAATGTGAATTTTGTTTTACCTGAGGCAAAGCAAACCTAGACACCAAAATATGTCATGTCAAGTGTCATATCATCTGTTTCCGTTGCCTACGCGTTATAGTCAGGATTCTAAAAAAGTAACGAAATATATAGCGAATCTATTAAAGTTGGCGCGTATTTCCTATAGCGCACATCCGGGTGCAAAGCGCGCTTGGCATTCACACGTTGCAGCCCGCATCATCTATTTGTAAGTGTTACAGATCGTTCTTATGTAGAAAAGTTGTAAGTTGGCGTGAGGACAAAGTTAGTAAGCAAAAAAAGTGTGTAGGCCTACTTTACACCTTAATGGTTTGGTAAGAAAGTTTGTAACACAAAATGTGTATACAAAAAAATCTCCCACTACTACTTCTCAACCGAGGGGCACGACATATTGAATTGTAGAATCCCAGCTAACTAATGGTAGAACGTAGTATTTGGATATCTGTGGTAGTACACTTTACTACACACTTTACTACACTTTACTACACTTTAGTACACGAATGTGTATGTTATTTACTTTTAGGGCACAATGCCCTCTTTAGCCTGGTGAATAATAATGAGGTAAGGAGGAGGGGAAGCATGGTGCCGGCACGTAGCCTATTCCTGTATAAAAGTACCAAGGGGACCATCGGCTTTACTTCCCATCCGAAAGGACGGTGTAACTTTGACCAGTCATATAGGTTCCTCCACTAACCTGGACTGCCGAGCAGTTGACGAGAAGAACGAAGCTTTTACACAAGCTTTCTAACTCTCCAATCTGCTCTAACCAACGGTAACTAGTGTTTCAGAGGCGAATGGTCGCCCATCCACTTTCTGACCAAGCCCGAGGTTGCTTAACCAAGTCTACATCCAAGATTCTAATATAAAAACGTTGTTAATGAGGCATTATAGTGTTTACTGATTACGAGAAATTTGATTTGATCGAAAACACACACCAAACCTTACTAAAGTCCGATTCACACAAAGTTATAAGGTATTGCAATAGCAATAAGAATAGGGTATAAGAAAGTGGTATAAGGTATAAGCTTAGGACGCCAAAGGCTTTCCTGAAAAGATACTACATTTTTGTGTAGACTTATTTGAACTTGCTCTGGCGGCAGTTTGAGTAACTACAGCTGGCTGTCAATCAGCTGACTTCCCGCAGCTGTTATTTACATTTTAAAATGGCATCGAATCTATTGACAATAATTAAAAACAATAGTTAAAAATAATAAGAAAAACAATAATTATTATTATTCATTATTGTTGTGTTGTTAAATCATTAATGACGCCGATGGGAGAAGATATTTTGCACGTAGTCACCGCATGCAAGGTCTATTTGATGTGAACCGGATGTATACGGTGAGTTTTTGTTTTGACTAATAATTTACAATGAAAGCATCTGTTACATTGATTCAAGTTGCTAGCATCCCATTGGCGTGTTATAAGTGACGTTTCAACGCATGATTGGTCCGTCATAAGAAAGTTGAAATATCTGAACTCTCTTATACCAGTCTTATACCAATTGCTATTGCTATTGCAATGACACATTTGTGTGAACCCTTGTACGTAATCCCTATGGCCCAACTCGGCTTGTGACTATACCTATACCTTATACCATTCTTATAACGTTGTGTGGATCGGGCTTATAACACTAATGTATAAAACAAAACAAATTTTCTCGTTCGTGCTGTTATTTTATCCGTGTAAATTAGGTCAGAGTCACTAACAATAGATTAAAAGCCGCACAAATCCTAATCGAAATTGAACTCGCCGAAGGTATTATTTTCTGTGCATTTCCAGCATTGTAAAGGCCTCTCACACTAAGAAGTAAGATAGTGTCAGGGGAGTCAGGGCCGTCCACAATTAGTTTAGTGCGAATCACTATCACTACGTTTTACCCGATTACCAAGTACAATTTGGTCGCGTTAAGTTTTTTGACGGAAACCTGTTTGTACGTTTTCTTGTACGTTACCGTCAAAAAACTTACCGCAACAAAATTGTACTAGATGATCGGGAAACACGTTAATGATTCGTGCTTGTTAAGTTGCAAACGAAAAGTAACTATCTGACTTCTTTGAGTACCGCGACTTTACGTTTAGAGTATTTTACAAGAGTTCTCCACAGTCTGTGCAAAATACAAAACTAAGCCGCCTGCTGCGCCCGGCTGTCCATTATTTTATTTCGTTCTCTTTATTGGTTTCCATTTGTGTTGGCCGTCCTGCCCATTGTATTTCACAGTGAATAGCCGAAGCACCCATATCAGACAAAGACTATAACGATGCATCACATTTAGACGGGCGGCAGTGATAAGTTTTCTCCTACGCTTTTCGTTGACAGATACCAATAAGTATCTGTATCCGTGAAAACGGTTTTATTTTACAGTAGATTTGGTCTTTGAAATTAGGAATGTCTGTTTTATATTTCGACGGTGTTATCCAGTGGCGTAGCGCAGAAGTCGGGGGCCCCCCCGCGACACTGGCCATTGGACATGGTAGGATCAAGCACGGGGGGTATGGGGGGCGGAGCCCATGAAAAGCGCCGCAGGCGAAAAATTTTGAAAGCACGTTTTTAGAGTGCATTTGGTGCGTTTTAGGAAAAAGTGGTGGGCTGAATGTAATACCGAAACAATGTAGTTTGTGTGCATCAATTTGTTTTGTCGTCATGTCGAGTTACAATTCACAGCATACATTGCAACATATTAACGTTTCATCTTATTTTCAACCCCCCCTCCCATATCCACCACTTCCACGCGACGTAATAATAATGTATACATTTATCTACTAAAACCATAATAACATATTATTATATCATCAACAACAACAACAACAACAAGTATGATAAGTTTTAAGTATTGATAAATCAAATAACCTACGTTTTGATCCTCCAACTGCAATTCTGGAACGTTTCCTAGCCGTTTAGGCTTTTAGTGTATTATTGTCTGGCAAATCGAGCTTTTCGGCGTGCGTTAGCGTCCGCGAACTCGTCGAAACTAAGCAATGCCAAACCACTGAGTCGATTCTCACTCATTGAGCTTCGCAAATAGTTTTTAATTAATTTTAATTTAGAAAAAGATCTTTCGGCACCCGCTGCGTTATAAGTTCTACCACTCATTGTAAATAATATATATATTAACAAATAACATAGTAACAGAATAATAAAATAGAAACACTAACATAACACTTCGTGACTCCACACAGAAGAGAACATTTAACACATATTCACAAAATTACTACGATTTCACTCAATTCACAATAAGAATGTAAACTTTGCGCACTGTTATCAACACATCCGATCCAGCACCATATTTGACACCACTTTATTAATCGCATCACCTACAGTCTCACTCTCACGCTGAGATATGCCTCTATCAGTGAGGGAGTCCGAGAGAAAACTGACCTCTGAAATAATTTTGTGTAAAGGGTGGAAACTAGCTACAAAACAAAGTTTATTGTTAGTGGGGGTAAGGGTAAAATTTAAGGTTCATTGGCATTTTCGGTGACATCAGACTGTTAGTTTTACAACACAAGTGCATTTCGCTAACCCATACATCCGGTATAAAATCGTGAACAATCCCAAAAATTTTGAAAAGTTTGCGAATTTTGTTATTTTATTTAAAATACATTTTAATTGATTGGTTGTCTTTTTTGAAATTTTCATAATATACGATCTATATCATCGGGGGCCCCCGCTTCGCGGGGGCCCCCCCGCCTTGCGGGGTTTGCGGGGCCTTCCGCTACGCCACTGGTGTTATCCATATTTTCCGTATATCACACATGCGTAGTCTTCCATTTACGACTTAGACACCTGAGTATCTAGCGGGGGGGGGGGGGGGGGGGGAGAGTAAAGCATTCACATGACGATATATAGCACAATGTTGCCAGGGCTCGACGAGTGTTTTGCATATTTTGTGCCATCTTTCAGGGTTGTAATTCCCCTCCACACTGCATGGCCAATTAACTGGTGACAATTAATTGATGCCAATTATCCGGCTGTCCAGTTAACTAGCCGAGTACAAGTGATATAATCGAATCAAGGTATACAGACTGTGACATTAATTTTAATTTAATTTTGTAACACTTCTATACGGCTATTTAATTGACGGGTAACACGTTAGTGACTTTGGATTCGTCCTAGCAACGAAGCACTCAATTCAATAAATTCAAAGTTGTTCTGAATAGGCGTTGTTGATTCTGGCATCGGTCCGCAGGTGTTCGCACTGTCCATCAACAACCACTGATTCACATATTTCATATTTAAAATACCGATTTCGTTGGTTATCGCTCACTCGTCGATGGTGTTCGGAGCCTACAGGGTTGACTCAGTCGCTTTAAATTAAAGCCTCCCGCTGAAAATCAGTCTTGTTACTGAGCGGGTATTTATTTTTTTAATTCAATCGCCATCAGTTAATTGTTCAGTAACATATGGATCGTTTATCTTTACATAGTCGGCCCATTAAGATCTATTCAAAATTTAAAATACTATAACATGAAGAGTTCGAAAAAGGGGCCTTACACTGCGTTCACGTTTGCGACAGAAAGGAAACGATTGCGCACAAGAATGTAGCATTGAGCCGGCTAGATTGTATAGAGAGAAGGTCTTTGTTCAATTCTGATACCACTCTAAGCCCCCAAATCTCTCTAAATTGATTGATTCGTTCCTCATCGATCGATTGAATCCTGATATAATCCCAAAACGGTTAAACGGAAATCCTTACTAACTTGTCTGTCTCTAAGAAGTGAACGAATGTGGCGCAGCTCCTTCCAGTTCCATTTCCTCCCCCGCACAGCAGGCGGCCTGCGCAGTAGCCGGTGCGCAGACACAACTCACATCCCTGAAACAATAGACAGACAGAATCATTGAAACACGATTGCTGGCTGGCTTCGAATCAGTGATTTCACATAAAACAAGGACAATCACCTCAATGTTCTTTTGATTATCACTCAAAGGAGAACCTCACAGAACGAGGCTAAGGTTGTTTATAACCTTGAGGCTAGGTCAATATCAGTTTGCGCGACGCGACGCGACGCGCAAATCTATAACGCACGCAAAACACGTCCCATTCCCATTCATGTATAACGCCAACTCTCGACGCGTTTCCAATATCGTGAATGTTCCTCCCCCCCCCCCCCCCCCGAGATTTAAAACTAAAGAGTCAATCGAGAAAGGGATTATTGATTGAAAAAAAAAGAATGAGAATAAAAAAAAAACGCCAGTTGGCATTCATCGTGTTTGCTCCACTAACCCGTGTCTTATGTTGTAGCCATCCCTCTCTCTCCGGACGCAGAACTCTCTCATACTTATCCGAGGCGCGCTGGACAAAGGTCCGTCCGTTCTTACGACAAACAAAACGTTTACTAAAAAATTTCTGTTCGATTATTTTAAAAAAAAAAACGTCTTATTTATTTGTGTTTGCTTAATTATTTTGGTAAATCTACTGGTGAAGGTTTCGTCGAGTGAAGGGATGAAGATTGCCATTCGGAACAACGGTACGCATTAATTATTCTCATATCTGACTAGTGATATATTATTGAAGATAATTATAGTGGCTGTATTTACCCGATGAGCCGAAGAGAGCGGCTAAATGTGGTAATAGTTCAAATATTAAACGCTAGGTAGTGTCACAAGTCGGTTGGATACTTCACTACAGAGTCGATAAAGTAGTTTCCATGAGAACTTCTTTGTCGACTCTGATTGAGGACCGCAACATTGTTTCATCTCCCGCTCTACATTTGGATATCTTGTAATAATAATTTGTCGTATGAATACCTGTATAGGGTGCACACCAGCTTTACTTGTGTGCCCCTCTTCAGGTGACTATTAGTGAATTTTGATAGTTGGAAAGGAATGTCCGAGGGCTGTTAGTAGGACCATTGATTAAAACACAATGATAGAACTCAATCCCAGCGTTTACCTTTACGACTGAGGAAAATCTCGGAAAAAACCTTCAGTCAGGTTGGTCGGTGGTCGGAATCGAACAGGCGACCTCCCGAATTCGATATCGCGTCTTACCGCTGAGCCAACGTTATCGATATCGTTATCAAATACATTTGAAACGTTGCTCTGCACCCCCTGGCAAACTCCTGCGGACAGGGAGGGGCGTAGCGAGGGGGGATCATGGTGTTCGATCCCCCCCTCCACCCGAAATAGAAAAAGGGACATATATTGCATCTAGACATTAATTGTTCTGCTATTTTGATGAACCTTTCTAAACTTGCGGCTATAATAGCTACAAATTAAACATATATAGTTAGGGCGATCATTTGTCCCGCTTTTTAGGGATCTGTCCCGGTGTTCACACTGTTGTTCACAGGGACGCTGTTTTGTCCCAGTTTTGTAAACATATCGATTTCACGCTGGTTCATAAGTGTAAAACACGAAACAGTTATATTTGATCATTCACCCAAAATAAACCTTCCTCGCTTGCTCAAATCGTTGAAAATGTTGTCTTGAGGATAAAAATAGCCCCACAAATGTTAGCATCGGCGGCTGGGGCTCTGCCCCAGAACCCTTACGGTCTGCACATCTACAAGGAACATACCACTAACCCCAGTGGCTACTCGGTCCCGCTTTTCCACTTTTAAAATATGGAGCAGTGGCGTATCGTGGATTTTGGAAAGAAGGGGGGGGGGTTAACTCATATTACAGAGAGTGGAATTAAAAATAAACGAGGGGTCCGGGGGGTTTCCCCACCGGAAAAATGTTATCGTCAAGGTCATTTTGGTGCAAATCTGTGCGTTTTACAGCGGCCAACTGAACTAAAATGACAAAATTTCCGGCTAAAAAAGCTTCAAAGAACAACAAGAACTGAAGTGTTAATACACAGAAATAGGATTATACAGCGATGTGTGTATTTTTAACAAAAACTAATGTCTTTGGTATATAATACAAAAATACTGTATATTTATATTTCCTTTTTTTCAATCCAATCCAATTTCTACTTTTCCTTTGCGAAAGGGGGGGGGGGGGTTGTCCCCCCTTCCCCATTGGATACGCCACTGGACCCCCTACAGTGGTCATGCAAAACCCTGTTATTATTGAGGAGCAAGACTCCTCTTCCCCCCCCCCCCCCCCCCCATTAGGAGACGTAACGCTAATGACTTGACGTATGTATGTATGTATGTAATACCTTGTTCGTGTCAGTGTTGTATAACGCGTGTTTATTGTTGTTCAAGGCCGACACGCCCACGCTGCGACCTAATACCAACTAATCTAGAGATAATTAATGAAAGTGCCGCTCATTGCTGCTAAAACTTATCTCGTACAGTAGCTTTGTTTACTTGGCAGGATATGTTGGTTGAAGAGAGACTCCGCACAAGGGGGCTCTGCAGTTGCCATTACAATAAATAAAAAAAATAAAAAAAAAATAAAAAAAAAATAAATAAATAAATAAATAAATAAATAAATAAATAGGCTAAATAAATAAATAAATAAATAAATAAATTAATTAATTAATAAATAAATAAATAAATAAATAAATAAATAAATAAATAAATAAATAAATAAATAAATAAATACATAAATAAATAAATAAATAAATACTTTAATTAATTAATTAATAAATAAATAAATAAATAAATAAATAAATAAATAAATAAATAAATAAATAAATAAATAAACAAAAAAACAAACAAATAAATATAAATGTATATACAAATGTATAAATGTATACAAATCAAAATGTATGTTATAAAATGAAATAAAAAACTTGTATCAGCTCTCTGCTACTTTTTCTACAATAAACATTAAATAACGTCACAGTGCTAATGTATTATGCCGTCCATTAATAAAAACAGAACATATGATTAATAATGCCAAGCAGTTTTGAATTTAATAAAATCAGACGAAGAAATGTCTAAATTATAACTCATATTATAACGAGCTCTATTAGCATAATAATATATTGCCCCTGAATAGTGCATAATTGAACTGAATCATGACCAGGCTGGTATTTCTAGTGTCGGTACCTTAAAGCCAATTAATAAGGATCTCCAGTTGATTGGGTGCTTTCACCTGACAATGCTGCATACACTTGTTGTCGTCATTGACAATAACAGAGCCCAAGAGAAGGTTGGCCATAAGGTGTGACTGTTTACTATCTCCCTGGCTTGGCTGGACACAAACAACCTTTTGAAAGTGTTAATTCTCGCCGTATTGTTGAAAGTTGAAAGTTAGTCATCCCGTCTGGACGCGGTGATGGATCATTTCACGTCTAACAGCTGTTTTAGTTTAACATTAATAATAATAGCAATAAGTTGGTATGCTACTTATTCTTACTCGCATTTAAAATCCTAGTGGTAGTATTAGTAGTTGCTAATATGACACAGAAAAACAAAATATCAGGCCCCATAGTCACTAGACGTCCTAATATAGGCAAATCTTAGTGATATAAATCACGCATATGTCGTTTTGCAATGTCATAAAGATAAAATATAGTAAAATATCAACAACTTAACTAATAATATTTTATTTGTGAATGTGCAGTAATAACCAGAGATGATTTATCTTGATTTATCTAGTTATAGGATTTGCCTAACTTAGGACGACTTAGAGTTGGGCATATTTGTGAATCCAGGCCCAGAAATACAGAAACTTGAACACTAAAACATGAACTTATATTAAACAAAGTACGGAATATTAAAATTTTGGTATTAAACCTATATACCATCCCTTGGCCATATAAACGATTTTGAAAGATGGAAACTGAATCCCCAAAGCAAAAAATATTACATCACAATTTTTAAAAAAGTATCAAGTTTTAAACCAATTATTATGCATGTGTGTGAATGTGAACTGTGAATGTTAGTTTAAATTTTATTTAAAGTTAATGTCAATTGATGAAAGTAATGTTTTTCGTTTGTCTGTAGATCTGATACATTTTATGTTGTCCTGACTGGTTTTGTTTGTATTCAGACCAGGACATGGGTTCGCTGACCGGCAGTGAGTACCGACAGATCCTGGATGTCCTGCGTCGCGACGCATCCTTCAGGAGAAGAAACAGCCACAGGATGAAGTAAGGCATAATCATATTTTATAACTGCTTTCTCCGTGCGTAGCTATGAAAGTACCTACTTCCCAATATGTGTTCACATTCTAAAGGCATACGTGTAAAAATGGCAGACAATACAGTTTGAAAGTAAACAATAAAACGCTTATGCTGTGGCCTTGTCAGTATGCTACATTTTGCAGTATTATTTTTGCTTAGTTTTCTTCAACATTTGCTAAAAGTTATCATATATGCAACACACATATTGTTGTAAATAAACAAAATAAAAAAGTTCACTTTTAGAGTCTACCCACTCAGTAACAAGACTGATTTTTAGTGGGAGACTTTAATTTAAAGAGACTAAACCAACCCTGCAGTCTCCGAATACCATCAACGAGTGAGCGATAACCAATGAAAAATCTATATTTCAAGTTTGAAACACATGAATCAGTGATTGGACAGTGCGAACACCTGCGGACAAACTTTGAATTTATTGAGTGCAATTAACGATTGCTAATTGTTGTACTGACTTTTTGTTTTCTAAAACGTGAATATTCCAGGACTTTGACTTTTAGGTAAACGTGACGGTGTATTTGTAAAGATTAATGATTATAATAAGCGTAATTTTTTATTATTAATTAACATAGCAAACTCGAAAGTGCAGCACAAAGTTTCACGGTAACCAAATGAAAACAGTTGCAATTGATGTGGATTACATTGCATATCTCATTAAACGTTGACTTTCATTACCAATATTTCACAGGCCTGGATTAGGGTCTGATAATTACTCGACTGGTAGTATTTATCTCCCTGGCAGCGCGTCGCATTATTTCGGTTACTTTCGGTACATAAAGTTGATGGCGTGTAGTGCGGCCCTTTACATGTATGGTCGCCCTATATATCTCGACATGCTGTTTACAGGTAAACATGCTCACTGATAAATATACTGAACAACAAACCTCTAATCGTTTGAACAGGGACCTAAATTAAAGTCCCCCACTGAAAATCAGTTTCGTTACTGAGTGGGTAAACTCTAAATGTGAATTTATGTATAGACTTTACTGTCGACATATTTTCAAAAATTTAATTAAATCCCTTACCTGATAATGTTGATAGTGTTTTTTTTTTTATTAAAATGTAAGAGATATATCAAATACGTAACTGCAGTTTATGAAGTGTTATTATTATTATTATTATTACTATAAGCAATAATGTGGGGCCGTCATCCCTTGTTTTCAATCAAGTATAATATTAAAGGATTAGTCAGATGATAAACTAAAAAATCATTAATGAGTCATGTGTGCATGAAATTCACTTATGTGTAAAATAAAACTGATATAGGGTGCTTCAATGCAAGAAAAAATAGTGAACATTTAGCGATTCTATGAGAATCACTTCGCAAGCTCTGCTGCATTTTTCTTCTAAAGCGTAGTACAGCTGTATCGGTTCTGAGGCCGCTAACGCCTGCCTGATAGACAGAGCACTCATTGTGTAATACGAGTCCAGCCAGCGCTCCGCGAAACACTCGGCGACTGCGGACAGTACCGCTCAAAACAGATTGCAGCTTTTCTTCACATCAAGTCACAAGAAAATTAATTGCAGGGTATTTTGTAGAAGTACACGTTCGTACTAAGAAGCATGTTATCGGTAGGGAAACGATGCACATTAAACCTCCTGATCGATTTATGATAAGTGCTTTATTTTAGCGGTGGTTTTACTATCTCGAGGCAACATTTTTTTCATATGGGAATTACCATGAGAAGAGTTGATGGGTGCTACTTGGTAGCAACAAGCCAAAAAATCGCGTTTTCTTTAATTTTTTAACCACCTGCTTTTAGAGTATGGTATCTTTTAGTCATGTTTTCCATACTTGAGGGTGAACCTATACAAATTATAGTTATTTAGTTTTTCATACGACTAACCCTTTAAATTCATTACTAAAATACTGTGTCTTGAAAGTATGTTCAACAACATGTGTGTGTGACCCTATTAATTGCAATCGCTTGTTTCTGTCACACTTTTACGTTAAAGTTGTTCCGGTAACTTTTTTCATCTTAAAAATATTCATATAGACATAGAGTAGCTTGTGAAACTCAAATGGAGTTTAATGCAATGTTTTCAAATGAAACAATACAATTTTGGACTACACATAGACTCGATATTAGTTTTGAATTCACGTTACAGACGAAAGCTGTTATAATAGCGATGAAAATGAAAATATGAACGTTATATTTGTGATGCTGCTTTAATAAACCATTTTTTATTGGATGAAGTTTGAAAAAGATATTTTCAATAGTTTCTTATCTACGAAAATGTCGTCCACTTGTATAAAACAACCATTTGTACCGGTTCACAAAAACCTTAAAGTTTATAACAATAGCTGTTCAAGATATCATATTTTCCAAACTTCATCCATAAACAAATGATTGAACCTACACCCTTTCGTTTTGCTTGTCGTGTAAAATATAATTTTGAAGTTGCTCCTTGTCCAAAATTTGTATTTTATTTTATTTTTGAACATTGAATAAGACGCCATTTTAGGTTTGGATATCTTCAAGTAGGAGTGTAGCGGCTCGAATACCCTTAAGCGTGGTTTTCGTGTACACAATAGGGCTAATTGTTTCACACGTTCTTAGCCTAGCCCTGTTTTTATAAACTCATGACGGCATCTTTGACCTTCATCAGTTAACTAATTAAATAATATAAAATAATTAAAAACGATCACTATCAACTTTAGCCCATTTTTTTATTGGCATGATTGACACATTCTCATTAATGGGGCAATGCCCGTTCCTGTCAAGTGTTTACAATGAACGTTGGAAGTTTGTATTGAAAAATAAAAAACGTTTTCCAGATCTTGTGGAGCTATTTAATACACTATTATATTAAAGCTGTGGCTGTCGAAATAAGGCCGAGATGCACATTTTCCACCTGATTTTGTGTTGCTATGTAATTTTTTCTATTACTTTTTATTTTCCTTAAGAAAGCAGACGCCTTGACGATGAAGTCAAGTTGACTTAGGACTCGATAAGTGATGTGCGTGCGCTATGGTTACATAATGCATTGTTCTGCGTACACATTTGGTAAAAACATTTATTTTTATAACATTAACCATAACACTGAGGTATTTATTGGGGCACGTTGAGTTAATACTAATATGTCTTATTAACGTCTATATTATAGGTTAAGTGAGAGGTTCCACGAATAGAAAAGAGGGGAGGGTGGTATAAACAATTCCCCCCCCCCCCCCCCTCCCCTTCATCTCTGGAAAATACCAAATAGCGAACGAATCTTTATTACCTTGATTAACAGCTTAATTTGCTATTTGCTGCTGTAATGACTTGACTCAATGTCACACGCAAGTATACCTTAATTATCATCAGCGCTTAGATCATACATGTACTAATTGTGGGATACAGTACAGCCATATACATAGACAGCAAGTCATCTTGCGCTACATACAAGAGACATATACATCTATACAGCCACACACATTTTATAGACAGCAAGTCATGTTGTCAATATCACTTATGTGTATAGCCTCAGTGTCATAACGCCTCATGCAACAGGTGTATGTCTGTACTCTGTACTACGCAGGTTATTGTTATACTGCTGTGCCTTCTAAGATGTGTTTCATCAGACCTGGTAATGAACATTGTTCCTCGCAAGCGTCAAGGACAACCAAGGTTATTGGGGGGCACGCTTGCAGATTATAGTAATCATATGCAATATAGAAATGAACAAATCTCTGGTGGAGCAATATAAGACGAAATTTATTGAACTTGGAGTGTAATATAGAAGATCTCTTAAGTCGGGCAGTAGTTTAGATGTTTGTAGTCAACTAATTGCTCTTAAACAATATGTAGGATTATTATGAAAACTTACACACCACCAAACCATTTTGTGTGATAGATTTTGCGTTACACACTTTTTCATTTGTCGGTACAAATATGCGTTTCGTACCGGCGGATATAAAAATTCCGGCAGCAAAATCTATTACAGATACATTTTTTCACAAACATCGTAGTAACAACAAAAGTGAGTTTCAACTACACAAATTTCAATCTTTACACTTGTTTGTTTGGCTTCCAGAAATAGCTACAATACAAATTGACATTACAATGCAATATTGAGAGTAATCTGCCGCCAAAAAATATTTTAAATTACTTTTGGGCATCTGGTGAGAACTTCTTTTATTTCCATTCTCACAAAGTTTATTTGTACGGATATTTTAGAATTTGAAATAAACTCAGGTTGGCACCTTAAACCTGAAGGAAACTGGAACATTGATGCAACCAGACACATGTTTTGTTTTATTACATCCGAAATGAGCCAATCGGGCTCACTATCGAACCCAGTAACATGTTTACACGGTGTAAAGGTTTGCCAATACAGCTGAACATGTAACATCGGCTGATATCGTTTAGGTCTCCGCCTTCGCTCGGGACTTACAGTTTGTGTTGCAACTTAGCATCCATTAATACCAACGCGTCCAAACCCCTTGTCAAGAAAGACACCGCTACAGATTCGTTATCTGTGCTACCGCCAATATAAAAACTAAGCGAAATTACCGTATTTAAGTTAAATTTTGAGAATATTGCATATATAATTTGAAGATATTTGAATGTTACCGTCTTTTAGTTAAATTTTGAGAATATTGCATATCTTATTTGAAGATATTTGAATTTGAAATAATATTTTGAAATAATTTGATAATATTTTTTTTTATTTTTTTTATTTATTTGATAAATCATTTCAAATAATAATAATAAATAATTTAATTTATTTGAATACATAATTTCGCAATATTGAAAATGTGTCAAATATTGGAATTGTAGTTTTGTAAGAATAAGAAACTTGGTTAAGAAAAAAATGTCAAATATTGCAATCACTATGGATGTCATCAGGGCAGACAATTAATTATTTATTCTTTAATTAGCTGCCCTTATGATTGAAAACTTTGAAATTTTGCACCGGTTTTATTTCTTACAAAACTACATTTCTGACATATTATGTAGCGTTTTCAAAATATAACTATAGACGTTAATTTAGCGCGGTTTTTGCAGCGAGTCCCTATAACTTAATCAAGGCTGCGAAGTAATGAGAACTTCTCTCAGCACAAATGTCAAGCGAATAATTGACAAAGAAGAAATAACAAGCAATCATAAACTAGCTACAGCCGCGAGCACAATACCTGTGACTTACAGACCTTAAGAAGTTTATTTCTTACTTGGTGGCGTAAGAGGCGCAATTGACGATGACGTTCGTACACTCCGAGGTGAGATGCAGTAAACTCAAGTGTTTGGTATCAACATTATAATAACATATATCTACAACACAAGGTACACCATTGTACGTCAAAGGTGGATGGTTGACCACTCGCCTCTGAAACACTAGTTACCGTTGGTTAGAGCAGATTGGAGGGTTCGAAAGCTTGTGTAAAGGTCTCTCATACCAAGAAGTAAGATAGTATCAGGGAAGTCAGGACCGCCCACAATTAGTTTCCAACTTAACAAGTGCGAATCACTAACGTTTTTCTCGATTATCTAGTACAATTTGATTGCGGTAAGTTTTTTGACGGAAACCTGCTTGCACGTTTTCTTGTGCGTTACCGTCAAAAAACGTACCGCAACCAAATTGTACTAGATAATCGGGAAAAAACGTCAGTGATTCGCGCTTGTTAAGTTGGGAACTAGATGTGGGCGGTCCTGATACTATCTTACTTCTTGCTGTGAGAGACCTATACTATAACAGCTTCGTTCTTCTCGTCAACTGCTCGGCAGTCCAGGTTAGTGGAGGAACCTATATGACTGGTCGAAGTTACACCGTTCTTTCGGATGGGACGTACAGCCGATGGTCCCCTTGGTACTTTTCGACAGGAGTAGGCTGGGTGCCGGTACCAGGCTTCCCCTCCTCCCTTCCTCATTATCATTCATCAATCATCACTCATCAGGCTAAAGAGGGCATTGTGCCCTACACTGGCCTTAATTACAATAAAGTAAGGAAAGTAAAGTACACATGTACCCGCACACGCGTTTGCGTTTGTAAGTGTGAGCTTGTTGATTTGTTTATTATTTTCCCCCGTTTCAAGGTCAGTTGGGATTGAAGAAGACTCGGAAACTGAAATGGCTGAATACACCTTAATTTCGGTTTACACACCTATTTAAGATTTAACGTTTTATTTTCCTAACTGTTTTACTTAGGATCGCTACTATTGGCCGGATTTATAGAACGTCGTGTCTCATTGGCTGGGCAAAGAATTCTAGGTATAAGAGCTAACGTTGCTATGGTTTCCATAAATCTTAAACCTTGGGAAAGTGTTTTGACTTGATTTTGTTAACCCTTAAATATTAAATGTGTGTGAACCGACCTTTACTGGGACATGTTTGCATTGTTAGAAATTAAAAGTCACAAAACCCACACATGCAAACAGGTGCATTGTCTCAACTCTCAAGTGTTGTTAATATACGTTGTGTACAGACACCTCAGTACGCGGTGGGATAATTTAGAGGCCTTATCTCAAGTCTGAAGTTAAAGTTATTGCTTTTGCTTTTCTTCGTGGTAAGGCGCTGCAACGTACGTACACCACTTTTTAGCGAAGTTGACCTATTATTTCGTCAACATATGCTTCGTTCTATAGTGCCTTATAATTAGTCACCCTGCAATGATTGCCGCAAACATGTATTAATACCACCTTTGTCGTTGGAGGCAACAGACAGCACTACATGTTATAACCACATCTATGTGTTATGTAATATGGACCACGGTGAAGGACTTGTAATAAATAAATATCTGGCTGACTGAAAACATACTAACAGCGTTCGTTAGTAGGAGTTGTACAGATTTTTTTGGTCGTCAACTAATTATACTTAACTATAAGTAGGCCTACATAGTCAAACTCCTTTATAACAAACGTCTTTAGCTTACAACAAAATGGATCTATATAACAAACTGAGGTCCCAAAAGGTTATTATGCTTTTCTTATAAAGATATAATCTTTATAAAGAAATGTTCTTTATAACAAAATAATAATCTGGCCCCCAAGAGTTCGTTATAAAGAAGTTTTACTGTAGTAGGATTATCATAAATATATTATCTACTTACTTGTACAAGAATGTTACATATATATTTGAAGGGTGTAAGTATATTTTGTGAACAATTCATTAAAAATTAAATACACTTTTTTGAACAGGTTCTTCGTATTATTTCGTCAAAAATGATCGACGAAAGAAATGTATCAACATAATTTTAAAATGTGTATATACTATTTATTAACAGGTTTGTCATGAATATACTTACACTCATACATACAGATACGACATACCTGTACATGTAAGCATAAATATTTATAATAATTCTACAACTAGTTTAAGGACCGGTTTTTCAATCGGTCATTAACGGGGCCGTTAGCTTACGGTCCGTTATCTGCATATGGTTTGTTGGGTTACAGATTACGGACCGTCAGCTAACGGCCCCTAACCGATTGAAAAACGGGGCCTAAAAGTAATTATTGGAATACCATACACATAAACAACTACCGAACGAGAACCTAAAAGTGATGCAGTTCTCATGCAGACACCCATCAAGTAGGCTAATGCGGAAGATGACTATATTTGCAGATGTCAGACGCTCTCAACTCTTGTGTCGTCGTTTTATCGTCTACCTAACAACAGGAGAGTTTAACAACGCTTTGTCTCAAGTGTGAACAACTTGTTTCGTTATCAGTGACTCTGATATCATTGATAACAGAACCAATGGGTGGGCGGTATCGTGGTACAGTCACACAAGAAATATACTCCACGACTGAGTAAAACTTGGGTGTCGAGCAAAGGCGTATTCAGGGAGGCTGGGGGGGCTGGGGTAAAGGTGACGAAAAAAGAAATGGAAGGACGTGGACTGCTTTTCTTCTCCACCTCGACCTGTCCGGCTAGGGTGGCTCTATACCAGGACATACGCTTCCGCCGGCATGGCTCACGGGATCACCAAAGCACGCATACATTTGAATTTCCACTTGATTTTATTTCATTTTTCAATTATTTTTTCTTATCATTGATTTTATTTTTATAGTACAGTAGTTTGTTTTGTTTTTGTTGTTGTTGTTGTTGTTGTTGTTATTTATGATTTCATTATTATTAATTGTTTGCAAAGCCTAGTTTTATTTAAGGTTCTCCTTTGTAAATCAGTTTGTATAACTGAATAGGATAGTCATTAAATAAAAAAATAAAATAAAATAAAATCTGCCCACCACGATAAGGTAGCAGTACTTAAATGTTCTAGCATCGACTCTAGCAAATTTGTTTTGTTTTACCACGAACAACAATCCAATGTCACTTGACGTAACCAACAAATATGAGGCAACGTATCATGTTTACACTAAGCAGCTGTCAACAACGTCATGTCGTCCACTGTACTCCCACCTAAACGTACGTAGAGCAACAGGTAGTACCACAGTTTCTTCTCGATCCTGCAGCGAGCGCTATGTTCCATGGTCAAGGCTGTTGGGTGATGAGCAGAGGTGGAACATGAATGACGTCACGACGAAAGTACCTCCTCGGCTCGCGCGCGGTCCTTCAAGACGTAGTTCGTTATCTATCGCCGAGCCGAGCCGGTCGGATATGTGAGTGAGTGAAGTGAAGTGTGTGGATACTCGTGTGTGTTAGGTTCGGTTTCACTAGGTGGGTCTCAATGGACGAGCGCGGGAACACCTGTTAACCTAAAGAGCGGAGCTGTTACCGAAATAATGTGCTGTGTTTATTACGAGTGACCGTTGTGAGTGATTGAGTCAACTTCTTTAACTCCCCTAACCTAGTGACGTACCCCGAAACTCACAATAGGAGTGAGTCAACAACTCCTTTACCTCCCCTTACCTTGTGACGTACCCAGAAACTCACAATGGGAGGAGTGAGTCAACTTCTTTAACTCCCCTAAGCTAATTACATACTCAGAAACTCACAATGGGAGTGAGTCAACAACTCCTTCAACTCCCCTAACCTAGTGACGTACCCAGCAACTCACAATGGGAGTGAGTCAACAACTCCTTCAACTCCCCTAACCTAGTGACGTACCCAGCAACTCACAATGGGAGTGAGTCAACAACTCCTTTACTTCCCCTAACCTAGTGACATACCCAGAAACTCACAATGGGACGAGTGAGTCAATTTTTTACCTCCTCTTACCAAGTGACGTACCCAGAAACTCACAATGGGTAGAGTGAGTGAACTACTCCTTTACCTCCCCTAACCTGGTGACGTACCCAGAAACTCACAATGGGAGGGTTTGAACATGTCAAATTGCTAGAGGTATGGGGCGAGGCTTCAACTGCCGGAAGCCTTTTCGCTAATGGTGATATTTTGCCTTCATATTTGACGTTTCGAACGCGTGTTAACACTTTTCAAAATCGGATAATCGCGTCAATTCAAACAGCGTTGATTTTTGGTGCCAGTGGGAAAAATCACGTAAAAATTGTAGTTTTCTTCCTCCTCTCTCACACATTCGTTTTTATTTGTTGTGAAGTACATGAAAGGGGTAGGAGGGGGGTGAGATCCATTCCCGCCCCCCGAATTAAACTGTTGAATTGAATTGTTATTCTAAAAAAAGACATGTCATTACTTTAACGTTTCTCCTTACACATATACATTGTGCCGGTTACACACGTTGCAATACATTACAGGAGTATGAAGAAATCACCCGAAAGCGATGACAGTTATCAACAGGTTGTGATAAAGTGATTAAACACAATCGATTCAGTAACGTTTGTGATCGAGTGCTCTTACGATGTTGTGCTGTACATTCACACTATAGACTAAACCACTCGAATACAACAATTAAAAGTATAAATTTTCTGAGAGTGTTTTTGCGATAAAAAGTGTTAGATTTTTTTTACTCAATATTGAAAGTGATTTTTCACCGGGAAACTAAAGCCTGACCGCTCATAGTAGAAATGAAACTTTTATAGCTAATGACCAATGTTTGTCTAATCGTGGAATAGGGTTTAAAGGGCTTACAGGTAGCGCGCTGTTTTCATTTCCTTGCAATTCTTATTCTTTCAAAGGGTGACATTCTTTCGACTTCCGTTATTATAAAATTGGCAAGCGTGTGTTTCTAGTAAATCTTGGTTTACAAGCCGATTATAATGGTTCATTATACACAAACATGGCCCATTAGCTCTAAACGTTTCATTTCTACTATGAGCAGACATACTTTACAATGATTGTGTGTTTTAACAAAAAATATTATGGACGTAAATGGAACATAAAACAAAATTACAACTATTTAAAAAAATAAAACATTCCAAAAAGAAAGAAACTCCGTGTGTGGGTGGGTGAAGGGGGGACAATCCCAAAAGTTCCACTTGTTGTCATCAGGTCAAGGTCATATTATCAGACGTTAAGATGGAGGACGGGATCAAACGAACTGATAGGCGCTATCGGAAACCTATTAGTAAAACAATGAATGAAACATCTGATTGATATATAACCTACTTTCCTAGCTGGGAGATGTCGGCGATATGTTCACATGTATATTGGCTTCTTACAGGCATGGTTAACGATGGTTCTCGTATTCAGGCCCCACTAAAGACTTTCTCCGGTATTTAGAAAACGATCGGATCTGCTGTAGTCTGGGCGCTCGGAAACAATAGACACTTCCGCCGGTTACATGAGTTCAACGACGCGTCAAGGACGAACCTGTATCGATATATCGAACTGGGGCATTCGATCCTCGATATGGCCGGTTGCATGAGTTCAAGGACGAACCTGTATCGATATATCGAAGTGGGGCATTCGAGCCTCGATATGGCCGGTTACATGAGTTCAACGACGCGTCAAGGACGAACCTGTATCGATATATCGAACTGGGGCATTCGAGCCTCGATATGGCCGGTTACATGAGTTCAACGACGCGTCAAGGACGAACCCGTATCGATATATCGAACTGGGGCATTCGAGCCTCGATATGGCTGGTTACACGAGTTCAAGGACGAACCTGTATCGATATATCGAACTGGGGCATTCGAGCCTCGATACGGCCGGTTACATGAGTTCAACGACGCGTCAAGGACGAACCTGTATCGATCTATCGAACTGGGGCATTCGATCCATCTCGATATGGTTTATTGTGAATGACAACCGCAAAAGCCGGCGAGATTGACGTCGTGAGATAATAGAAAAAACACACTCGATGACATTGAAATTTGACGTTTTAACATGAGATTAGATTGACCTAATAATGTTTGTTTAATAAAGTGTTTCTTCGCGTTTTGTTGACAGTATAATATGATAAATATGGGTGCACATTCGCTATACAACATCCTTTCCCTTCCTGAAGTAACGTAAGAGACTTCAAGGTATTGAAAACGTGATTCTTACGAGTTCTTCACATATTGTAGTAGTTACAATTTTAATTTTAATTAGTTAATTATAAATGATTGAATTAATTAATTAATTCTGACAAGTTACTTCACTTAATTAATTAATTAATTAATTAATTACAGAAATAAAGGGCCAGTTTCACCAAATTTTAATCCGCGATTTTCTGTTAATCGGAGATCAAAAATGGCACCCGGTAGAAACCGCCATGCATTTTGTATATAATGTTTGTTGAAACCATGGTAACCAATCCGAGATGAGTATATCGACCGATTAAAAAGTTTGGTGGATTCGGACCCAGTTTTTCAATTCTTTGTTTAGCTGATACAAAACCAAATCCCCCGAAAGAGTCACTTTATCAATATCTTAGCGTTCTATCCGGCTCTATGTCTTGTGAGCGAAGATTCAAGTGCGCGAACGTTCTAGTCAGCGAAAACGCACCCGATCGTTCGCGCACTAGAGCATTCGCGCAGTAGAACATTCGCGCAGTAGAACATTCGCTCACTTAAAATTTCGGTCACTAGATACGTTCCCTTCTATATATCCTAGGCCCCAAACCTTCCCAAGATGAGCAACTGACGTTTGACTGTTTGGCAACATACATAAGCCAAGTTTCGGTAACAGTTCAGGTAGTGCGTGTGTGACTAACGTGTGTTGCCAACGTTGTAGTGATTGGTTAGTTCCTGGAGATGCCGCCGAACGTCTCGGCGCTGCTGTCGGGGGGCGTGTCCGTCGGTATCCTGGCAGGCGTCGTGTCCGGCCTCTTCTATCTGGTCGTCGCAGGGCTGCGATGGGCAGGGTGAGTTAACTGTTGCATGACGTCACATAAACCATGGTAACAGAGCCAAGATCCGTCGATCCCCTGGCGGAGGCTCGGTAAACCTCAAAGTAAGGTATTCTTATGAGAACGAAAATCGCCATTCTCGTGCCCACTACAAACACTGGTTTATAGATGACTCAAAACTAACATAGATAGCGCTGCTAAGCAACCTCCTTTCACCGCCATTGGTGAATAATAACAATAAAACAACAATGGAAATTGACAGCTCCTAATAGAAGTTTATTTTCTTGCCACCAGAATGCATTCAGTCTATTTTGAGTGCTCTATTACTAAATCTACTAATTTATTATGCAAAATTTGATTACAAAATACTCCACTTAAAAATGTACATATACTTCAAGTATAATTGAATTATTTCAATGAGATGTAATGCGGTTTTGAACCAGAATTGGTTTTGAAGATCAATGTATCCCTATCGGCGACAAAATGCGTTGAAGGCCCAGGCGTGTAACTTCTTTTTTCAATGTGCGAGACTGGGGCCGGTGAAATTATACAATTTGGTTTGGAGAGTTGCAATGTATTAGTTTCCTACTTTTGTTTTACCTAAATTGCATGCATATATCCTTTTTAGCATGCTGAATTTAGGGGGGAGGGGGGGCGTATCTACTTTTTAGCCTATGGGCGCCAAATGTCTTAATCCGGCCCTTCATATGAGGACGATTCGAACAGCTGCACCTGCAAGTGTGAACAGTTCTCTCCCTGAAGAGAAATCTTCAATCTGTTTATAGTTTTTGTTTCCCCACACAACACAACGTGTTACTGTAGCTTCTTGCCTTGAATTTCTTATGTCGAATTCCAATGCACTTGTTTAGTGTTCTGGCGTTAAACAGTTATGTGGAATAGGTGATTGTTGGATTCATAGCACGCAGTGATGACATCGGTTAGGTGACATACTTGCGTGGCTTGGTCACCTTAGGCACGTATTGTTTGTATAATGAGGCAGGTCTGAACCATAGGTTCGAGTACGGTATTAGTACAAGGAAACAAAAATAACAACGTTTCGTAGGATCGATGCTATGTTGAAGAATACCTCTACGTCAAAAACCGTAAGACAAATTTATCCCAAGAATGCTTCTCGAAATCGAAAATCTTACTCATCAGCGCATTGTGTTTTGTAAGACCTACTCTGAATGAAATATTAAATCAGTAGCGTAGTTGTTTTAATTATTACAACGAAAATTAGTACTAAAATTAAAAAAACAATTAAACAATACCGATTATAATGTAAGACGCATTTTGGAGCATTCAGTCGGTATGGGCATTGGGTTTGAAAATATTTCAAACCCAATGGTATGGGACTTACCAAACCACGTAGTGCGCTGTTTAATCAGATTTTCGATGACGGAAGTCCATTCTTGAGATATAATTTTAAAACGAAAATCGTGTGCGGTTTTTGACGTAGAGGTACCCTTTTCCATTAACATGTTTTTTTATCTTATATATATTTATTTTACTAAACCGTGGTTTATCAATACCTATTTCTGTGTCGAAATTTGAATTATTTCAAATTGAATTCAACCTAAAATTTATAGTCTCCCAAAACAAAAAATACAAGAAACCCCATAACATGGAAGATGGAGAAAACAAATACTCAAAATTGGAGTATTTTTTTTATTCGCATTACCACTAAAACACTGCGACACTAGCGCAACGTAGCGGTCTTATGGTGGACATACGTTGTTTACCATTATAATATCTACCACAAGTTGTAGTAGTACTACTTTATCTGCTCTTTTTCTACAACCACCCACAGCTCATAGGCATTCGCACTCTCAAGGACGTTTGTGCGTGACGTCACTTTCCAATATGGCTACCGGGCGGGGTTAACTTCTCAGCGCGACATTGGCGGTGTCGCTGGAACGTTAATCACTAATCTCGTTCTAGTTGTTATACTATTCATTTTGAAGGAAAAACTTATAGGAAAGCGTATTTAGTTTACATGCCATTTAGTTTACAGTTTTGCGTGCATACGTTTGCAGCAAGAAAATTGCTTGAGTTTTGGTACTGTAAATGTATGTACTGTATATTCATATACTGCGATTTTGTTTGAAAGAGCCTGGTAGAACATCTTTTGAAAAGCAAGTCGTTATGTTATCAAGTTTTCATTATGTTTCAAAAGTTGTCTGTGCGACCTGGCAGTTTTATGAATACTTTCATTTTACAACATTGCATGTAGCTATAGTTTTTAATTAATCGTTTACCGTCATCTTGCTTGGTATACAATTTACATGTGGAGATACACGCAAGGTCAAGGGCCACAATATGCACCGATCAGGTCCCCGATTCTTTCCAACACTCTTGGTTTCAGGTCAGTCAGTGGAGAGTCAACCTGTTTGGACAGATTTCTATCCTATACTGTGATTTATTGGGTGTAGCTCGTGTGAAAACGCTTTCTCGCGTATCGGAGCTGTAAACACTGTGCAAACAGGGACCTGTCGTCGGGTTGTGGTTCCCTCACTCGCCGCTCTCGTCGTGGAGCGCTAGCTACGCTTCTCTTTTAGGGAGACTTAAGTCGAAGTATTCTCATGCTTACGACACAGCCGAGTCCAATAGTAAAGGTCTCTCCCACCAAGAAGTAAGATAGTGTCAGGGGAGTCAGGACCGCCCACAATTAATTACCAACTTAACAAGTGCGAATCACTAACGTTTTTCCCGATTATCTAGTACAATTTGGTAGCGTTATGTTTTTTGACGGAAACCTGCTTGCACGTTTTCTTGTACGTTACTGTCAAAAAACTTACCGCAACCAAATTGTACTAGATAATCGGGAAAAACGTTAGTGATTCACGCTTGTTAAGTTGGAAACTAAATGTGGGCGGTCCTGATACTACCTTACTTCTTGCTGTGAGAGACCTATACCAACTTAATATTCTACTTCTCTATAGTTCCTAACATCTGATTGAAACTGATCTGATCTGATCTGATTGATGAATCATTTTTAAATCCCTGCACATTATCGTTCCCCTTCGCCACACCCACCCACACCCCCCCCCCCCCCCCCCCCCCCTCCTTCCCTCGCCATTCCTATATCACGTTATCTCACTTGTGAAAACATTGGTTCGGAAATACCTCTTAGACATCCTTGAGATGTAATAATGACTTGTTTTATTTCTTAACACGTGAATAAGTTTTTGTTTTTTTTGTGAGAAATTAGTGGAGGGAATTGGATATTCCTGGAAACGAAGTAAAAAATAATAGACGATGCATATATTATTATTTATAACAATAAACATCTTGTTAACCTTAACCTTCTTAACCTTGGTTTTTTGTCAGGCAGATGTTTGCGAGATTCACGGAAATATAATGTACAACAAGAGTTCAGGGTTGAAACAATTATCTGTACTGTAAAGTATAAATACATTATCCTATTATAAAGTATGATACAGCAATAACGTATAGTTACTTGTATAGCCTAATTGTTTACATTGCTAATAAGTGATGAGTGTATTCACAAACATACCTATACATGAAGGTGAAATGAAATAAACAACAAGTAGTCGTATTACATAATATTCGTTCAATGTAACATTGTTGAATACGAAACCGATGGTCGAAAGTAAAGAAAATAATGTTTTCTTATTTAAAATCGTTCATTCATTAATATTTGCGCCTCTAATTATGCCTTTCTCCCTTTCATATAACGTGTGTGATAAGTTAGTTGCATCGCTAGGTAATCCGAGGAAGAGAAGACCTAGATATTGCTAGAGAAACTACTGACATCGATTCTGAGCGTTTATACAATGACGCCGCGATGAGTGCTTCGATAGAGCAGCGGCATCTCTTGCTGTGCTCACATATGGTGATGTTCTCTCAAACAACTTGCGCTAATAAAAGGAAATCGAGCGCGGTGGCCTTGGTGCAATATACAGCTGAAGAAGCATCCATTATGAGGGCGAATAAATTAATTAATTGATTATTTGAATTGTTTAATGACGTACTTGACAACTATGATCATTTGACATCGGGGGGTGTTTGAGGAAGGGACAAGTAAGACGTAAACCCTAGGCCGCACAGGCGGAGGGTTACTTAGAGGGTAGTGGGTAGATGGTGGAGGGTGGTGGGTGGAGGGTAGATATGTCGTGGCCGCACTGCAGGATGGAACAACCTAGGTAGAATCTAGTATGAAAGTGTGAGTCGTGCTGTCAAAATGTCCCTATCAAAATTATCTAAAAGACTTCTTCTGTGTGATAGTCCCTACCTCCGTTATGGGAATTTAGGGAATGACAGGGGTACGTGGGTGCACGAGTACAACTCCGACAGAGATAATGATGGTGAGTTTCTACGAGTTTATAAGAAGATGAGGAAGTATCCAGATAAATCTTTTAACTATGCACGTATGAACGTATGAGTGCAACTTCCTTGGACACTTCAGCCCACAAAGATTTGAGAATTTTTGAGTTTTTTCTCAGTTGGTCTGCTGGGTTCCATATTGCTTTTTGCTTGTAAACTGCCGCGATGAGCTGCTCCTCCATAGTTGAGAGCCTGGTGGGTAGATGAAATTAACCAACACGACTGTTTACCTCGCTACACGCCAGGCTACCCGCTAGGCTGGTAGGCTAGGTTGGATGGTTCAGTGCGGCCGACGCCATAAGGAATATATGTGTCGGATACTTACCTCGAGGGTCGCTTGGTGGGTATCCACCCACTACCCTCTAAGTAACCCTCCGCCTGTGCGGCCTCGGCTTAACGGGGAGGAAAGGGAAAGGGAGGTTGGAGTTGGACTGCCTTTCATCTGGCTGCTCTATCTCGACCTGTCCAGCTAGGTCTCCCTACCCTTCGTGCAACCCCTTCATCTGCTTCGTAGCTTCGTGTTAGGAACCTCACCATAACCCGGCCATTCTCTTCACATAATTTTGCCGAGTTTTAAGGCTGTTGTATCACAGTTTTCTTAAATATGCGTTTCACTTTGAACCTGAAACATTGACCTCTGAGATTACCAAAATTATATTTTTCTTAATTTTGCAGCCACCGGTACCGGCAATATTGCTAGTTTAATACACTTTACGTCGCACTAAGTTTTGTAAAATATATGTATATTGTGATCACAATGATTACTGCGGTTCAAGAACGTACTTTGGTCTTCAACCGAAGCTATATTTTTAGTTGCATTATCTTAATTGCTTTTTTGTTTATCAATTTTTTAATCGACCGGTACAAATACACTCGCCGTACCGGTAGATAAAAACAATGATACTAACTTACTTAGGTTGTAGACCAAAGTACGTTTTTGAACCACAGCGAACATTGTTGATCACAATTATTACTTATTTTTTACAATACTTAGTGCGACTTGAAGTGGATTAAAGTAGCAATATTTGCCGGTACCGGTCGCTGAAAAATTAAGAAAAAAATAACTTTTGGTATTCTCTGAGGTCAATGTTACAATTTCAAAGCTAAGATTTATGTATGTTATGCATATTTTAAAAAACTGCAAACGGTGATACATTCAAGTGTAATCTCGCCAGTGCTAATACATAATTATGATTTTAATTTCTTTTCAAAGAATCGATTCATAAGAAAGTTTTATTGGCCATTGTGTCTTGTTGATTGCAAGCTGTTATAGTACTTTTAATTAAAACTAAACTTAAAGTACGCTAGTATATAGCTGAATCAGTAACACGCGAACATTTTGTCGATTGGCATAATCTGTTTTAATTAACTAGAAAACAAAACTCTGTTATTATGTAATAAAACGAAAGGAAAATGTGATTAAGATACACTTTCCTGTAAAGTGATTATAAATAAAGATTGTAGTTTTAAGAATTAAGACGCTCCACTCGACGCTACGTGTAGTGGCGGGAGAAACAAGTATAGCCAAGTAGAACTAACTAGAACCGTCTCAACAATTACTATTTTCTCAGTTGGATTATGACAGTATCCTCTCAGTTGGATTATGACAGTATCCTCTCAATTGGATTATGACAGTATCCTCTCAGTTGGATTATGACAGTATCCTCTCAGTTGGATTATGACATGAGGATCACTTTCTGCACTTTATACTCATCCTATTTTAATTTTATGCATTCATGTATTTAGTTCAATCAATCCGTCAGTTTATTCATAATGAAGGACAATAACAACTAGCTAGTGTGTATACGTGCATGAAGTTAATTGGAAACATAATACATTCATGAATCACAGGTATAATTAGAAATATACAAAGCAGCACGCTAGAAAGTGTAAATCTAACGAAAATCAATCAGTGAAACCATATTTTATTTATAGCCTACGTTTATAGTTTGTAGTTACCGCCTTGAAACAAAAACCACTTCCAGATTATGTATTTACTTCTATTGTCTACAATTCCATAACAATAAGTGCACATTAATCACTAATCACATCAGTCATGAGTAGATAATAACAAAATATGTAAAACACTGTTATCTTGTCTCGATAAGATTTGTACGATTATCTGTTTATCTATCTGGATATCAAAACAGCATATCTTGTGCTTAAATTTTATATATTAAAAAAGTCTAACATCTTATATTATGAATAATTTAATAAATATATTTTCCTAGTTCTCATTGATATCGTCGTACATTTCGAAACAAGAGCCAAAGGTGCGAAGTGCGGCCTCCCATGCAGTGCCCCAAGCAAATAGCAACACCAGCCCCAGGGTGCGGGGCCACCAAGCCATAAAATAAAAATAAATAAATAAATTCACATTTAGAGTCTACCCACTCAGTAACGAAACTGATTTCCAGGGGGGACTTTAATTTAAAGCGACTAAACCCATGCTAAACTAAAGCCATGCCCGTTAGCCCATGATGCCGCAATATATACTTTACCAGTCATCACATCATGGCGTTATACGCATGTCTTACTTTATACTAAGTCAGTTTCGCACAGTTCACAATTCATGTCTTGGTTTTTCATTCCTCATCCATGTTTACAAGATTTCTCCTGTCAATCCCCCCCCTTCCCCACCAATAATTGACGGGCTTCCTTACCGACGAGATCCATTTCGTATGCAGTGAATGCTGCAAGACTTAAGCCCTACCCTACCCGCAATTGAAAAGTGAACTAATACATGGTTCATATTTGGCGCCATTTCCAATAAATTCGTAATGTAATGATTTATCATGAGAATAATACATTAGATTGCGATCCCGATCCCGAACACTATTGTGGTTGGAGCTTTACTGGAAGATGTCCTTGCCTTCAACTAAAATCTCACGCACACATCTGATGAGATCACGGTGTGGTTATATGAATTTCAACGGGTTTCGGGGATGACAATTAAGTTTATATTTAAGATTGAGTATTTACATTATATCCTCATCGAAACCTTGGGATGATGCTCACTAAACGCGCAGATCGTAAATCACGGCCTCGTATATCATTACGTCATCATGTATACCAGCGACGCCGTAAGAAGCGAGGTATCCCCTCAAACTCTGAGAAGAGACGGTCGCTCCACACGGTCTATTTCAATGGTATTCAACTCGAGATTGCCCGATAGCTACATTGTTATTGTCCACTGCATTGACTGCACCAACCGTGAATGGAATGCGACCCCACCACGTCTGACAACAGAACGGAATGCAACTAGATTTAGGTTGGTAGTTGTCACACGCGTCCAGTGCAGGAGATTATACACTGGTTTTTAACTCGTGTAAAACGCTTTGCTACACTGGCCAGTGTAATAAGACCCAGTGCAATTAAGACAAACGAATGAAGCTTATTTGGAAACTGAAACTGAAATTTTTGTTTTGTACTTCGTGTGTTGCAATTTACAACGAAATAAAGATGTATTGTATTGAATTGCATTGTATTGTATTGTATTGTATTGTATTGTATTGTATTGTATTATGAACGCAGCGCCAGTGTTTTAACACACGTAAAGTACATAGAGCAATAAATGAATCATATAGCTGCTACCTGAGCAAAGCAATTGAGCAAGATGTAAATATTGACACTAGCGCACGACAGCGATATGTGTGTCCACACGGCGCCCATAAAGATGTCCGTGTGATACATTACATTACTACATGTCGCGCATGCGCTGTGCTCAGCAACTACTCATATTTCAAGCATGTTGCATCATATATAGGACAACATAGTCATATAACATATAACTACATACCATAAACCTCATCTCGGCTCGAGGTAGAATTTGGCTGAAGGTGATTCTGCCGCAAGTTATTCCCGCCAGTGACTCCCCCAAGTTACTCCCGCATTGTGTTTTCCCGCAAGTTACTCCCTTAAGTTACTCCTGCATTGGGTTTTCCCGCAAGTTACTTCCGCATTGGGTTTTCTCGCAAGTTACTCCCACAAGTTACTCCCGCATTGGGTTTTCACGCAAGCTACTACCGCAAGTTACTCCCGCAAGTTACTCCCGCATTGTGTTTTCCCGCAAGTTACTTCCGCATTGGGTTTTCTCGCAAGTTACTCCCACAAGTTACTCCCGCATTGGGTTTTCACGCAAGCTACTATCGCAAGTTAACCCCGCATTGTGTTTTCCCGCAAGTTACTCCCATATTGGGTTTTCCCGCAAGTCACTCCCACAAGTTACTCCCGCTATATGTTTTCCCGCAAGTTACTCCCGCAAGTTACTCCCGCATTGGGTTTTCCCGCAAGCTACTCCCGACAGTTTTCCCGCAAGCTACTCCCGCACGTTTTCACGCAAATTAAGTCTCCTACGACAAGCAGGCGTAGCTAAGCCTCAGCAGGCCCAGACGTATGTCGTGATTACCCTGCTTGGCATTCACTTGACAACATCAGCAGCGGTAATCGAACCCGCGACCGCAGCTAACACGTCCAAAGACTACGGAAGGTAAAGACTGACCACAAGCTCTCATAAACAAGAGTTATTCGCGGCTTGTGTAAACAAACTACCGGTGAAACTACTCAGCCAAACCCCAAGGCAATAAAATATGCTGAACAAACACAACATTAATTGTTATTCGTATATGGTGTTCTGCAGTCTCCGCTGCTGTCGACTATAGAAAGCTCCGAGTCAATCCGTCGCGTAAAAAGGAGTGAATGGATAAATAATATATTATAATCCCATCACATCGCATGTTATTGAGGTTATAGCTATGGTCGATTTACAATGCCGTTCTCAACGCTTTGCTGTGCAATAGGAAAAAACTCTTTTTTTTTTTAACTTTATTTGCTATAAGTGATTACCACTAGCAAAAATAAGGATTCGTTTCTTGAAGTAACAGAAAGTTAACAGATTTAGTAAGTAAAGGCGGACCTGCGCCATCCTTGTTGAATTCGATAGATTATGATGTCATTATACTGTAAATAATAAATACAAGTAAAATTATACTTGTTTTGAAAATTATTTCTCTAATAAGATTGTGTTCCAATCGAAAACTTTCTTTTTTTAATCATATAAGTGAAAAAGCTGCACTTGCGGTTTCGTAATCATTACAGACCGTATATGCAGATGCTCAACATTTTTAATAATATTGTATCAGTAACGTTGTTATTTGTGATGTATATTTGACTGTTATCATGTTATATGTATATGTATATATGTATATTGTACTTTGTTGAATCTTAGCTGTTGCTTCCATACGATAAATAAATAAATGTATTTGACTTGTATTATATATTGTATTTGATTTATATTATATATTATATATGTTTATTTAATATATTTATATATAATTTAATTATATAATATATATTTGTTTATTTTTTAATTTTCGCGGACATAAGTTATGTTATATCATTTTATATCGTGTGACGAAACCCAGAAAATGGTGAACAATAATATATATATTTGACGATACACCAAGGTCCACCAATGCTCGTCACGCTTGTAAGATAGACTGCAAGGTGTTGTCGGTAGATTCTCAGACTCAAGTGGAGCGTGACGCATCTAGATCTGAAGACAGCTCACGTGACCTGAATGTGCAGTCGGTGCTGAGCGCCACTGATATCTGTCTCTCCCATCAGTGGCGCCGTGGTGTCAGTCGCACTATATATGTCAGTCGCACTTTATAATATGTCAGTCGCATTATAGGCCAACACCGGCATTAGTTTCAACATATTATTCTATTTCATATAACAGTTGGGAAGTGTAGAAGACGTGCTCAAGTCATGGGAGGGGGGGGGGGGGTCTGTATTTTAACAAGCTATGGACAACTACTACGTACGACAAACAGGAAATAGTGATCTAAAGTCCAGTCTTACAATGTCCCAATAACTACTTATTCGTCGAATAGCTTGTTTTCTCCATGGCGACGACCAATCAAAACTCTTAAAATCCTCCAAATAGCTAAATTGCTACAAATAACTTTCCTATTAGGAGATTGTAAGACCGGCCCTTATTTTCATATTGCGTTTTTAATGTGTTGGTAATCTTGATATTTCCAAAATAACCATATAAGTAGAGGTATAATAATTATTTAGCAGAATTTTCCTTATAAGCTGAACACTCGTTCTGTTCTAGTGCTGTGATATTGTTACGTGATGGATGAGAATGTCACGTACGCCTTCAGAACTCAGGCGAAGCCGAAAGGGTCATTCTTAGATATAACGTTCAACTAGCATATGTGATGGATATCAGGGAGGTCAGACCCTCAAATGTCGAGACTAATTAATTAATAAACTGTTCTTAGGAATCTCGCTGTAACCATGGCTCTACCTGATGCGCACACGTGACGAACAAGGTATATTTATGATAGTCGGGTAGACGTGACATTGTCCGTAGGTGTACATCAAGGTTGTGTACTGCTACCATTGTTGTTCCTTATTTTAAGGAAGTGTTTAGTGTTGTCGCTGGAGGTGAAATTACGCGTTCTATCAACGATTATGAGCTATGTGTGTTTGATATGGTAGAAATTAGAAACGGATCGATGTTTGTATATCTATGTGGTGTTAGAGATTAATAAAAATAAATTCACATTTAGAGTCTACCCACTCAGTAACGAAACTGATTTTCAGTGGGGGACTTTAATTTAAAGCGACTAAAGCACTAAACCAACTCTGTAGGCTCCGAACACCATCGACGAGTGAGCGACAACCAATCAAAGATCGATATTTCAAATACGAAACATATGAATCAGTGATTGAGAAGTGCGAACACCTGCGGACAAATGTCAGAGTCAACAAGGCCGATTCAGAACAACTTTGAATTTATTGAGTGCTTTATATAATTACATTGTATTACACAATCATCAAGACTATTGCCACAGATAACAAATCTGTGCTTTTACATATTTTCTTAGTTTGTCATTGTTCGTGTGCAATATAGTTGAAGTAGATTATTACTTTAATTGGCTCGGGCAACTCAAGGATGTGTCTAGTTTACACAATCGAGGAAAGAGTGGGAGGACTTGACGAGGAATTGTCAACATCATCGAGCAACACTGTTCACAATACAAAGTAGAACTGAGAGATAAATGATTGTTCTGTAGTCGGTTCAGGTCTTTACGATGTGTCACTTATTGACATTTACACCTAGTTTGACATCCTATAGTGAATCTATAATTTACACAATAGGATACGTGATTTGTATGTATAATGTTCATCTTTTATAACCAATTATAAGAGTGACTAATTTATCGCATAAACTTTTTTAAATATCTAAAAATCTGAGAAATGTCCTACATAAGACAAATTAGGAAGCAGCTAATCTTAAAAAATATTTGTATCAATTTTGGTTCGTATGTTCGTTAATTAATGCTAACCGCGCCTTCGAAAAGTCGGTCGTGGTAGGGATCAATTAAGGAACAGACCAGTTAGGGACCAGAAAAGGACCAGTTAAAGACCAGCCTAGTGAGGGGCCAGAAAAGGACCAGTTAAGGACCAGTTAAGGACCAGACCAGTTAGGGACCAGAAAAGGACAAGTAAGGGACCAGTGTTATATACAGCCAGTTTAGAATAAACATCATCTGTATTCCGTCATTATACACAATAACGCTAGAAACAATAGCGATCTGAACTATGCACATCCTGGCATTACATTATTACGCCGCATTACTCTAACATACGAATTGCAACATGTGGAAGTAAAATTGACAAAGTATAACAATGCAGTTATTGTGTTTACTCGATTATGAGTATCTCAACAGTAATAATGCATCCTACTATTGTATGCGCGGAAACAATAACATGTAATTGGTTTACCTTATACGTGTGACCCACAAACAATATTCTTTAGTATAGTGAATGTATATCGTTTTTATCTCTACGAACAATGCAGATAATATACCTTGACAAGTTTTAAAAGTGGAACATTTCGTTTGTTCGTGCAGTAATGTCTATATCATGCATTCAGTACATGTATAACGAATAGTGTTCCAGCGATTGAAACTCAGGCCGCCAAGTCTTACATACATAATTCAAATTGTCAAAGGAATGCTTGATGTAGGCCTATAGCTTGATCACTCACTACAGGTGAATAACAAATTAAGGTATTTAGATGATGGCATTTGGGGTTTTACGTTCCCACATTTTGCAACGAGGCTAATCGAGACGATAAGTGGGTGATTATGAGGATGAAAAAACGCCACATGACATCCATGCCCAAGCCAGGATTCGAACCTGGAACGCAGAGACCGCGGTTTACTCGACCAACGCCTAATCGACCGCGGCGAGTTGGTTTAAGCTGGTTTTAAGTTTTAACTTTGTTGGCTTAAACTTAATTGGTTGGTTGGTTGGTTTAAACTTACAACATCTCACCCGGGTGAGGTGTGGTAAGTTTAAACGAACTACTTATTTTATATCCTGTGACGAAAGTCACGAAACCCAGAAAATTGTGTACAATAACATATATATATACAAAATTAAAATATTTACTGTGTTCATATATTTATATACTGTATAAACAATGTTCTCAGATACTTTCCCAATGTGTTGTAAGGAAATAGCGTGTATCATCTTATTTGATGCCACAAAATTCTGTCTATATTATAATTTGTTTATACATAAATAATTCATATGTCTGGGAACCCGGGTGAAAATATCTTGACGAAGAAAACTGTTTGCTCAAACAATACATCTTGACCGATTTCTAAGAAATAGTCATCGCGTTAGGTATTTTATTTTCTAGCACTTGAAATGACATTTCGACTTAAAATAATGTTGTCACCCCAGCAGACTAGAAATAGCGCTCTGCTTGCGGCTGTTCCCAAATAACTCTACGTCAAAAACCGTACAAAATTTTCATTTTTAAATTATATCTCAACAATAGGCTTCGAAATCGAAAATCTGAATCAACAGCACGCTATGGTTTGGTAAGCCCTACATACTGAATGCTCTAAATGCGTCTTATTATAATGTATGGTTTGTATTGCTTATTAATTACAGATTTAATAATCAAAATGACATAGCTAATGGTTATAATATTTCTTTCAGTCTGAAGGGCTTACCAAAATAGTGCGCCGTTGATTCAGATTTTCGACTTCGAGTAGGCATTCTTGAGATATAATTTAAGAATGAAAATTGTCTGCGGTTTTTGATGTAGAGGTACCCTTCGCTTACACTTAAAACTTACACTTATACATCAAAGCACTATAGAATCTAAATCGTGAAAAAAATGCTTGACTGACATTTTTTAAAGAAAACCTCTCAACTGGAGAGTTTCTTAGTGCAAAGTGCGTTGCCACGGACGAACACGCACAGCAATATGTACGATAATCCGTGCGCAGTGTCAATATCACGTAGGATGTCCACACTCAAGATCGGTAAAGTAGTCTCAGTACTACTACTTTACCGACCTTGGTTCACACAGATGTTATAGACCCCGTCATTGTGTGGCCATACAGCCCACTCGCTGAACAACTCTGCTGGACCCTTATTCTGTAAAATGTTCTCGTTCTCGTGTGAAACGAAAACGAAATCTGCACCCGTTCCGAGGCTAGAAGGTACCAGCAAATAGTATTTCTCCATTGTAGTCACGTTTACGGTCACAGCTGACTATAATTATCATAATGCAGAACGAAATCAGCCGCCAATTATGAATATGAAATTCTGGCACAGATTTTAGTCACATGGCCAACTGCTTGCGACAATAGTAGTCCCCGTGGAGCTACCGAGACCTCCTATCTTCTAAATCATGGCCGACCGAGTTCCGCCATCAACTTAAAGCTGGGATTTCAGTCGAGGATTGCTCGGCGTGGCGCGGCGCGGATGAAGATTGCAGCCAATCAGCGTGCTCTATTTCTCAGCCGAGGAGAGCCGCGGATTTCTATCCGAGGATTGAAAATATTCAATATTCCAGCCGGCGAACTCCACGCTCGGCATGACGTCACTTTGAATGACCAATAGAAAATCGGGATTATGACAACAAACAAATGACTTTAAATGTCTGAAGACTTTGCCGAAAGATTATTGTTGGCTGTCGAAAAGAGAGAAATCGTGTATAATATATTCCACAAACACTATAAAAGTAATGTTTTGCGTGTTCAAGCGTGGAAGGACGTGGCGAAAGATTGTAACAACACAGGTAAGCAAAACGACTAGGCCTAGGCTAGGCCTAGGGCCCTAGGCCTAGGCCACAGATAGCGCATCGTGCAATCTGCAAGTGAAATGGCTGGCGAGGAGAATCCGCGCCACGCCACGCCACGCCGCCCCGAGCACATCCTCGACTGAAATCCCTGCTTCATGCTAAGGTGTAGTTTTATCTCTATTTGACAACACTTTGACATATATCTTTACTTACCACCTTGTACTATACTATTGAACTAATTATTGTAATTTAACCATGGCATATATCCATTTATTTACTTAGATTGTTGAATTTACATGTTATGTCGTTTGATTTGGCATTTCGAGTCTTTATTGTGTCAAAAATAACAAGTGGCAGTTGTTATGGACTTGATACCGCAGCCTACTGCATGTTTTAACAGATTTAGTGGGCAGTGACCGTTGACACCACATACACATGACTTCGAACAGTGCTATTCCAATGTCTTTGGACTGCAACCGAGAAATACCATTGGCTGCTACCATCCTAAACTCGGTCCCTATCCAAGATACACGCCGGTAAAGAGGACTCCTCAAAGGGCGGATTATTTCCCGCTCACTGTGCAAGGTTGTAAACGTCAAACTTGTCACCAGGAAGGATGCACAGTTTTTAAAAAAAGTGACCACCAATAATATCTATTCAAATAAGAAAAACACCCACTTGACAATAGGAAGACGGGGGCTCAGGATTCTATCCCTTTTCTAAGGGTTGTACATAATTATCTCTTGCTTCGACGGTCCGTGTGGTTTGGAGCTGTCTTTACTATGTTAGAAGCTAAGTGGTTTGCCAAATAAAGGGGATGATTGACAGCATAAGTCTCCAAGAATAAGAAACAGTTCCTTTTAGTTCTCATTTTGCCGGCGTGTATCTTGAATTGGGACCGAGAATAGCCTCCAAACAATACCAAATCGAGATTTCGTTTAGTTCTCGTTTCGTTTCACACGAGAACATTTTACAGAATAAGGGCCCTGAGTGCGGGCTAACATAGGTCAAGGTAGGACTAGGCTTGTCGAGAGACCCTTTCACCTTTGTTAGTCTATTGAATATGAACGAATGATTGATTGATTGGTAAATGAAAGAATAGTTTTTCATAAAGGCAATGTACTCTCGACTTGACGTGTTGCAACATTCTATACAACTGGAGAGATGTGGTTTGGAATACTGGAATAAGTTGTTATGGAAATTAAGACCAATTCGTTCTTCATTTCACAATACTACGTTTATTTATTTGAACCCATAAACTATTTATTTTGGTGTATAATACCGACTTTACACGACTCAATACTTTCGTCTAACTTATTGAATTCAAGGACAAAAAAGAATCAATTAATAGAAGTTCTATTGTTGCAGATTTTTACCGACTGTTTTTGATTTGCTTTTGTTTTTGAATTCAATCAGTTTGACGAAAGTATTGAGTCGTGTAATGTCAGCATAATGCAATACAATAGGGCCTACAAACACAAAAATGGCGAGGTTCAATTATAAAAAATTGTTCTTCTGTCTAACCAGTGGTTAACAGAATCTCATAATTGTTCTATACGTTCAAATTTCTTTACGAGAGCATGTGTTTCTAGTCATTAGCAAAAAAAAGGACCTGACGAAATCCGTATTTCTATTTGTAACTCGCGTATCAGTAAAACAGACCATTTTCAAAATGTATCTAGGACCCTTAGATAGAATTAATCACGGTCCTCTAAATCTACAATCATAATAATGCACAACAATGAAATAATATGCACCTTGACAAAATATAAAAAAATAGTTTTCATTGTCCTTGAAGATTTAGAAGACCTTGATAAGTTCTATCTAAAGCCTATATTACACGGTCAAACTTTTTCATCCAACTTCTTGAATTCAAGGACAAAAGCGCATCAAAAACAGTCAGTATGTAGTCAAATACAATAAAAGGAATTATTAATTGATGCACTTTTGTCCTTGAATTCAAGGAGTTGGATGAAAAAGTTTGACCGTGTAATACAGGCTTAAGGGTCCTAGATCAATTTTGAAAATGGTCTATAGCACAAGACTGAATTCCAAAAATAGCCGTGTTGCCGTGTTTTATTTCGGACAAACATTGAATATGCACCAATCAAAGAAAGATACGACGATGGAGTTGCCTAGCAACACATTGTTTGTCCGCCTGTGATGTCACAGCCCCCTCAATTGAGTCTTGTGCTATTGTCTCAGTTCCGCCACTGCACAGTAGCTAAAACCACCACGAGACACACAAAAACAAATAATAACGTATGTTATAGGTCTCTCACAGCAAGAAGTAAGATAGTATTAGGACCGCCCACATTTAGGTAGCGCGAAACACCGACGCTCTTCCCGATTATCTAGTACACTTTGGTCGCGGTAAGTTTTTTGACGGTAACGTACAAGAAAAAGTGCAAGCAGGTTTCCGTCAAAAACATAACGCAACCAAATTGTACTAGATAATCGGGGGAAAACGTTAGTGATTCGCACTTGTTAAGTTGGAAACTAATTGTGGGCGGTCCTGACTCCTCTGAAACTATCTTACTTCTTGGTATGAGAGACCTTTACTAGTAGACACTAGAAACTTCTTAGAACTAACTCCACTACACTATGATTAGAATAGAATAGAATGTTTAATATAGATTTAAACTTAACGCAACCAAATTGTACTATGGATAATCGGGAAAAACGTTGGTGATTCGCACTTGTTAAGTTGGAAACTAATTGTGGGCGGTCCTGACTCCCCTGACACTATCTTACTTCTTGATGTGAGATGTCTAATAACCTTGGAGCTCTGACGTACGTCCACACTAGTTCAATTCATTCATCGGGTGAAAAGAATGCTCGAGCTATGACACGTTGAGGTTCTCACACAGTCATGCTACAGAGTTCAAGGTCTTCCTGTGACGGCCATTATAATAAACATTATCATCTGAGAGCCGGCGATGATGTTGCCGCCGCGGGATGAACCCAGACTAAGTGGTCTGGGTTCGAACCCCGTCTCGTCTCCTGTGTCAGTGTGGTTGTGTTAATACCACCCACCAGGATTCATTAACCGGAAGATGATAATATAAGTAAAAAGTTCGGACAGACACGGTTAAAACATTTCACGCACTACTCACCCACTGCGTTATATTTCGGCAACATCCGTCGCCATCCTCAGACGCAGTGGGTGAGTAAAGTGCGTGAAATGTTTTAACTGTGTTTATCCGAACTTTTTACTTATATTGCAGTTGTGTTGCTTCGACCAGTGGCGTAAATAGTAGGTTCTGGTTCAATCCCCTTTCGAGATCTCTATCGCGGCAGACGTTTATATAAAGTAAAAATAAGGATGGCTTTTAGATATCTTTTTTATGTCAGCATGTCATCATTGGACGAGACTAATGATGTGAATGTAATGTGTGATACATTTTATGCTTTATTGGATAATGCAATCAAAGACTCTGTTCCTACTGTCAAAATAAACGCAATGAAATACCCTGCCTGGTTCGACCATGACGTCATCGATGCATTGAAGGATAAAAACCGTGCCTTCAGGCGATGGAAACGGACCCAACAGCAATGTCATCATGTTGAATTCCAACATAAAAGAACAACTTTTAAAAAGCTTCTGGAACTTAAACATAAACAATATTTAACCAAAGTCGATTCTGAAGTGTCCAAAAATCCTAACTTACTCTGGGGGTACATCAGGCGTAAAACAAAAACTAAACGAATACCGATTGATGTAGAACACAATGGGACTAAAGCATCTAGTATCGATACGTGTTGCCACCTGTTCTCAAATTACTTCCGGTCTACATTTCAGGTAAAATCCGATGTAACTTTGCCCCTACCCGATGTCCCGGTCTACTGTGACGAATCTCTTTCGCATTTCACAATTTCAAAGGAAGACGTTGAACGTACTCTTAATGACCTTGTCAACAATAAATCACCCGGCCCCGACTCTATCCCTATAAAAGTGATAAGACATTGTCGCAAAGCGTTGGCTCTCCCCCTCACAACAATATTCAACCATTCGTTGCAAACAGGTACATTTCCTAGTCGTTGGAAAAACGCTTACGTCAGTCCGGTACTAAAGAAAGGCAGTCGCTACAAGGTTACTAATTACCGACCCATCTCACTTTTATCTGTGCTCTCCAAAGTGTTTGAAAAACTTGTACACAAAACCATATACCAACACGTGAAAAAACAAATTGCTCCTGAACAACACGGATTCGTACAACGCCGCTCAACAGTGACCAACCTAGCTGAATTTACAACCGATCTAACAAGCAACATTAATAATAAACAGCAAGTGGACACGGTATACACGGACTTCTCCAAGGCCTTTGATAGCGTCGATCACAGGCTTCTCCTCCATAAATTAAAGGGCTATGGCATCTGCGGCCAACTCTTCAATCTTCTATCGAGCTACCTTAGTGAACGCACCCAAACAGTTGTGATAGATGGATTTAAGTCGAACACTGAAAGCGTCTCATCTGGAGTACCGCAAGGATCCATCTTAGGCCCGTTGCTATTCACACTGTTTGTAAACGATATTCCCAAACATTTAATATCATCCAAGTGCCTAATGTACGCAGATGACTTGAAAATCTATCTCCCCGTTAATAAACCACAAGACTGCTCACTTCTTCAAAGTGATGTTGACAATTTAGTTAAATGGTGTTCTTTATGGAAACTTAATCTAAACGTTTCGAAGTGCAAAGTGATAACCTACACAAATAAAAGAAAACACACCGTTTTCTTTCAATACGTGATTGATGGTACAATGCTTGACAGGGTGCAGTCGATGAGTGACTTGGGTGTTACGATGACCAGTGACCTGTCATACAACAAGCACATTGACTCAATTAGGCCTCGGGCTTTTAAACTTCTTGGCCTCATTCGACGCAATTGTTTACACCAATTCTCAACGTCAACGAATAGACTTTTGTATGTCGCTCTAGTGCGGCCCCAAATTGAATACGCCAGTGTGGTGTGGAACCCGCATCATAAAACTAAAATAGAAGCCCTTGAAAAAGTACAAAAAAGATTTGTGAAACTGATCTGCATAAAATCAAATATTGAGTATCATAGGAATGATTATTTCAGTCTTTGCAATAGCAGCAGGATCCAATCACTCTTTAGCAGGCGCAAGGCAACAGATATGGTTTTCCTGTACAAAATTTTAAATAGTTATGTTGATTCTCCACTTCTTGAAAAGCTCAATTTCCACGTTGCGCCACGTGTTACTAGGAACCAGTGTACATTCTATCCAACAAAAAGCAGAATAGACGTGTGTAAATATTCATGTATGAATAGGCTGCAATACACTTATAACAGTCTATCTATCTTAAACATAAACCTAGATCTTAACTTTAATACTCTTGCAACATTTAAATCTGTTTTATACGACACTATTGTTGACTCCTAAACACACACATACTCACACACCCACACACACAAACACACATTCACACCCACGCAAACAATTCACACACACACATAAAATAGTAGTGTATGTTTTTGAATATCAAGTGAAGTGATTTTTGTTCTTAGTTTTAAATTTATGTGTAATTTAGTTAGTTTCTAGATTGTTAATTGATAAGTTGACATATTACATTTGCACTAGTGGAATAATTTTCTGTTGCAAATAAATACTTAATAATAATAATTTTTTTAAATATATCTTAAATGTATCTGTTCATGCATTTAATTGGCCATGTTCAACTGTTTGTCGTTAAGATATCTGTATTCTTACCTTAAATCGAAATCAGTCACTCCCAGTCTCTAAGTCTTCGTAAGATATTTGTAAGACATCTGTAATCATGCACTCAATGAACATGTGTAACAATAGCTTGTTATATATTTCAAAAACAAATTCAAAAATTCAAAAATCCTGACACGTCAACAAATTTACAAAATATAAATATTATTTTGAAACCTTCTTCCTTCTGTGCCACTCGGACCCAAACCTATAAACTTGATGGCTTTTCGTTGGCAATACTTGTTTATCATGCAATCACTGCCCACGGCTTTGACAAAACTAACTCTTACACGTCTTCCAAGGAAATCTAGTACCTACTTATTTCGCAAACATTCCTAAACAATTTCAATAACAATATTTATTTTCATACATGACGTATGAGGATACACTGAAGTTATCATAGTCACGTAAACACGTACACACATGCACGTACACATGCACATACACAATTGCTCATTTTTATTCTACTCCTAGAATTATTATCATTGATACTAAACTCCAGCCGCTTTTCCTTTTATATTACAGACTTTATTGCTCGTAAAGTACATTCGCAACAGATGTTGTACAGTGGTGCCTTCAGGAGAGTGTATTATGAAGTTCACCCCCCCCCCCCCCCCCCCCCCATTACTTTAAAACAAGGAGCAACGAAAGGAGTGTGAGAGAGAAGACGAAAGAAATGAGGAGGAATCGACCATACTCAACAGGGAAGGATACCTCTACGTCAAAAACCGCACAAGATTTCCATTTTAAAATTATATCTCAAGAATAGACTTTGAAATCGAAAGTCTGAATCAACAGCGCACTAAGGTTTGATAAGCTCTACATACTGAATGCTCTAAAGTGTGTCTTACTTTGTAATCAGTATGGTTTTATTTCTAATTCGTTTTATTACTAATTATCGATTTAATAATCAAAATAAATACGATAATGGTTACTTATAATATTTCATTCAGTCTGTAGGGCTGACCAAAACACAGTGCGCTGTTGACTCAGCTTTTCGATTTTGTGGTGCAATCTTGAGATATAATTAAAAAATTAAAATTTTTGGTGGTTTTTGACGTAGAGGTATCCTAGATGCAGTCAACTTTCAAGGATTTGTTTGTAGCTACGGAATTGTTTTATTGGATGTTATATTCCATAAGCTAAGCATATTACTGCTCTAAGTACAAATAAGAAAAACAGACTCGATGGCAACCGTGAACTAGTCCTATATACTTAACTCGACTCTGCATCTGGCTGGCCTACATGATTATACTTTATGACGTCGTAGCTTGTCGGTAATTTTGTGATATTTTGTGACTGGGTATTTTGATCATTTTTAATCATACTTACATAGTGAAACTTGCGCACAGGCGTTCAAAACATCAAATATGATATAACTTTACACTTTTCGACAGGGGTAGGCTACATGCCGGTACCAGGCTTCCCCTCTCCCTTTCATACAAATAATCATTCATCAATCATCATATACAGTACATTAAATTTGCACTGGGACCTCGGTCCTGTTGCAAATATATAGACTGAATAATAATAAAGAATTACAACACTGAAAAAATAAAACGCCGCGAGCAAGGAAAATCAAACGAACCTATTGGCTTGACTTGCATGAGTGAAACCATTAACTGAGTTTATAAGTTAATGCAATGATCAATGGTGAAACTTATTCACAGGCGTTCAAAACATCAACTATGCTACACCTTACACTGAAACACTGAAAAAATAAAACGCCGCGATCTATAGGAAAGAAAATCAAACGAACGTATTGGCTTGACTTGCATGAGTGAAACCATTGACTGAGTGTATAAGGTAATGCAATGGTCAATGGTGAAACTACAACGAGTGGTGCGCGAGTATCAAATGCAGTCACAACAGCTGTGCCCCTGGTAGGTACTAGGTAGGCTACTTGCGTTGCATGCATGCTCGGCGGGCTGCGGCTAACAAGGCGTGCAATGTGCCTGTGTAAACAACCAGACTTTCAATCAACACAACAGCAGTAATCAATGGTACGCCAGTGTCGTCATTCGAAGACAAAAAAGCAAGGACGCCCCTCCCCCCCCCCCCTCATGGTCACGACTAGTATATAGTTGCTAAAATATGAGACGTACCCCAAAAATACACTAACACGTTTTTTCATTTACCTTTACTTTTTTGGGTTTTAATTTTTTAACTCAAGCTAAGGATATATAATTGTTTGACTATTTATACTGAGGGCATGACGCTATTCTGTCATAGAACATTTCTTCGATTGCATTGCATTTCAACGTTTTGTCCATTAGTATAGTTTATAACCAAAAATACAAAATGGACCATTGCCTACATCATTTCAACACTCATGTGCATTTCAATTTTAAAAACAAAAACGATTTTAAGAAATACCACGCCATGACGAAATGTAATGCATAGAAAAAATGTTTTTTTAACTAAACGCACAAGCAGTTAAAAATGTCGGGCCTCTCGGTGTTTCTTAAAACTCTTCTGATCAGTGTTAGATTAGACTCAGTATTATGCTTAAGTCCGAATACAACAAACATTTTAATCGGCCGATTTACTAGTCTCAGATAGGTTACCATGGTTTCAACAAACATTACATACAAAATGCAAGGTGGCTTCTACCGGGCGCCATTTTTGATCTCCGATTAACAGAAAATCGCCGGATTAAAGCTTGGTGAAACTGGCCCTAAGACATTCTTACGTTAGCTAGAGTTAACCGGATGTCTAAGAATTGGTCCCCTAAAACGAAGGGGTAAGTACCCCCTTGTGTTTGTCCCCTTTCGGCGCAACATGTTTAAATTAAAATTGTTTTCGTTCTCAGTGTAGCCTCATCAATCTACGACAGTTTATAACTCTCTCAGGCACACTGGTTACCGATGTTAACCACCAACAATCTAAATGTGTGTACGCTAATACAAGGTGGTTACCAACAATAACCACCTTTCTACAGATAGTACGAAGGTCAAATACCAATACAATTTAATTTAATTTGAATTACTTATACAAATTAGCGAAGCGTAAAAGAACGTAAAATCAAGACGTTTATTGAAATGTCGCGGAAATTTGACTTTTCCATTACCTGAATTTCATTTGAGAACATAGAGAAACGAAATGTAATCGACAGGTGTAAAAATTTGATTTTACCTAATTTTTATAAAACTCATTTTACATTTCCTATTTCTTAGTCATTAGCATTCCAAATTTTAACCAAAATTTCAAAATTATTGTTTTTTTTTTTGTTTTTTTTATGACAAACCTTTACCCAGTAACACATTTGTATGGCAAGTACTTTATACTACTCCCAGTTATGCAAGAATGTCGCTGCCCCATCTAATGACGCTCCACGTGTGTAAATGTTTGACTCGTCTCCATGCGCAACGCTAGACCATAATTCTAGTCTTGTTTTTGCCGTTCCATAAATTAGCTCTGCAACCTTGGGCATCCTCTTTCCACCGCTCAAGGTTGGACACTGCATGCGCGATCCGGTTTCGCTCGCTGGACATCGTCAATTGAATACCAACAATCCAACATTCGATGTTCACTCTGATCTGATCCACTGGGCGACTTTCTATGTTCGATTACACTCCTGTAGTACTACTATCTGTCTGGGAGCGGTGGGTGAGGGTGTACGTGGGGGGGGGGGGGGGGGGAGGCATTCTTCTTACTTATATTTTGAGAACCTCTTCATAGTTCCCACGTGACGTCACAGACCATCATCTTTCTCATCTTCATAATGCCTAATTTAGAATTTAAAAGTTAACACAAGTAATGCAAAAATCTAAAAAAACCACACATACCATTTTTTTTTTAAACAGGCTGAATTTTAAAGAACTACGGATTTATGTGTTCTACTACAACAGCCTTCAAATTATTGTTTCTCCGTAGCAACGTCAAAATTAGATCACATATGTGGCCGCCATGCGCAAAGATGTGACGTACGTGCAACCTATGAATACCAGAGTCGTAAATTATCCCTAATGGACCTGTTTCAATTAGACGGTAGGAACTAGAGAAGTAGACAATTAAGTTGGTACCATTGGACTCGGCTGTGTCGTAAGCATGAGAATACTTACGTTGGGCCAACTTTAGTTGCCTCGTTCATCCCTATACTGCACCAATGTGTGTTGGTGGGAGGGAAGGGAAGGAGTATTGGCTATCTTCTCCGATAAGCTCTAACACGCGACTGAAGCCTGGGGTGGGCGTATAGATCGTTGTTGTTTACATAACCTTAAATGCAACCGAATGTGTAAACTTGATCACATTAATTGGATCTGCTTTGTGCTTGTCATTATATGATTGTGCAACGGCGTAGCCGTAAAAGGCCAGAATTATTTTAATAACATCGTCTCACGGGTGCAAGTAAATATTTTTAGTGTATATTGAACCTATTAATAACGGTAAATTGCAATGTTTAAGAAATTAACGTTTTGGCGAATAGTTGTGCGATAAGTTTCAGGTTGTATTTGGAATTAAACCAAGATATATATAATGTGCACAATGTATCAAATTGTTTTATCATAAGTCCCCCACAGAGGTCGACAACTTTATCAGAAAAGAAACGCGCCAAACTACAAACTATATAGGGTATTATATTTTCGACATCTTTGAACTCTGGCCGTCATTGCAACCATATACTTGAATACTCAGCCTTCTCGAATATAATTCGTAATTTCAATTATTTTGAAGGATTATATTGAGGCACAGCTTTCTTGAACGTCGGTTGAATCTGAGCAAAGATATTACAATATTCCCTACGTGAATCTGAGGTTCTTTAGCGGATTGACCCGTCGCTGTGCGTTGAGGAAGTATGGTCATAACGGCGCCCAAGATATCAGCGCCCACTAAAGGCGCGTAAAATTGCCTATAGTTAGAGGTGTTTGTTTTTCGCGGACCGCGAAATCGCGAAAAGTGTTGATAAAGAAGGGTTAGATAAACAAAGTGTATATCTATTGATAGGCACCTTAAAAACATCAAAATTCCACCGCGAAAATTCGCGAAATCCGTCAATTTCCAGTCATAACATCGAAATTTGTATTAAAGAGCAAGATAACACGAAATATCGATTGTTTTTAATTTATTATAACATTTTTAAAATAATTTAAATTTATTGTTACAGTCAAACGTCATTACAACACAATCGTGGGGACCTAATATTTTTTCATTATAATGATGATGGAGTACTCTGCTACTCCCCCCTAACCCGATAAATTAATGTTGGAAACGGGGTCAAGATATATATATATATATATATATAATGATGATTTCGTTAAGAAAATCAACGATTTATTTTTGCTGAAATTCGGCGTCAAGCAGAGCAAACGAGTACAATTCTGAGGGATTTTACATGACGGACAAGAAGATTCTTATGTGTTGTGACTGCCGCCTTTAACTCGACCGTAAAGACACACTAGACAAACACAGGTAATGGTAATGTTAATACACTTCGTATTAACTAGTACTAGTTTGTACATACAATTCAAATAAATTAAATAACATTAAAATTCCTTTTTAATTAAAACATGTTTCTGGTGAAGTTTACTGTAGAAAATCTCCCAAAAAGCATAACACCGCCATAACATCGAAATTATTAAATCTATAAACGAAATTTAAGAAAACATAACACCATTTACAAACACCTCTACCTATAGTGTATAATGTTACGATAGCTACTGAAATGCATACGCCTAAAATAAATTGAATAATGATTGATGTGCGATGCGACAAAGATGAGACAATACGTTGGTTCTCACAAGAGCATTTAAAATCAACTACGGCTGCAGTTAAACGCTATTTAACACTAAAAACACGGTACCTAACGGTTCATCCACCAAACCATGAAACATGCACACCCGCCTCGATTTACACCTGCCCCTGTCATCGGCGGTTACAATGCCCCAGATGGTTAATACAAAGTCGGTATATTCACGTACAATTTGTATAGACATACTATTAATTATTTACCACTGTTGGCTAATTTGTTATAATACGGTTTTATACGAAACTGGAAAATGACTTTTTGTCTTAGACAATAGATGATTTATCAGAATTGATCTAGAGGGCCATGATTTGCTCTATCTAAGGGCCTTTTATAAGTTTATAGTTATGATAAGGTGCATTTTTCACTGTTGTGCATTGTTGTCATTGAAGATCTAGAGGGCCATAATTAGCTCTATCTAAGGGTCCTAGATGAATTCTGAAAAAGGTTTGTGATAAGTGGCTGGAGGTTATATGATAATCCGGGTTTAAACTAAAGCCATCTTTATGGATAATGTATGGAGATATAGCAATTGTAATAAAAGTTTGCCCCGACTGGGGATTGAACCCAGATCCCTTACTCTACCTACCGAGGCGAGAACACAAAACGATTTGCGGGAGTGCAGTCTACTGTTCTATCGATAACGTGTCAACAATCACAAAACCAATAAATGGAAAGATTAACGGTATATAGAGCCAGCGATCTGGGTTCGAACCCCAGTCGGGGCAAACTTTTATTACAACTGCCTTATATATACATATTATCCATAAAGCTGGATTAAGCTTAGAAACTTGTATAGTCACGTATATATAAAAAGGTACATAAAATATTGATTGTGACAATGTTCGTAGTTTACTATATATACTTGTAGCACGTTGGAATTTATTTCTGGATATGGAATGTTCTTTGTTTGTTTCTAACCTCGCCGAAATGATCGTAATTGACAGGACCCGAGAAAACTGTGGCCTTGGCTCTGAAATGTTTTATACCTCCAGGCGCAGTTTCTTGACCAAAGCCTCTAATTATCATTATATCATTGTGCGTTAAAACACCAAGACACAGAATATTCTAAGAAACGTGAGAGTTGAAGCAACGCCGACCAGAAAAGTATCCAGTATTGGTGAGTAACGTCTTCACCTAAAATAACGGAGTTCGAAACGGTACAAAATTGAGTTTCTCTAAGTATTCAGTAATTTTGTGTGAAGTTATTATGATTGTATACGTGCCCAAAATGTGGTAGATTAAGGAAATACGAATCAACATAATAAACGCCATTGACTTCATAATAGATATTCGTCATTCGGCCAAGAAGACCTTCAAAAAAGTACGGGTTTTAATTTTTGGTAAACGGAATGCTATATGCGCCAGAATTTGTCTTGAAGATAGGCTACACAACATACAACACATACATAAGGTTTAAAGTTATTTCCTGTGCAATAAGACTTAACTAAAGAATTAGCACCAATTATGTGGTTTTAGTGGAAATTAGCAACAACAATATATTTTTGCATTCCAGTGACATTTTTAGCATAAATTAACAAAACTGAAAATAATCAGTGACATGCATGCACACAACTTATCAAAAGTTCAACAAATTAAATCTAAGCCTAATATTTTCACATATTTTAGCATTTATAATTTTAACTCAAAAAGCATCTCTCTACTAATAGTATATCAACTATTTATTAAAATTGCATGTTCATTAATTTTTGGTCAACTGCCAAGTTCATTTAAAATTATATTCCAAAAGTCAATTACATCTAAATTAATTACAATTACAACGTCATAAAGTTGATAAGCTACGATATTTTAACATGACCAGTTAAACTGGCCGACCGGACGACCGTCGTTGTTTTGTTGTTTTTTCATCGACGATAGCCGAGGTGTGTCGAGGTTAGCCGAGCGCGTCTCGCGCGTTCGATCTCGGTGTTGTTTAGTTCATTGCCTATCGCCGGTTGTTTCGTCGCGTCGCAGTGAAGTGTGTCCGTCGAATGTGTTGATACTAGTGATACCGTGTTGTGTCAACACATCTCACCCTCACTGGATATACATGAGAAGATACACGGTACGTGCGGATCACTTCGTATTATGTAGCATGTCGCTCTGTTGCCGCAGAGTCGTGCATTCAAGTCTCCTCCTGATATTACTATAGATTATTCCCATCTCGAGACAGCAAACATGATTATTTATTTAATTGGCTGTAAATGGTTCCTGGGTGGCGTCGGGGAAAGAGAGAGAGAGAGAGGGGGGGGGTCTGTATCCTTTTGATCTTTTTCTGCCTGTTGTCATTTAGTTAGAGGTGAATTATTTGTGTGGAACGTGGGTTTTATTAAGTGACTGTACGCTGTATTCTTCTTATTAGGTCCAGTCTTACGTCCCAATAACTATTTATTCGTCGAATAGCTTGTTTTCTCCATGGCAACGACCAATCAAAACCATTAAAACCTCTAAATAGCTTAATTGCTACAAATAACTTTCGTATAAAGAGATTGTAAGACCAGCCCTTACAATGTCCCAATAACTACTTATTCGTCGAATAGCTTGTTGTCTCCATGGCAACGACCAATCAAAACCCTTAAAACCTCTAAATAACTTAATTGCTACAAATAACTTTCGTATTAGCTGAGATTGTAAGACCGGCCCTTAGTGTATTATTATTCTTGTTATCTTTGTTTGTATGGTTTTGATAATGTATTCAATAACATAATCGTATGACTTGCAGGTCACTTAGTAACGTCGTACGGCAGGCAGAGTTCGAATGATGCATACTCAAGCTATGTGGAGGGGGGGGGGGGGAGGGGGGGGAGTGTATAAATATGTGATTTTGCAATGGAAGAATTGTATAAAGCTGTTATTAAACGGAAATGCTTCGCGATCAGTAGTTATGGTATGTATTATTTCCCGCCTATTATTGTGAAATATTATCAATGTAACGTTTTGAAAACGCCCTGCCAAATGGGACTCAGCTGCAGTATATCAGATGCAAACATTTTTACTATATTAAAGGCCGGTGAGGCAAGATGCTTGAAGCAAGCAAACAAATAATGCGAATACATCTTATTAAGTAGAACCAAATTATTATTATTATAACCTATTTGAAAGTTGTAGCAATCGTTCATGTATGTTCAATGAAGAGTAAAAACTGACTGGGCATTGAAAAAACTACATCAGTATTTAGGAAAACTATGGGGACACAACACATCGCAGTTGCAATCAGCAACAGATACCGGTGCAATGAAGCGTAGACGTACTGCACAGTGCACACTAGAGCTGGACAAAAATAACAATGAAGCATGTTTTTAGAGTTGCTCTAAAATACAGTTCAGTCGTGAGCAATGAAATACTGATTCAACGGTTTATATACAAGTAAAAAGTTACAAACATGGAAAACTATAGTTTGCCTTTAAATTTGCCCTGTTTTGTGCAAACACGATTAAAAGTGGTTTCACATGAACCTTATAAATGCCTACGTCATGGATAAGTGAGTCGCAGCCAATCAGCGGGTGGCTTTTTCATATTTATACTGACATTGGTTGGGCAATGCCTCACTCATCTATGACGTCAGCATCAAGGACTTAGGTTATAAAAGTTCGGTTAGTTTTGGTCATCGGTGCAAGAAAACTACGTCAGTTCGGTTACGGTTCGTCTCAGCTCTCAAACCGACTGAAGAAACGTTTCATTCGAACCCGTTCAACTGGTTTAAATTAATCTCTTCAATTCTAAAACATTCACTATAATAAATGTCAATTAGGTCGTAGATTTATTTCAAATGACAAAAACGTAATAAACTTAGTTTTAAGAAATGATGCACGGTTAATGTAGTGTATTCCCGTGTGCAACAACTTATAGATAGATTATGTCGACACAAGACACCCTGATGCAAATAAAATACGATTATTTTGAAAGGGTTCATCGCAAAATAAGGAGCAGGAATGGCTCCACTTGGTAAGGATGAAACCAATTGGCAACACTACTCTCTTTGTTTTCTTAACACACTTTGCTTTTAACATTAGACTTTACCATTTTACCTCTATATGTACTAACATGAGAAGTGAACCGGATATAAACTTCGCACGAATGGACCTTCCTAGGTTTCTTTGTAGATTAATTAATTCTATATAAGACAAGTTGCATAGGTTTTAAAATAATCCACATTATTATAATGCAATCTTTAAAAAGATCAAGGTGCAAAATTAAAACCAAATGAACTTCCGCAAATGCAGCTTTCGCTCTTTTTTCTTTCTTTTAGAGCTGTGCGGCATTTTCCGTCCAAATTCACGCTGCCACTCACACCTACATAGTACATGTTTCTCCTTGTGAAGGCTTAACTCTAGTACATTCTCAGTGCGTTAACCAGTAAACACAGCGATAAGCTATCTTTGTTGCACACGACCAAGCCTGCCTAATAAAACTCAACCGTGTTTCTGTTTGTTTGTTAACAAGCTACTTATATAGTCCCAGGTCACGGCTACACCGATATAACACGCTCACTCGTGAGTTGTTAACATCACATGGGCGAACTGAAAACAAGAGCTGCTGTTTCGTTTCGTTTAGGGCGACAACCGAATCAGAGATTAACTGAAGAAACTATAAACTGATGTTGTGGATTACATGTTTAGTGAACGCAACAGTTTTGTGGATGAACTGAAGACAAAAGTGACAGTGTTAAGTGAATGCTAAACGAACTGAAGACAAAAGTGACAGTGTTAAGTGAATGCTAAACGAACTGAAGACAAAAGTGACAGGATGTGAATAAACGAACTGAAGACAAAAGTGACAGGGTGTGAATAAACGAACTGAAGACAAAAGTGACAGTGTTAAGTGAATGCTAAACGAACTGAAGACAAAAGTGACAGTGTTATAAGTTAATGCTAAACGAACTGAAGACAAAAGTGACAGTATTAAGTGAATGCTAAACGAACTGAAGACAAAAGTGACAGTGTTAAGTGAATGCTAAACGAACTGAAGACAAAAGTGACAGTGTTAAGTGAATGCTAAACGAACTGAAGACAAAAGTGACAGTGTTAAGTGAATGCTAAACACACTGAAAAAGGTTTTATTTAATGGATGAATTGCAAATAAAAGTGCGTGATGTTGTTTTGTTGATTACAAATTCTGTGAATAACGCCAAATAAATCTAAGATATATATGAATGAACTGAAGACTAAAGTGATGGTGTTCTGTGAATTTACTAAACGAATCGAAACGAATTGAAGCAGGTTTACATGAATCAACTGCAAACGAAAGTGATTGTTGTTGTTTTGTCGAACACAAGTTCTGTGAACACTAACCAAATCTATAAGATTTAAACGGATAAATTCAGTTACGTTACATTCGGTTGCTGAAGACAAAAGCGATGTTTAGTGAACGCAGGATTACATGGGTGAAGTGAAGACATCAGTGCCTGCATGATGTGGTGTTATGTATCACATGTTCAGTGAAGTGACTGACATAAAAGCGACGGATTATGAACGCGAACAATATCCGAGATCCTCATGGAAGAGCCGAAAAGAAGATTGTCTGATGCCGCTCTCTGGGTTTTCTCGTCATTGTCGTAAGTGTGTTCTTCGTGATTATACTAATTAATTTTTCGTAGGAATATCCGTTATAGGGTGCACTCCAGCTTTAGGTTATTAGGGTGTTTGGATAGCTGGGGAGGAATGTCCGAGTCTCATTCTCAGCATAGGCGAACATGTTTTGTATACATTTCCCTGATGTTTTATACTTAAAGAATGCCAATTAAGTGAATTGATACGTAATTATTTTTAATTCGGTAAAAGGGAAAGGTGCCAACATCATGCGTGTAATTATATACAGATAACAACTTGTAGTCCAATAATAATTACAAAATAATAATGAGCAACTGTCTTCTCGATTACTGCATTGCTCAATGATGGCAATACGTTTGGTACACATAATTAGTTTTCCGTTTTCTGAGAAAACGCGTCCATTTAGTTTATCCTTTCAAATTCGACACAATAACTTTCAACAGTGTAATAATTTGGAAACATGATATTATTACCAATTGGCAATTAATATACGTTACGTACATTTGTAAATTGAAAGACAAGTAAAATTATTGTGACCACTTAAACCGAATCGCGAAAAATGTACACAAAAAATAAAAATGCACAAACCATTCTTGATGGACGAAATACAAGAACATATTTTCCTATTATTTATTGCGTTCTTTTTTTTTTAATTTTCAAATGCGGCGGTTTGCATTTTCTCGTGATTAAAAAGAAAAAGAAACAGAAAAAGAAACTGCTTTGCGCAAACACATTTTCATGCCTCTAAGAAATAAACCCCTCGTTATTTTAAACGCAGTAAAAAAAGCTTTAGGATGTAATTTTTAGTGGCAAGTATACAACCCGATCTGGTCGTTATTTATTTTATTGAAGCTGTAAAACCGAAAATAAACAATTAATTGCCAGTGGCCAATTCGTAGCGTGCTCAGGCCAACCTTGAACGCTTGAAGGCTGAAAGTGTGCGTGTGTACGAGAGTGGCAACAACGCGTGGACGACTTGTTTACATTCTGTACATGTGTACAAGAGTGGCAACAACGACCGGACGACTTGTTTACATTATGTGTATGTACACGAGAGTGGCAACAACGACCGGACGACTTGTTTCCACTCTGTGCATGTGTACGAGAGTGGCAACAACGACCGGACGACTTGTTTACATTCTGTGCATGTGTACGAGAGTGGAAACAACGACCGGACGACTTGTTTACATTCTGTGCATGTGTACGAGTGGAAACAACGACCGGACGACTTGTTTACATTCTGTGTATGTACACGAGAGTGGAAACAACGACCGGACGACTTGTTTACATTATGTGTATGTACACGAGAGTGGCAACAACGACCGGACGACTTGTTTCCATTCTGTGCATGTGTACGAGAGTGGCAACAACGACCGGACGACTTGTTTACATTCTGTGCATGTGTACGAGAGTGTAGTCCCTTGCATAACGAGAATGACGGTATAAAATTTGGGTCAAAGAATGACATATATCAAATGAAAGCTTGAGACGAGTACTTTTCAAAAAACTATGATATACCTCTGGCAAATCCAGCTTTCTATGTCAAAACTAGGGTCAAAGGTCAAATTTGTTATTTTTTAAATAATTTTTAATTAAATAATAAAAAATGTTTGCAAGTTTAATCATACACTTTTAGTTAGGTAAATGTATTATGTTTCTTCAAAAAAATTAAATTACCCATTTAGCCTTTTTTGACCATAATTGAGGTCAATTTCCTCAAAATGGGTTATTTTTTAAATTTTCTTCGATTTGTTGGCCAATATTCTTTATATCAACGTACTTACTCATAAATACGTTAAAATAAAAAGTTCTTATTGTTATTACATTGTTTGCACGGTATTCATTCAAAATGGCGGTCAAAGGTCAATAGGTAAGTGTCGTCAAACTAGGTCTAGTAACTAAAATATTACTTGTGGGTACTCTAAAGACGCAGAATTTTAACTGCAATTACAATAACGAATAATAATATCATGTTTTAATCGTAAGAGAATGTAATTATCATATAACTTATAAACAGCTTAAGATTGTTACTGAATTTCTAATTAATGTCCTCAGACATCAGGGTATTCTTAAATGGGTGTGCAACTGCAACAAAATACATTTTTAGAAAAGAGCATGACCATGCTGAGATACGTTATATGATAGTATGATATGATATCTGTCCTAGCTAGCAGTCACTGTCTAGTCGTCAAATTAATCAAAATTGAAGTCAAAATCACTCAAAATTGAAGTCGTCAGATTAATCACCTTCTGATTCACTGGAGTTCTCATGCTGGGTACCAATATTTGGACAGTCCTTCAGCTTACAAGCGTGGGTACACTTCAGCTGATTGGCCAAACACTCATAGGTCGGCATCTTGCAAACACGGCAACAGTTACAGGCTAAGAGATCCATAACGGTCAAAGGTACTGGAGTTCCAATCATCCACTCGTTGCTCAGATCTCCTTCTGCCGTGGTTTTCCATCCATAGCCACACAGATCAGGAACATCAGGGTTGGCTTCCAAGCAACGTATCAATAGATCGTGTTTGGTTGATAACTCACAGTCGCAGGATATGAAGCAGTAAGCAATCGTTACAAGGTGGTAGCTGATTAGACTTCATATCATCACACTTACTTCTAAAAAGCTCGTAGCGCAGCAGGTTGACGCATGACAGAGTCGTGGTCAAAGAGCAGAGTTTACAGACAAACTCTTCGAGTTTTTTTGATGAAATCGATATAAACTCTCCAGTCCTGACCCATCTTGCTTAGCTTGACACAGAAATGCGAGTTTTTTCTCATGATATTCAAAGTTCTCTTTTTCCCTTTACCACTGAATGAGCTCACTCAGGTTGGAACTCATGGTCGCCCCTACACCTATAGGTGCGCCCGTTGTTAACAAGGTAACAGTTTTATACATGTCATTTCCCATATAGAAAACATATCCATAGCAACATTGGGTGCCTTTAGGTGAAGTGGCCTACTATGAATTCCAACCTTTGTCACAACCAGTGCATGGAGGTCGGGGAGGGTATTACATACTTCGAATCCCAACGAACTCGCTAGTTTTTACACATCTTCGAAGTGTGTTTGATTTTTGGTAGTCAAGCGTCAACCAGCTGCCCTTCGAGCTTTTTAAAAGTAAATGTGATGATATTAAGTCTAATCAGCTACCACCTTGTAACTATTGTCTACTGCTTCAAATCCTGCGGCTGCGAGCTAACCAACAAACAGCGGTCTGGATACGTTGTTTGGACGCCAACCCTGATGTTCCTGATCCGCGTAGCTATGGATGGGAAACCACGGCAAAAGGAGATCTGAGCAACGATTGGATGATTGGAACTCCAGTACCTTTGGCCGTTATGGATCTCCTAGCCTGTAACTGTTGCCGTGTTTGCAAGATGCCGACATTGAGTGTTTCGCCAATCAATAAGTGTACCCACGCTTGTAAGCTGAAGGATTGTACAAATACCAGTACCAGTTCTTGTAGCCAGCATGAGAATTCCAGTGAGTCAGAAGGTGATTAATCTGACAACTTGGACAGTGACTGCTAAGGTAGATATAACATAATACAAGTATCATATCACGTATCTCAGCATGGTCATGCTCTTTTCTAAAAATGTATTTTGTTGCAGTTGCACACCCACTTAAGAATACCCTGATGTCTGAGGACATTAATTAGAAATTCAGTAACAATCTTAAGTTGTTTATAAGTTATATGATAATTACATTCTCTTACGATTAAAACATGATATTATTATTCGTTATTGTAATTGCAGCTAAAATTCTGCGTCTTTAGAGTACCCACAAGTAATATTTCAGTTACTAGACCTAGTTTGACGATACTTACCTATTGACCTTTGACCGCCATTTTGAATGAATACCGTGAAAACAATGTAATAACAATAAGAACTATTCATTTTAACGTATTTATGAGTAAGTACCTTGATATAATGAACATTGGTAAATAAATCGAAGAAAATGTTAGAAATTACCCATTTTGAGGAAATTGACCCCAATCAAGGTCAAAAAAGGTAAGTAGGTAATTTGATTTTTTTATTAATAAACTTTATACATTTATCTTACTTAAAAAGTATTTTTAAACTTGCAACCATTTTTCGTTATTTAATTAAAAATTATTTAAAAATTTACAAATTTGACCTTTGACCCTGGTTTTGACATAGAAAGCTGGATTTGCCAGAGGTATATCATGGTTTTTTGAAAAGTACTCGTCTCAAGCTTTCATTTGATATATGTCATCCTTTGACCCAAATTTTATACCGACCAGGCCTTTTTCGAGCGTTATGCAAAGGACTAGTGGAAACAACGACCGGACGACTTGTTTACATTCTGTGCATGTGTACGAGTGGAAACAACGACCGGACGACTTGTTTACATTCTGTGCATGTGTACGAGAGTGGAAACAACGACCGGACGACTTGTTTACATTCTGTGCATGTGTACGAGAGTGGAAACAACGACCGGACGACTTGTTAACATTCTCTGCATGTGTACGAGAGTGGCAACAACGACCCCACGACTTGTTTACATTCTCTGCATGTGTACGAGAGTGGCAACAACGACCCCACGACTTGTTTACATTCTCTGCATGTACTCACTCATGGCTTACTGCGCTCATAAGGTCTCAATTTATTCATATCTCATAATTAATACATTTTTCGTAGGAATACCCGTTATAGGGTGCACACCAGTTTTACCTGATGTGCCCCTCTTCAGGTGACTAACTAGGTTATTAGGGTGTTTGAATAGTGGGAAGGAATGTCCGAGGGCTGTTGGTAGGACTCAATCCCAGCATTCGCCTTTACGACTGGGGAAAACCTCGGAAAACCTTCATTCAAGACTGCCGGTGGCCGGAATCGAACCGGCGCGAATCAGTATCGCTTCTTACCGCTGAGCCACCTCTATCGGATAGCGCACCATGTATTAAGCAATAACATGTAATTGCAGGAGAGTTGGTAGAAAAGTTCACAGCTGGAAGCACAATTGGTAACTGAAACCGATACAGACAAATCAATTAAAATAATCCATTGAAACAAATTTAAAAAATATCTACAAAGGAAATTCACTAGTAAAAGTAGAATCATTGTTGTAAGGAAACACATTATAACAAACCTCGTTATAAAATTGTTATTATTATTAATTAACATTTTCTCCTTTTTGATAAACATCAATCAACTCAAATCCAGACCAATTCTTATTGAAATCATTGCCAATCGGCAATCACCTGAAACGTGTGCGCGCTTGTGTAGAGTAGGCTTATGCATCAGATTCACGTGACTAGGCCTATAGTGTAGCCTATAATAATGGTGGTAGTAATAATAAATGATGAAGCCGTGTTGATAGAAATCACAGCATCACAATATTTCTCCTCCCAACTGGACGAACGAACCTCGCGTGTTTTTATCTCTCAGCGATCTGACACAGAAACAAAAAGTGTTCACTTCCGATGTCACAGCCAGAGTGGAGATCCGGTACGTGTTTCCACGTGATTGGCAGTTGGTACGTGACGTGACGTGACGTGACGTGACGTGACGTGACGTGACGTGACGTGACGTGACATGACGTGAAGTGGGTCTCACACTCTCATTCAACCCGCAAGAACCAATGTTGTGTGACGATGTAGGGACGCACAACGATATAATGATAACTATCGATAATCGAAAAGATGACCGCAATATATCGATTGATCGATGATAAATTCACAAACATGTACGACGCCTAACCGAGCGCATAACGATATAGCAACATTCCTTGGACACATCTGACGTAACACTGTTGAGAGTAATCACATATGAGGCCCCAGGCACAGTTTTTTGGCGGGGACGATTTTCAGAATTGTTCTAGAGGGTCGTGATAACTTCTACCTAAGGTCCTTGCTAGTTTTCGATGAATTTGAGACGACGCTCTGGGTTCTAATTCCGGTCAACAAAAATACCCAGGATCTGGGTTCCAGTCCAGTTCTATTCTTGTACATCCCAGACGATGAACGCCGTCCTAATGTAAGACGAAGATCTGGGTTCGAACCCCGGCCAACAGCAAGCCCCAGCTCGAATGCCGGACATCCTACGACCTCGCCTGTCTGCAATACAAGCGTCTCTCATTGACATGTACATCACATCGGGCCAAGGAAGTGGCTGGGGAACCGTTACAGCCAGCGAGTCACCCTTACCAAATACAGCCGCACTACTCATAGAGAGTCCGGCCTTCCTCGTTGCTGACCGACCAACCGTTACCACAACATAACTTAGAAACCGAATGATAGCATCACTGGGAAGTGTCTGTATATTATGCAGCTCACTTCGAACGTCTTCTTTTTGCTTCAAACGAAACGGAAATTATATTTAATGAAGGAACTGATATAATAGTACCAATGAGTGGGTAAATCTGTACAATGTATTGCGAATAGCTTACGTAAAGGTCTCTCACACCAAGAAGTAAGATAGTGTCAGGGGAGTCAGGACCGCCCACAATTAGTTTCCAACTTAACAAGTGCGAATCACTAACGTTTTCCCGATTATCTAGTAAAATAAACCTTCTTGCACGTTTTCTTGTACGTTACCGTCAAAAAACTTACCGCAATCAAATTGTACTAGATAATCGGGAAAAACGTTAGTGATTCGTGTTTGTTAAGTTGAGAACGAAAAAGTAACTATCTGACTTCTTTGGGTACCGCGACTTTAGCAATAAATTGACTCATTACACATTACAACTGCACCATACCGTATAGCTTTGTGTATATAACTAATTAAGTAATAGCTTACAAACATGTGTGCACTAACTTGGCATCGAACCAGGGATCTTTTACATTGGAACCATAAGAATAATGAGCCCAACAAAGAATCATGCTTCGTAACTAATGTTTCGTTGTAATTATGAGTGTGTGCGGGGGGGGGGGAGGGGGGGGGGGGGGCAACTTAATCCACACATTTTATACCTGTACAACATGTATTTCAGACCGGGAGAATAATTTTTTAATAAAATAAATCCCGCGAACTGTAACTACCGTCATGAAAAGATAAAAATACACACAAAGTGCGTAAATTTTCGAGAGCGTCAGCTCTCTTCGTCAGTGCCCTAGCGTTTGAGGAAGAGAGCGGACGCTTTCGAAAATTTTACGCACTAAGTGAGTGTTTTTTTTTTCATGACCGTGGTTACTGTTCGTGTAGTGTTCTATTAAAAAATGTAACACGTTACTGGCTTTTCGTTTTTCCGACGTTTGTGCGGAAAGGAAAACAAGGGGGAATATTGTAAAATAATAAAATATGGTCGAGTAGATATAGTAATATAGGTAATGTCATAACTGGTCTTATTGCAGCTATAGATAGATTGTTGACATTGCTAGGTTGACAATAGCGACCTCATTAGTGTTGTCGTTTTATATCCCGTGTATGAACTGATTGTGATGCAATATGCCTTTGTACCAATGACAATGACATAGTCACGTGGTCAAGTATCATCATATGGTCACAGACACACGTAGCTTCCCTTCACATAAGTGTTTAAATTTTAAAATACATTTTTTATTTTACATATTTGTTTAGGGTATAAAGAATGTGCGCGTGAATGATTTTCACTTCCTTCAAGAAAATCCACGACTTTCGATTAAACGTCCTCTATGAAAATGATGTGAAACAATAGTGAATAGGAATGCGCGTGAATGATTTTTACTTCCTTCAAGAAAATCCACGACTTTCGATTAAACGTCCTCTATGAAAATGATGTGAAACAATAGTGAATAGGAATGCGCGTGAATGATTTTTACTTCCTTCAAGAAAATCCACGACTTTCGATTAAACGTCCTCTATGAAAATGATGTGAAACAATAGTGAATAGGAATGCGCGTGAATGATTTTTACTTCCTTCAAGAAAATGCACGACTTTGGTATTAAACTTCCTCTATAAAAATGATATGAAACAAGAATTACAGGTATAATTGTGTTTATCACTTGAATGTATCCCAAAGATCAACCTCATATATTCAAATCAGTCTTATTAGGGACAGGACGTGGTGAATGTCTTCAGTCACCGGAGGAGGAATAGCCCAGAGCAAACTCCTCATTGCCGAATGTATCCATGGCGATAAAATCTAGCTGCTTTAACGCCGTCGTGTCTAGCTGGGCCTTCAATTAACCAAACCAATACAAAACAAAACACCTTTAACCAACGCAGCGGAAGTGTGTAGTACACTTTTAGAACTCGTTCGAATGATAAGCCTAGTAGTAGCTAGACAGTTCGAGGTGAATGAATGAATGTCCGTGTCCGGCTCAGATGCATCCACCCCAAAAAACAGCGGTATGTGTTGCTTTCTCATTTGCCTGGATCAAGTCGTCTTGGCTGCAGCAACCCCCCATCACCTGAGAGGGGTCTTGTCTGGCTCCACACTCGCAGTCGACGTCTTCTCCCGTTGGCAAGAAGCCCCACTTCTCCAGGTTGGTCTGGCATCTAGAGACGCCTGTCCTAAGCCGGTTGAGCGATTTCCAAACGCCGTATGGTAAATCTTGTCCTGGCGCCAGTTCTTCCTTCGGCTCCATGATGGGTTCTTGAAGTTCTTTCTTCCATTTGGAGATTCGAGAATCTTCAGCTGTGCCCGCAAATGGCCTGGTTCTCCCCATGAAACTCGTCCGAGATTTGAGTCTCCGCCTTGGGGGTTGGTATCCAAACATTGGGTGTTCGAACTCGAGTTCGAGGTAAAGAAGCCAGACGAAATGCAGTCTACGTCCTCCCCACCCTCTTTTCCTCCCCTTTACGTTTTACTTGTCCCTTTCCTCCAAACAACCCCCGAGCCCCGACATCATATGACAAATTATCGAGTACACCAAAATATAACGGACATGGCGAACTCCAAGGCAAAGCAAGGTACAAACCTGCCCGTTGACGACGAGGAGCCCTGACCCGTGACAAATTACATTTATACCCAACGACTTATTTTCTAAACAGTCTAATCCTCGTCAAGAAAATAAATAATGATGCACATTTACTTGGTCGGCGGTTTTAATGACCTAAGAAGTGGAATGTTTTAGTGTTGCGTCCAGACAGCGATGACCTTCAAGCCACGCAGAGGTCTCGACAGCAAGTATAACGTTTTTACTAGGGCTGCCCAACGATAAAAAAAATCATATCGATATCGCGGATGTAATTATCGATATCGTATCGCGATATCGAATTTTTTAAACTCGGTATCGATATCGCCGATATCGTAATTTTTTTTTTCAAACCAGCCAGAGACCATTTATTATACCTAAACAATTTAGTATGAATAATTTAACGTCAAAATGTTTTAGGCCTACTATGTGCGTCAATTTGTGTGTTGTATTATTTAAAATGTATCCGCAAAACAGCGATATTGTGATTGGCATGACGTGACGTGAGTGTGACAGACTGGCAGAACGAGCGCGGGCGCAACAGACTCCCGGCCGGCAGGCAATGAGGTCGAGTAGGTACCAACGCGAATGTTGCAGTGTATGTATCACAAAGATGCAGAAGCACAACACCGCTAAACTTTTTTTTTTTACGATAGTTGACACTTGATCGATATCGCGAAACGTACGATATATTAATTCTATATCGATATCGAATTATTTTTCTATTATCGATATCGTATCGAATTATCGATATCGTTGGGCAGCCCTAGTTTTTACCCTCATCAGTCGCGAAGAATGAGTTTGCGATTAATTTCATCGCCGTAATCATAATCGTAATCGGGACCCTCCAATGCAGAAGGTCCCGGGTTCAAATCCCGGTTCAGGCAGAAGGTTTTTTAATTTCTAATATGGATTCAGTTCTTTTACTTAGGAATAAGTAAACGGTGACTTTGGAGCCGTCCCAGCAACGAAGCACTCAATAAATTCAAATTGGTTCTGAATCGGCCTTGTTGATTCTGGCATTTGTCCGCAGGTGCTCGCACTGGCCAATCACTGATTCATATGTTTCGTATTTGAAATATAGATCTTTGATTGGTTATCGCTCACTCGTCGATGGTGTTTGGAGCCTACAGGGTTGTTTTAGTCACTTTAAATTAAAGTCCCCCACTGCAAATCAGTTTAGTTACTGAGTGGGTAGACTCTAAATGTGAATTTATTTATTTTATTTATTTATTTTAATCATCGTGATCGTAATCGGGATCGAAGGATATCGTTAGAAATAAAATTTAGTGACAATTGAATTGATTTTAAATAGCTGCACATAATTGTCTATTACAACTGCAATATAACAATACACAACTTTATTCTTTTAGAAATGAAGAAGTTAGTATATCTAATCCTTTCACACCTATACGTCACATCCGTTGCATAAATGTGTTTTAAAATTACTTCCATGCACTTTCTAAGCCGCTTCTGGGTTATTATCGCTGTTACGCAAGGTGACTCTAACCAGAAGTAAATGCATTACATGGTTATCTATCCACATTTATACCCACTAGGATGTCTGCACTGCGAGTGTGCTAATAACAGTTCCTGATACCTAATATTATATGCAGTAATTCCAACCATTGTTTCATTATTTACTAAATATTTCTAATCATACATAATGATCAGGGGCGTAGCGAGGGGGGGTCAGAGTGGTCGACCCCCCCCCCCCCCCAACCCTCGAAATTGAAAAAGAGAAAACACGTATTGAATTCATAAATGTATTGTTATTATGAACCTTTCTAAACTTGTAGCTAACGGCTCAAAATTAAACATAGACCTACTATATAGTTAGGGCGACCGTTTGTCTCGTTTTTTAAGGACCTGTTCCGGCATGTTCACACAACTGTTCACGGGGACGCAGTTTTGTCCCGTTTTTTGTAAACATATCGATTTCACGTTGGTTCGTAGTGTAAAACACTAAACAAACTAATATTTGAATTTGATCATTCATCCAAAATAAACCTTCTTTGCTTGCTTGCTCAGATCTTTGCATAAAAATAGCCGCAAAAGTTTTAGCTGCCCCAGAACCCGTGCAGTTTGAAAAACTAAAGACACATACCACTAACCGGTAGCTACTCGGTCCCGCTTTTTCACTTTTAAAATATGGAGACCCCCCCCCCCCCCACCCCCGTTAAAGGTAGAATTGATCCCCCCCGAACCAAAATCCTGTCTACGTCCCTAATAATGAATGAATAGGGGTTGGTAGAAAAGAGCGCAGCAATATCTTCAATTTAATTACTATAGAGACCCCCCCCCCCCCGTTAAAGGTAGAATTGATCCCCCCCGAACCAAAATCTTGGCTATACCCCTAATAATGAATGATTAGGGGTTAGTAGAAAAGAGCACAGCAATATAACTTCAATTGAATAATTTAATTACCAGTTTAGCATTGTCCCTACAAGACATGTTTCGCTCGTTGCTTCTACCAACCTGTGAAGATACAACTACAGTGGTCGTATTCTAAAAACAATGCGTAATTTAAATGCTGCTGTCAAAAAAGTGAAACGTTGAAACAATACTCGTTGTCAAAAGAAATATATTATGATGAATTGACATCGCATTAGATTACTTTGTTCTCTACACAATGAACAACACTGCCGTTCTCTTGTGTGCAGCATATATATAAGCATAGGCAATAAATAGGTTTTCTAAGGAAATCTGGCCAGAAGCCCTGCCCTATTCTGTAACGTGTTATTGTTCATCCCAAAATGAATTCTACCCGTATTCGGTCTTGTTTACATCAATATAGCATTACATTACATTTATCATAACAAGTTTTATTAAGGATTTTGTGTTTAAAGTCACGGATCGCTTTTACTCTAAATGTACTGTTAATGTTCATAATAATTTAATTTCTAGTCTAGGAGACTACAGTCTAGATTCTCTTAAATATTATAAAAGGTACAAACATAAACGTACGAAACATATTTTACTTTAATTCTGTCATTTTGTTCAATGTTACTAAAGCCAATTTCATTTCAAGAGAGTACCTGCTATAATAATTTGTGATCACATATTTAATTAAGCTTAGTCTTATTCTGTTCCGAAGAAGTTTTTTTTTCAACTTTTTTTCCTCACGTTATATATGTATTGTCTTTTCGAATTGCCAACCCTTATGCTTTTGTCTTAATTTATGTAAAATTGTTAAAAGTTATCCACTTGGGAAATTTTATGAAGAATGTATGTAATCCTGCTTCTTTATAATTTAAGAAATTGTGTTTCTCTCATAACAAGTTCGAATTCAGGCAGAATTCGTTTCGTGATTCACAACAAAAAGTTACAAAACCAACCTTAGATCCTTATCAAGGCGTACTACCCCTTTCATGCGCGCTAATTCAACGAAAATCAACATATTCCCGACGTTATTTCACACAATCGTATCGTAAATGCAGTCTTCTGCTGAGTAGAGTGTACAAGCCTAATTAGCCACGCCCACCGTTCCAGGTAACCAACGGAAGGTCGTAAATTATCCCTTATCGACCTGTTTCAATTAAATGGCAGTCGCGTATCCAGGAATTCACAATTGTGGGTGGGGGGGGGGGGGGGGGGGGTGGTCGAATATACAAAGGTGGTAGGGGTTTGAGGCGAAAGCTTCAGCGAAGGCGAGTTTTTTTCAATACACCTGTAAACACGTTTCAGACCGGACAATATCATAAAGTAGGTTTGAGGATGTAAGAACGATTACAAATACAATTAAATATAATAAACACTACTTTTAAATAGTAAATATTGTCAATTAAATACAGAAATATATCAAGTTTCCTCCTCCCTTCTCATTTCCACCCAATTTTCTCCGTTCATTTTTTTGTGCTTAGGGGAGGTTTGAACACCATAACCCCCCCCCCCCCCACCCCCCTTGGATACGTCACTGTTAGATGGTAGGAACTACAGAAGTATAGATCTCTCACAACAAGAAGTAAGATAGTATCAGGACCGCCCACATTTAGTTTCCAACAAGCGCGAATCACTGACGGCTTTTCCCGATTATCTAGAACAATTTGGTTGCGGTAAGATTTTTGACGGTAACGCACAAGAAAACGTGCAAGCAGGTTTCCGTCAGAAAACTTAACGCAACCAAATTGTACTAGATAATCGGGAAAAACGTTAGTGATCCGCGTTGGAAACTAAATGTGGGCGGTCCTGACTCCCCTGACACTATCTTACTTCTTGGTGTATTGGACTCGGCTGTGTCGTAAGCATGAGTATACCTGGGTCGTGCCAGCTGAGCGTATGGGAACATATCTATTGAGCGAAAATTTAAGTACGCGAATCGTCTATTGCGCGAAAGCTCTAGTCCGCGAATAGTCTAATGCGCGAATGCTCTAATCCGCGAAAACTCTAGACCGCGAAAACTCTAGTCCGCGAAAACTCTAGTCCGCGAAAAATATATTGAGCGAAAAATTAAATGCGCGAATCTTCTAGTCCGCGAATACTTTAGTGCGCGAATGATCTAATGCGCGAAAACTCTAGTCAGCGAAAACTCTAGTCCGCGAATAGTCTACTGCGCGAAAAATATACCGAGCGAAGAATTAAACTAGCGAATAGTCTATTGAGCGAATGTTCTAATACGCGAATAGCCTAATAAGCGAAAACTCTAGTCCGCGAAACCTCTAGTCCGCGAAAGCTCTAGTCCGCGAAACCGGTCCCAACCACTACGTTCCAAAAACATCGCCTGACTAGTGCAGGCCACCCTGGATGGTAGGCGATACGCTACACACCGGAGCATTGCTAGTTGTGTGGATGCAGGCGTCTTCTTCAGTTCGCGAGGTTCTGACACGGGAGGACGCTGGTTCGATACCCACCACCGGCTATCCTGACAAAGTCTTTCAAGGAGTTTTTCCGAGGTTTTTCTCCGTCATAAAGACAATGTCGGGTTTGAGTCATACTAACAGCCCTTGGACAACCCTCCCCACGCATCCAATACCACAATAAATTGTTAGTAACCTGAATATGGGCAAGTTGTCTCTGGGCGGTTTCCTACTAAAAATTATTACATTATTATTATAAACATTTAAAAAACAGAAAGATGATGGTATAATTAAATTCAAAATTGACAGGAATGGCATTATGTGTTTGACTATATTTATATGTTTGGTGGATAAAGTGTGGCATCCAGGGCTTGACTTTGGCAATAGGCCTACATTCACGGCATATCAGCACAACAAATTCATATCAAATGACTGAACTTCTTTTAGTTTTTCACGCTTCATACGATCGAACAACGGTGGTTATATTTGGACGTTAATCCGTTCAGATAACAGAATGTATTCAAATAAAATTGACATGTGAAACAACTGGCGTAGAGGAAGGCTCCACCCCCGCCCCCCCTCCAAACGAACCAACTAAACTCGTGAACATTTTATGTTAATGCAACTAATAGCATTCAGCATTATTTTAAAGCATAATGGTATCAGTTCTAGCATACAGTAATTATTCTAAATGCAAATCTTATTACTGTAAAGGCATTTTACTGCCTCAATCTAAGGTAATTTTACTAAATTATCCAATCCCTTTTCTTTAGTGTAGTAAATACCAATTCGCCTGACACCCCTACCCCCCTCTGAATTAAATCCTGCGTGCGGTAATGATGGAAAATTAAATTACTTCTACTATTAAGTAAAGTTTAAACGATAAAGGCATGCCCTATTGATGACAAATTATCCTAGAAATATTTTGGAATCAGACACTAAACAGAACATGGATAACTGAGTTTCAAGTTGATTTGATAGTTTCAAATTCAGTACCGAGGGAGAGAGAACACGATGATTGAACTTAGTTTCCGTTTTCGATACACTCACAGCCACTAAAGCACGTTATAAATTATTCAATACTGGTAGGTAATTTTTTATATGTCGCATGGGCTCCTCATATTCTGCACTACGCTACTGTGTGAAAATAATGCATTTATTCGTAAATGGCGGATGTAACCCCTGGATGGTAGGCGATACGCTACACAGCGGAGCATTGCTAGTTGTGTGGATGCAGGCGTCTTCTTCAGTTGGGGTGTATATGGGGATGACAATGTTCGCTTCAGCCTCATCGTGACGACCATGATTATGTTTTACTTAATCAATAAAATATATGAGATAGCAATGTGTAAATATTAAATTCATTATATATGCTCACGTTAAGTGAAGACAATGGACTTATGAAATATGTTGTTGCATTTTATTTTGTTCAAGTGATATTTGGGCTTTACGCTCATATTTTGGCCACGAGGGTAGTCGAGACGGTGCTTGGGTAATTACAAATATGAAAAACGCCACTTGGCATCCATACCCAAGCCAGGATTCGAACTTGGAAAGCAACAACCGCGGTTTAATAGAATCACGCGTCACGCCAAACGCTGGCTTGTTATTTAAACCATAACCCCTGATTGTAGGCTGAAATGTGAATAATAAACTTACAATAACGTGCTCGAAAGTGAATATAATCCATAATAGAACTCCAGTTCGTCCAACGTATAGACAACTAGATAAAATAACTTTAAATTATTGTGCCAAGAAGAAGTGGTTGTTATTTGCGTTCTGACATAAAACCTACCCATACCCATATGGATACGTACACTCCCGTTGCATGCACTGTCTTACCTTTACGTTCATTACACACAACGAAATAGTGTGACATGCGTCGTTTTCGTTACAATATTCTCTTGAGAATTACTTGAGAATTGAGAATCACAACAAAATTGTAGTATTTTGATATTACTATTAACAAGCAGAAGGTGACTGTTACTATCCACGATTTACTTTACGTATGGTGTACATACAAATTATGACATGTTTGTTTATAGCCAACTTCAGTTTTATGGATAATCTACGGATATAGCAATTCTAATATAAGTATGCCCTGACTTGACATCGAACACAGATCTGCGGCATTGCGTACGCCATTGCTCTTCCCACTTGAGCTACCGGGACGACATAAACTAACTTCTATTAAATTGATTAATTTGTTGTTGTATTGTTGACACATCGAACAGTGGACTGCATATACCGCAAAAATGTTTTACGTTTTGTAATTATATTTTAAAGTAAAAATTAATATATTCTCTTTGTATATACTCTCGATTCGTAATATCCTCGAATACAATAATCATATAAGCAAGTTGTGTTTGTTAAATTTTATCTTATTGGTAATCTACTTTGAAGAAATGTCATGTGTTTCATCACTTGTAAAAAAGAAGTAGAACACTTCAGATTAATTGGATGATTGATATAATTTAATTAAATAAAAATACAAAATTTGTATTTTTATTTAAGTAAATACATTTAATGTGTTCATATTTACGAAGTTTTCAACTAATTTAGTAGAAGATGAAAATTAAAAAAAGAGGAAAATTCCCTTTTAAATACGTATTAACATTTGTTTATTGATAATTCGCCAAGACTAATGCCGTGTATAGTGGGGAAGGGGCTTGGGGGCTTCAGCCGAGTCAATTCCCCCTTAGCCTCCCCTGAAATCCCGTCGTTTAATTAAATTATTACATTTTAATATAATTAAATAAACATATGATCACAACCATTTTTTATATACCAACCACTAACCATTTTTAATATATAATATTAATTTGTAAAGTACAAGACCAACCCTCATTTAAACCTTGGACAAATTTGGAAGGTGACGATATTTCGGGTCTTCTTACATTTTTTTTTTTTTTTACCACCAGTGAAAATCGCGACGATGAGTGAGTGCTTAATTTATGAAGAAGCATTCATGTCATGGTTAACATGCGCTACACAGGATTCAAATCTGAATGCCAGAACCGCGGTTTACTACTCTAACGACAAGCCGTCAATGACCGCCTATCGTTGGCTTTGGTTCATTTTACATGCATATGATTTACCATGAAAAAGCATAGTAATATTATCTGAATATTTTAACTCCAAGTAATGTGCGCGTGGTAAATTAAAGGTTGCTCTTCTTGTGTTATTAATACATAATCGAAATAATCAAATCACTTACCGATACCTTACATATTCATAACAAAAATATGCTGTCTGCGCTGTGTATTATACCGAAATGGACGTAAGCGCAAATTTGTTATAACTAGAGTTTTTGTATGTGTCGTTTATCTTGATTTATTATTACCATTAATAATTCGTGAAGCAATAAGAACCTGGAATACACGAATATTACTTTTAATATTACTGAATAGAATAGACATTAAATAAATAAATAAAATAAAATGTGTAAACCAATTGGGTGTGATAACGTGAACATGCTGCTTGTGTGGAGACATCATTGTAAATAAATCACTGTATTGTTAACCTACATCAGTATAAGAATACTTATTACTACCTAGTAAAGTTACGGTGAAAACTAAAATACTGGGAGATTGAGATATCTATTTTCTCCACATCTAAATAATACTTGTGTCAATTGTGATTGAGTGACAACGTCATTTGACGTTATCAGGAGTGGACCACCTGACAGCACAAAATGTATAATACGTGATATATATACGCAAACAGGTAACATTAACAAGCAACCGCTCGCAATCGGTGATGATGACGGGGCGATGGTGAGGGGGGGGAAGGGGGGGTGACCCTTGGCGGCACGGTAGGCTAAGCGCAAGAACGGCACATCAATATTCTTGGCAGGCGGTCTGAGTCGAACGTTTTCAGGTCCGACAATATACACAGTATACCTGACCGCAGATATCCTGCTGCGCCTTAATGCAAAGAAAACTCTAATGCGCGAAAGTTCTATTGCGCGAAAACTCTAGTCCGCGAAAACTCTAGTGCGCGAATAGCCTATTGCGCGAAATTTCTAGTAAGCGAAACCTTAGGTGCGCGAAGAGTCTAGTCCGCGAACACCTTAATGCGCGAAAAATCTGTTGCGCGAAAACTCTAGTCCGCGAAAACTCTAGTGCGCGAATAGCCTATTGCGCGAAATTTCCAGTAAGCGAAACCTTAAGTGCGCGAAAAGTCTAGTGCGCGAAATATCTAGTTAGCGAATCTTCTAATGCGCGAATACTCTAGTGAGCGAAAGTTCTATTGCGCGAATGATCGGGTGCGCGAATTTCGCTAACTAGAACTTTCGCGCACTTAAATTTTCGCTCAATAGCTATGCAGCCGAGCGTATAAGGTGGCGACTACTGACTGACCATGCGAGGTCATGTCAGGTCGCGGCCGTACAACGTCTTCACTCCTCACTCCTCACAGCCTTGGGCCGGGTCAGATGCAACTTACACTCACATAAGCAACAGTAAACAGGTGCACTGAGTGGAATGTATCATGAACGAACATCGATTTTATAAAATGTAAGAGTGACACGTAGATAAATATCGCGTTAAATCCTGGGATTTTTCGTGAGTCGATATTTGGATGAGATATGTAAGAGTAACTCAATAGTAATCAATAATCATATATCGGATACAAAATAAATGTAGAAGCCTCTACTTACTTATGTCGCATACTGTACGTACACTTCATATTGTTACTTTCTTCAAATGAAATTAAACAAACATGTTTATACACATTTTTTACTGTCCATAAATACAGCTGTAACTTAATCATCATCCAAAACTTGATTTAATAAAAGTTATACTAACTGTGGCGAATCTTGCTCGACGGGAACTTCCAAACTCTTCCGGACACAATTCCGAAGTGTTTAAAGGAATAGTCAGATGAAGAACTAAAAAATCACCAATTAGTCATTAGTCCATGAAATTCAGTTATGTGTAAAATACAATTGATATAGGTTGCTTCAATGCAAGAAAAAAAATAGTGAACAATTAGCTATTCTACTAGATTCCCTTCGGCAGCTCTTGCTGCATTTTTCTTCTAAAGCGTAGTGTAACTGTATCGGTTCTGAGGTCGCTGGCGCCTTCCCGATAGACAGAGGACTCATTGTGTTACACGAGACCAGCCGTGTGTTATACGAGACCAGCCCGCGCTCCGCGAAACGCTCGGCGACTGCGGACAGTACCGCTCAAAACAGATTGCAACTTTTTCTACACATCATGTCACAAAAAAATTAATTGCAGGGTATGTAGTAGAAGTAAACGTTCGTACTAAGAAGCATGTTATCGGTAGAGAAACGATGCACATTAAACCTCCTGATCGATTTTTGATCAGTGCCCTATTTTAGCGGTGGTTTTACTTTCTCAAGGCAACATTATTTTTATATGGGAATTACCATGAGAAAAGTTGCTCGGTGCTACTTGGTAGCACCAAACCAAATAATCGCGTTTTCTTTAATTTTTTAATCGCCTGCTTTTAAAGTATGGTATCTTTTAGTCATGTTTTTTATATTTAAAGGTGGACATCTACAAATGGTAGTTCTTTAGTTTTTCACCCGACTATCCCTTTAACGAAAAGTGCGCGAGAGGTTATTATAGATACTATAGAAGCGGTCGGTACTCTGCTGTCAAAAGAATATCAAAAACATGTTTTAATGTATAATGTAACGGAGTTAACCCAGAAACTGAAGGTAATGTTTCGGCGACCCAAAAATATATGTTTTTGGAAAGGGGAAATTACTAACAGTACAATTCAATTTTTGCGGGCACACGGTATAATTTGGCGTCTCGATCATATTATTTCACTAATTTGAATTCGCAATAAGTATAGATTTATTTTCCATTGGTCCGGTCGGCGAACACGTGCTTCTCTATCAATGACCTCTTTACAAAAATCAGCGAACTTCAGTATCATTTTCTCTCCAATAGGATCTTCATTTGCCGCTATATGGAAGCGGCGAGGAGGGGGTGGAGCGGGGGGCTGCAATATCTGAAAAGTGCCTGTGGCCAAACTAAGGAAAGCGCCCACACTGGTTTTGGTTTATTATTTCGCGAGAAATTTAAAAAAGATAAAAACAATTCTAAAAAAATATTTTATTTTTATTTTTGAAAATTGCAAAAGTATTTATGTTATATCAGCTATGAATTATATATATTATTTTACTTATCGTTGGTAACTGTCGTTTGGGGTGAGTGTTATTTCGACCGTTGCAAACATCATTAGGTAAAGCAAATCATTTCGGAACGTTATCGGTAAAGTTGTTAACACTTTTACCACTTTCGAAGTATACGACATGGGGAGCAAAGTTCGCGCAAACAGTAGAACAAACGTTGAGTAAAAACGTAAATAATTACGTGATATAATGGTCTTAATAAAGTGTAATAAGTGTGCGTGTGTGTACGTATAAGTGTTAAGTGTATTATACTTAGAAAACAGGACCGCGAATTGGTTGTCAAACAAAGGGAGACGGTATTCCGTGGGACATGAGCGTGGGATTGTCAAGTTCCATCCCAACTATACTCTTTAGTCGTAGCCATCTTTACAATGTGGTCGCGTCGGTGTACAACGCAAAAACAAGTCGCGAATGAGTAAACAATATTCTATAAAACTCTGAGCCCGTCTCCCCACAAACTACAAACAATAAGTACAAAGATACTATAACTCTTTCTCGTGGCAGTGGTGTAGCAGTTTTACGGAGGGTGTAGAGGAATTGCCCCCTCCTCCCCCCCCCCCCCACAAGAATCATCCCCCCCCCCCCCCGCCGCAATCAAATTTTATGTTTTTTAATTTAGTTTTAAGCGTTTTTTAGAGGAGCACACGTTGTCTGTTGAATGGAATAGTTGATAACAGATTATTTGAGGATATTGTTGGTAAAGCCTGTCCGCTCATAGTAGAAACGAAACGTTTAGAGCTAATGGCCCATTTTTGTGTATTGAACCAATAATCGGCATGTAAACCAAGATTTACAAGAAAAACACGGTTGCCAATTTTATAATAACGGAAAACGAAAGAATGTCACCCTTTGAAAGAAAACGAATTACAGGGAAATGACACCAGCGCGTTACCTGTTGGCCCTTTAAGCCCTTACACGGTCAATAGTGTCAGGGGAGTCAGGACCGCCCACAATTAGTTTCCAGCTTAACAAGTGCGAATCACTAACGTTTTTCCCGATTATCTAGTACAATTTGGTTGGTTAAGTTTTTTGACGGAAACCTGCTTGCACGTTTTCTTGTATGTTACCGTCACAAAACATACCGCAACCAAATTCTACTAGATAGTCGGGAGAAACGTCAGTGATTCGCGCTTGTTAAGTTGGAAACTAAATGTGGGCGGTCCGGATACTATCTTACTTCTTGCTGTGAGAGACCTATAGCTAGCTCTAAACGTTTCGTTTCTACTATGAGCGGACAGACTTTATACAGTGTTGCACAAATACTCGTTGTCTGGATCGAAGGAACTAAACGGCTGAGACAGTTCCCGTGACTTGGAATGTGCGATGCATTATAAGACCGTTGGAATGTCCGTGTCCATGTAGGGTCTGCTTTTCAATTAGTTCCAGACCTAGAAGAAGCACCGAGACTGTTGCACCGAGTCTTGGAATACATGTTATATAGAACGTATGTCTCGATTTGTTTGTTTTTCGCGAGGCGCGATGAAACGAAAAGTGTTATTTGATGCGTTACGTCGTTTTTATTCACATCTCAGTCAATACAATAGGAATTGAAATCAAATCGCGAAATAAAAAGGATTCTGTGAATAAAACGAATTTTGGCTTTTTCCCGCGAAATAAAAATATTTGGAGTCCAAAATACGAAATAACAACCAATTCGGCATACTTGCAATATTCAAATGGATATATTCCAGCAGTGGCGTGCGGTGAGGGGAAGCAAGGGAAGCAATGCTTCCCCCTATCATCCTAATGCCACCATAATATCGTTTTTCTAAGTGCTGTTTTAATTTATTCCCATTCAAAATCCACTCATTTGTTAATATTTGTTCCCACATTTATTTTATAATTGATATATTCTGCTCTACCTGTGGTTCCCCTAAATGAACAAGGTTCAAAAATGGTTTTCTGTCGTGAAACACATTAGCTTAACAGCTAACAGACCGTAGAAGCAGTGGTTCTCCTTGGATTTGCGGCAGATAGCTTTCAAGATACCCCAATAGACTGGGTGGAGCATATACGCAGTTTTTAAATGGGACGAAAAGCAGTGCGTCGGAGGGTCGGGTCTGACCGCAAAAAGGATAGAGCAGTCATTGAGAAAAGGAATAATGAAATCAACCGTAATGCATAAAGGCGCGTCTCCACTGCGTCGGCAAAAGCCGCTCGGCCTGGCTGCGCGGCTTTTGCCGACGCAGTGGAGACGTGTCCGTCGGCCAGGCCGAGCGGCCTAAAAAGCCGATCGGCAGGCCGAATCGTTTCCCGACTAATGTCGGTAAATATCAAAGGAAATCGTGCCGAATGCCTCGTCGAGCTCAAGGAACCAATCAGGGTGGTATGGTGGAAGGGGTAGATTTGAACGCGCGCAACTTAAAATATAAACCCAACATTGTCTATCAATGGGTCCAACTGCCACCCCCAGTGCATGCATTGTCATTGTTACACCTAGGGGCGCCCATTGTTACCAAGGTAACAATTGTTTGCATGTTATTTCCCATAAACAAAACAAATCCATAGCAACAATGGGTGCCCCTAGGTGTAGAGGCCGACTATGAATTATACACATGCACACATGCAGTTGTAGTGAAGTACACCTGAAGTTGAAGTTTGTATCCTGTTTACCGATTTTGGGACCAATTGAATCCAATTAATATTGGAAATCACAACTTGACGTTCTAAAAAAGTGTATATAAACCCCATTGCACCTATATATTTGAGGATTAACAGATCAATATCAGACATTTATTAGATCACTTGCACTGTATCTGTCCCTACTGCGGAAACTCGGGTGACCAAAAAGCGTGGTTTACGGCGTTTTTTATTTGCTGCAACAAAAATGCTACTGAGGCTATGAGTAAGTCTCGTTGTCATACATTTTCTCTAGTACCTACTGCCGAACGCAGTGGAGACGGTCAAGCCATTCGGCTTTAGTCGCGCGGCTTTTGCCACGCGGCCAGGCCGATCGGCCAAGCCGACGCAGCCGTGTCAGTTCTTCAGATCGTTGTATAACGCTTTTGTCGCAAACTAATTTGTGTGAAAAAAAAAACAATTATTTATTTATTTTATTTATTTTATTTATTTATTTAATATCTATCCTATTCAGTTATAAAAATGTATTTACAAAGGAGGACCTTAAATAAAACTAAGCTGTGCAAACAATTAATAATAATGAAATCATAAATAACAATAAAAAAAAAAAAAAAACTACTGAACTATATAAAATATAATCAAGAACAAGATAAAATAATTGAGAAATTAAATAAAACCAAATGTAGTATAAATTCAACATAATATTAATAATAAAAATAGAAATATGCAAATAAGAAAGAACATGAAACAAAAAAATTGTGGGAATTTGAAGTTGGTACGACCATACACCGGAAATATGTGACCAAACTCTGAAGACCTCTGACGGGGGTGATAAGCCCCAGTCCCTTTCGCAAGTTTGGCAAATTTGATAAATTTGTTTTGCTTCCTCTCGTACATACCTCACCGCACGCCACTGTATTCCAGTGACATTTTACATTAAAATGGAAATATTTAAACAAGATTCCTTGACTTGCGCGAAGTTAAATGACTCCTATAATTTGGCATTCACGATGTAAACATAATGCTTATATATTAGGCCTAGGCAAAAATGATATCTATAATAGGCTTAAATAGAATTAAAAATAATCATTATTTGAGTTGAATGCATGCATATTACTGATTATTTCATTGTTTTGCAGTGCGAGGAATGCAAAAACAAAATAAAAACATATGACCACCACTTTTAGCATTTTTTAAAACGAAAATTGAGGAAAAGTAACAATATTTTCAAACACCTCAAGCGATAAAGATATATCTTGTTGCACAGTAAAGCAAAGCGACCATTTTGGTGGCGAACCTTTATGTGATTGATTAGATACCTCACAAGTCATGTTGTTACAGCAGTCGCATTAAATGAGCATTACAATTGATGGGGGTTATTGAGCTGTCGTTTTGCATATTAGATTAATAACAGGGTCGACTAATAGTTCCTCATTGAAATTACTGTTTCTTATCATGTGTGCCCTGTATACGTGTCACATGCAGCTACAGTGCAATGTCTATACAGTTACAGCCATCCGATAGAGGTGGCTCAGCGGTAAGACGCGAGACTCTAATTCGGGAGGTCGCCGGTTCGATTCCGGTCACCGGCAGTCCTGACTGAAGGTTTTTCCGAGGTTTTCCTCAGTCGTAAAGGCAAGTGCTGGATTGAGTCCTACTAATAGCCCTCGGACATTCCTTCTCAGCTATCCAAACACTCAAATAATCTAGTTGTCACCTGAAGAGGGGCACATCAGTTAAAGCTGGTGTGCACCCTATAACGGGTATTCCTACGACAAATTATTATTATTATCCTGTGTTAGGACATACTGACTTCTCATAACACCAATAAACCAGTGCATTATTGCAACAACTTTGATGTCTTCAGTTCCTGTGTAATACCTCTGAATGACTGATAAACTGCAAGTAGGAAATTTCCCTCGACTTATCTTTTGGTTGTGTAAGCATTAATTTGTTACGTTCTTTGCTGATTTTTATCGTTACTATGCTCATTTTATAGGGCAATTACTCGTAGCTTTCATCCATTGCGAATAACGTAGAACGTCTTATATTATGAAACAGTCTACATTGACGTAGCCACGATGTCAAACAGTGAAGAAAAAGAAGTGAAGTTAAAGAGGGTGGGCACCATAAAACTTTTAATAAACTTGAACTTGGTTTCCGGGTATAGCCGCGTCGATTATTGCTAAAAAGCTGACGTTTCGGGCAGGTTACACCGCCCATTTTCAGAGATAAAACTTGAAGGAAGTCACAGAATGAAACCTACTCGGTCCAGCTCCAGTCTGTGACTGTGACAAGCACATAAGACTATACTAGTAGTTTGATTTTGCATCCAAAGAACAAAGAATTCTATTGGTTTGCTCAAGAGACGGAAAAACCCCGAGATTTTAGAACTGATCTACGTTTTACAGCAAAAGGTACCACAAGTACCACCATGGTGCCTCTTTAGAGGGAGGAACCACGAGGTACCAATATGCGCAATGCTATGATAATGAACGTGTAACATGTAGGGTATTGCGAACGACGGGTATTGATTGATATAGGACGTCTTATGACTTGTCTCTTATGACTTGTCTTATGATTTGTTTCTTATGACCTGTGCCATGACTTGTGTCTTATGACTTGTGTTTCATGACTTATTTCTTATGACTTGTGTCTTATGACTTAGCGATACCAATCGACATAATAAATGTTCACATTTTCATATAGGCTATAGCTTATCAACTATGATTGGAGCTTTTATAAGAGAATGTTGCTGTGAGTGTAGAAATTAAACGACTATCTCTAAACTATTTACAAGTGGTCAGTCTACATAATGTGTGACTATGCACTCTCTATTGTCTTATGAAAAGGTCATATTCCAAAATAACTTACTGAACATGTAGCAAAGCAATGCTATAGAGACATTGCCATTTCCTAAAGTCGCGGTACCCAAAGAAGTCAGATAGTTACTTTTTCGTTCTAAACTTAACAAGCGCGAATCACTAACGTTTTTCCCGATCATCTATAGTACAATTTGGTTGCGGTAACTTTTTTGACGGTAACGCACAAGATAACGTGCAATCAGGTTTCCGTCAAAAAACTTAACGAAACCAAATTGTACTAGATAATCGGGGGGAAAAACGTAAGTGATTCGCACTTGTTAAGTTGGAAACTAATTGTGGGTGGTCCTGACTCCCCTGACACTATCTTACTTCTTGGTGTGAGAGACCTTTACTACATTCCTAGCAAAGAGGCACTCAATAAATTCAAAGTTGTTCTGAATCGGCCTTGTTGATTCTGGCATTTGTCCGCAGGTGTTCGCACCGTCCAATCACTGATTCATATGTTTCGTATTTGAAATATCGATCTTTGATTGGTTATCGCTCACTCGTCGATGGTGTTCGAAGCCTTCAGGGTTGGTTTAGTCACTTTAAATTAAAGTCCCCCACTGCAAATCAGTTTAGTTACTGAGTGGGTAGACTCTAAATGTGAATTTATTTATTTATTATTCATTCTTCCCTCAAAAAACGCTCTAACTGTTGTTATTTATGTAACATATATTATTTCTGCATACATTAAACTCACATAAACATATTTGATGATCTAACATAATCGTAAAAGTGACGCAATCGAATACATTCCTCGTAATACCTGCCTACGCATGCACTCATACATCCAGCGACCAGTATAGTGTTATATTATTATGCCATAAGCCATCGAGCGCAGAGAAAGTCCAACTGTTGGTTGTATAGACAGACGCTATACACATCTCGGCATCAGTGCTTTCACTCTCACTAGTCTGTGTCTGTGCTGGTGAGGTGTGAGGACAGTATTTTAGTCTGCGTGTAGCTGCTTTAATTACATACTCTTGGTGTGACAGTGCGTGTGGTGCAGATAGCGTCGAACCGGCGGTCTTTGAGTTCCGCGTTTTTTTCTTTTTATTTAAATAACAAGCGCGTTAGTGCGAATAATCTGTGCGAATATTTTGTGCTTACAAGTTTTGTACCGGACAAAAAAATTTTGATTTCGAGCGCTAGCGAAATCACGTAATAGTGATCATAAGTGTTCTTACTTCCTTGTATGGTAGATAATTTGAATTGCAGATAACAAGTATAGATATTGCCGCTGGTATTAATTTCCTTGAGTTAGTCTATCGTACTCTGCGTATATTGTGCTTCCCAGTTTAGTACCGGACAAAATAAAGTTTGGTTTCGAGCATATAACGAAGTCAAGTGATAGTGATCAATTTATAGTGTTCCTACTTCTTTGCATTGTAGATAATTTGAATTACAGCAAGTGGATATTGCCGTTGGCTTGTGACATAATTTTCTTGAGTAAGTCGATCGTACACTGGATATTCGCGTTCATAATCGCGTCCTAAATATTATTCTCAAAGACCTACTAAAGGTTTACTCAGTGTTGTCTCACACTTTCTACCATAGTGATTTTGAAATAGATCAATACTTATCGATTATATAAGCGAGATTTTGAGGACTAACAAAGACAGACACATTTCGGTAAATATCCCGTGATATTTTTACTCATCGACTTTTGCACTTTAAACTGTAGCTTAGTAACGCAATAACGTTAGCGCACTTCCGCAAGCTTGTGTAGATACTTCAAGTCAGTGATTATTGTCGAAGTGTCGCGATGTTGTGGCCGGTACTCCTCAACTATCTGAGTCTCACCGAGGGAACAGACGATGTCTCCGTCCCGCAACCACAACACCCCGGTAACGGCAACATGGCCGTCTTCATGGCCATGTTCCTCGTGTGCTGCATCGAGGTGGTCATTGTCAAGATCATCACCGGGGAGAACGAGGAGGAGGATCCCACCACGACGGTACTCCCCGAGCAGAGGGACGCCGATCACGTGGGGCAGTACGCGGCGGCATACGGCCGATAGCAACAGGTAGCGGACCTCCTTAGAGTTATGTGAGCCTGATACCACGACGGTACTCCCCGAACTGAGGGGCGCCGATCACGTGGGACAGTACGCGGCGGCATACGGCCGATAGCAACAGGTAGCGGACCTCCTTAGAGTTATGTAAGCCTGATACATGACGGCGGCATACAGCCGATAGCAACGGGTAGCGGACCTCTTTAGAGTTATGTAAGCCTGATACACGATGGTACTGCCCGAGCAGAGGGGCGCCGATCACGTGGGGCAGTACGCGGCGGCATACGGCCGATAGCAACAGGTAGCGGACCTCTTTAGAGTTATGTAAGCCTGATACACGATGGTACTGCCCGAGCAGAAAGGCGCCGATCACGTGGGGCAGTACGCGGCGGCATACGGCCGATAGCAACAGGTAGCGGACCTCTTTAGAGTTATGTAAGCCTGATACACGATAGTACTGCCCGAGCAGAGGGGCGCCGATCACGTGGGACAGTACGCGGCGGCATACGGCCGATAGCAACAGGTAGCGCACCTCCTTAGAGTTATGTGAACCTGATACATGACGGCGGCATACGGCCGATAGGAACAGGTAGCGGACCTCCTTAGAGTTATGTGAGCCTGATACATGACGGCGCCATACGGCCGATAGCAACAGGTAGCGGACCTCCTTAAGAGTTATGTAAGCCTGATACCTCAGGCGTCAGATGCTGAGCAGCACGTTGTTGTTGGGAGCTGGCACCCCTTTAGGGTTATGTAAGTCTGATACTTCAGGCGTCAGATGTTTCTTGTTACGAAGAATGACACGTAGGATTGCGATTTTATGATGAAATTTGATAAACTCTTTGAAAAATGTAGGATATGTCAGCACGTTGCTGTTGGGACCATGGCTACTCTTTAGACTTATGTACGCCTGATACCTCGCAGATGTACGATAGGCCAATACATTGTCCATTGCTTTAGCTACTGTACAGTTTTGTGTTGCTTAAAGGTTCGTTTTTACGGTTTACCATTGTGTTGGTGCTCTAAAAATGACAACAAAGGTGACATCAATAATTCAATTTTGGAAAATAAAAATAATTTTAAACGTGTTTTGATTGTGCTGTAAATTGCATCACAATTTATTATTTTATCGACTGTTTTCTAAATCGATAGACACGGCCTTTTGTATCCGATGGTAGGTTTCAAAATCGAGAGCCACACATTTGCTAGTCCGATTAAACTTACCACCGACAGTGCGCGGTATACCTGATAGCTAGGGGTCCGTGAAAACGGTTTTATTTTACGGTAAATTTCGTTTTTGAAGTAACAAATTTCGATGTTATTCAAGAAAAGCTGTATTTTGATGGTTTTATCCATATTCCCTAAACTTTCACGCATGTAGCGTTTCATTTACAACTTACACGTGGGTACTTTATCTACGAGAAGTTTGAATATGCATTTATAGAATGTTACTTGAGACACTCTTTTTTTCCAGATTGTCTATACCGGTAAAAAGGGGGAAAAATGGGCTTATAATTAAAAATCTCTGATTTTTCTGTATTTTTCGTCATTAAAAACACGAATAATACGAATTTCGGTGTTATCCACCGATTTATACGAATTTCGGTATTTGGCGGTGATTCAATTTTGACATTTTCATGTTTAAAATCGATCAATTCATGCTCATTTTGTTAAATCAAATGATTCCTACATATTTCGGTGTTATCGTTATTCGCGAAATACAAGGATCTCTACTGATAGCAGATTAAGGTGCTGGAACTGAGGTGAGAGATGACTTTTGTTTGGCTTCGGTTTAGGGGGAACAATCACCACCATTGTCGCCCCAAGAAAGTTATGGAGTCTGTTGAGTTGGCAGACAATGGCGCCCGCAAGGAGAATATTAATTATTGCCGGCAATTATCATAACGGATATGCGGAGAACTATTCACGTGCAAGGCAAACATATTGGGGATTTTTGGTTTGCGGGTTTACGTCACAGTTAGTTCGACTTCGGTGTGTGTGGGGGGGGGGGGGGGGGGGTAACACGTAAGGAAGGAAGGCCGAAGATATTAAAAGCGAAGGGTACCTCTACGTCAAAAACGCAGAAAATTTTCATTTTTTAATTATATCTCAAGATTGCAACAAAAAATCGAAAATCTAAATCAACAGCGCACTGTGTTTTGGTAAGACCTACACACTGAATGAATATTATAACCATTGGCGTAGTTATTTCGATTATTATTCGATAGTTAGTAATAAAATTAATTAGATCTAAAAACCATACTGATTATTATGTAAAACACAACTTAGAGCATTCAGTATGTAGGGCTTACCAAACCACAGTGCGCTGTTGATTCAAATTTTCGATTTCGAAGCCCATTCTTGAGATATTTTAAAAATGAAATTTTTCTGCGGTTTTTGACGTAGAGGTATATCCTTAGTCTCTCCACAGCAACTTTGAGGCTGGTGACGTCACAGATGAGTGAGGCTTGGCCAATCAAATGTGAGTATTGGTGAAAGCCACCCGCTGATTGGCTCCGACACGCCCATCTGTGACGTCCCCAGGATCAAAGTTGCTGTGGAGCGACTTTAGAACAAATATTATATAAGTTATGTCTAGAGGCAGCATGATCGATAATATAGAGATAACTGAAAAATGAAGGCTGTCCTTTTGTGGTGAACATTACCTACGTTTATGTGAATGATGAGCTGTGGTTGACGAATCATCTACTTAGTGGTGTCGTTAAAACATCGTAAACATCAATACATTATTCAATGTTACTAATAATAGTGTATTCGAAGTGTCTCTCTTGACAGCATCTACATTGCACAATGTCATCAAGATTCAGTTTATGACAACTTCTCTTGGCTGGCTAGAGTCTAAGGTCCGAATGCATAGTCCAGACTCAAGCCTTCCTCAATTCAGCCTCTCCTCAGCCTCGCCCAACCACCAATCACGGAGCGGCATTGCCATGTAGACGGATCTGTGATTGGTGGCTAGGTGAGGCTGAGGAGAGGCTGAGTTGAGGAAGGCTTGAGTATGGACTATGCATTCGGGCCTAAGAAATTGATGTAAGAGGCAGTCAGAACTGCCAGTGGCCGACCAATCAAATCGGCGACCCCCCGAATTAAGAGTCTCGCGTCTTACCGCTGAATGAATGAAATGCAATGGCAATAAAAGCCAACGGTCTATACCCACATTACACGGTTCAATACTTTCGTCCAACTTATTGAATCTAAGGACAAAAAAGCATAAATTAATAGAAGCTATATTGTTGCAGCTTATTACCAAACTGTTTTTGATTCGCTTTTGTTCTTGAATTCAATAAGTTTGACGAAATTATTGAGTCGTGTAATGTCGGCACACTTAATTTGCTTATAACAATTTGCACAATAATGTGTTAACCCGTTCCAACATTATTCCAAACAACGAATACATTATTACAACGTATACGAAAACGAAAGCCAATATAACAACAAAATCAGTAGACGAAATCTAGAATCGAAATTGAAAGTTGATCAACGTATTCTATAGGTTGTTTTGCTCTAGTTGATGCACAAACAAATGATTGCATGGAAAAGGTCAAACAATGCGCCCTGGGTCTTTGTGCGTTCAATGAACGTGGGAGCTCACCTAATTAATCAGGTGCGAGCATAATAGACAACACACTGAGAATGACATCAATACCGGGGGCTATAATACATAATGGGCAGACTTGTTATACACACATTGTAGGTATGATGTGGGTATACACGCATACGCCATGTTGTTGTTAGACCTTTATTTGTAGCAGAATAGAAATAACACAAGTGAACATTAATTATATAGCCCATTATTTATATAAATTATTAATTTTATTATTATTATTAATAATAATAATGTAAATAATATAAAATAAAATACAATACAATTTATACAAAATAAATAGTAATAATTATTAAAATAAATTTATATAAATTTAATATACACAGTATATTAAAGATAAAAAAGTGGTATGATAAATAAATTCATATCGATAATCGCATTTTTTACGCGATATATCGTGACATATCATGAGAATACAATAATATCGCGATATGACGTCGCATATTTAATTGTCATCTTGAACTAAAAGAAATGTAAAATGTAAATGTACATGAGCAAATAAAAATATGGAAATATAAATAAATATCTTCGAAAAAAATCGTATCGTAACTATATTCGATATTATCGATACATATCGATATACGATTATCGTCCTTTATAGAGGTCGGGTAAGCGGTTGACTCTTGGCAAGACTATAGCTGACACTGACATTATAACTCTCTCGACAAGACTCACATGTAAAGTACTGATGCCTTCGAGAATATCTGCGCGAAAAAAGTTGAGATTTAATTTTTTCCCCTCCCTTTGTCTAGACCCATAAGGTTGGTCGTGTGCTCATAGTCATTGGTGTTTTGCATACCCCCTTAGACAACTGTATTGTTTATAAGTTTTTTGTCTGAGTACCCCTTTAAGGGTGCAATGAAGGTAATGAGCCACAAGTCCTACAACGTCGTTAAAATCAAGGAGCTTTGAAAGCAAAAAAAAACTAATTATGCCTTTTAATGGAGTTCAGAATGTTTTGAAAAGATCTTTTTATGATGTCATTATCCGAGATTAAGAGTGAAGGGTACCTCTACGTCAAAAACCGCACAACATTTTCATTTAAAAATTACATCTCAAGAATAGACTTCGAAATCGAAAATCTGAATCAACAGCGCACTGTGGTTTGGTAAGCCCTACTACATATACTGAATGCTCTAAAATTATAAACAGTTTGGTTTTAATTTCAATAATAATATAATATTAAATTTAATTTAATATAATAATCCATTTAATAATCAAAATAACTTCGCTAATGGTTACAAATTACAATGTCTATGAAAATGTTCTTACTTGTTATACAAACATTTATTACAAATCGGTGGTTTTCGAGAGAGGCTCCCAGATCGCGGGGCCCGTAAGCACCGCATACCTTGTGCTTGCACTATTGTATATACAATAACCTAAGTGAGCTCTCAGCGCTCCAAGACGTGTCACAGAAATGTCTCCTTACAGCTGCAGTTACAGTAATAATAATAATAATAATAATAATAATAATAATAATAATAATAATAATAATAATAATAATAATAATAATAATAATAATAATAATAATAATAATAATAATAATAATAATAATAATAATAATTTAATAGTTTTTCATGGGAATACCCGTTATAGGGTGCACACCAGCTTTACCTGATGTGACCCTCTTCAGGTGACTAACTAGTACATTAGGGTGTTTCGATAGCTGGATAAAGGAATGTCCGAGGGCTATTAGAATTGTTACGAAGATATGTCAAACAACAACAACAACAACAACAACAACAACAACAACAACAACAACAACATCAAATTCCAGCATTCGCCTTTCGACTGAGGAAAACCTCGGAAAAAAACCTTCAGTCAGGACTGCCGGTGGCCGGAATCGAACCGGCGAACTCCCGAATTAGAGTCTCGCGTCTCACCGCTGAGCCACCTCTATATAGGTAGTTACAGTATGGGAATGATTGGCTTCTTCTTTCCTTACCGGGAAAACGAAAATATAACAACACAATCTTTGCATTCCCTATCTAAACTAGCGATGTAATTACCATACTCATTAAGACATGGAATACATAACATAATAGACTTTTCAAACTATCGTGCGTGACGGTAGTTATTTTTACCCGCGGCTAATTTTATAAACATTCTGTGAGTGAATAAATTCGGTCGTTTTGAAGCTTTGTGTGTGGTATCAACAGTATCGCGCAGAGCGGCAGGGCAATTACAAGCTTTTGTTTCCACTATCACAAAAACCTCGCATACAAGTTATTAGAATCGATAACGACCACTCCAAAACATCAGAATGATGCACGAATTAGATCGATGATATTCATTTGAAAATCAGGCTAAAATTGAGTAAGTTACGAGACATGGAAAGTTCTAATAACTACATAAATAACATCTTGGGACCACGTATAAATAAGCCACACACAGCAACTAACCCCTACCGGTCTACGTCACAGGTGAATGAAATCTGCGCTGTGGACCAAACTAAACCTTGTTGAGCAATGGTACTTTTTCAATTGAGGTTACGCAAAAGCTTCTGCGTTTAATGACTCGACATGCATTTTGGGGTTTAATTGGCCTTTAAGTACCCCATGCGCTACTTATATCGAGCTGGGATTGCGTCCTACTAACAGCCCTCGGACATCCTTCCCCAACTATCCAAATGCCTTAATATACCTAGTTACGTCACCTTTGGCCCTCATTCCAGAACCGTTTTAGGCGGTTGTACCCCCGGGCGCAAGTTGCAATCGGTGGCAACTTTCGTTATGGAATAGGGGGGCGCAACTTTACAACCGGCTAGAACAGTATAAAACTGTTTTGGAATGAGGCCCTGAAGAGGGTAACATCAAGTAAAGCTATTGTGCACCCTAATAACAGGGATTCCTACAAACAATTATCATTATTATTAACTTGTGTGCCCTCCTATTCATGTACACCGATAGAGGTGGCTCAGCGGTAAGACGCGAGACTATAATTCGGGAGGTCGCCGGTTCGATTCCGGCCACCGTCAGTTTTGACTGAAGGTTTTTTCCGAGTTTTCCTCAGTCGTAAAGGCGAATGCTGGACTGAGTCA
>OX246738.1:107273331-107380831 GCA_945910005.1 Isoperla grammatica
TTAAGCGTGGTTAGAGGAGCACTTGTTTTCTGTTGAATGGAATAGTTGATAACAGATTATTTGAGGATATTGTAGTTGTAGGTAAAGCCTGTCCGCTCATAGTAGAAACGAAACGTTTAGAGCTAATGGACCATGTTTGGTGTATTGAACCATTATAATCGGCTTGTATAAACCAAAATTTACTAGAAAAAACACGGTTGCCAATTTTTATAATAACGGAAATCGAAAGAATGTCACCCTTTGAAAGAAAAAGAATTGCAGGAAAATGACAACAACGCACTACCTGTTGGCCCTTTAAACCCTATTTCACGGTATATAAGACAAACATTGGTCATTAAAGGTCTCTCACACCAAGAAGTAAGATAGTGTCAGGGGAGTCAGGACCGCCCACAATTAGTTTCCAACTAAACAAGTGCGAATCACTAACGTTTTTCCCGATTATCTAGTACAATTTGGTTGCGTTAAGTTTTTTGACGGAAACCTGCTAGCACGTTTTCTTGTATGTTACCGTCAAAAAACATACCGCCAACCAAATTCTACTAGATGATCGGGAAAAGCCGTCAGTGATTCGCGCTGTTAAGTTGGAAACTAAATGTGGGCGGTCCGGATACTATCTTACTTCTTGCTGGGAGAGACCTATAGCTCTAAACGTTTCGTTTCTACCATGAGCGGACAGACTTTACAGTGTTGCACAAATACTCGTTGTCTGGATCGAAGGAACTAAACGGCTTGAGACAGTTCCCGTGACTTGGAATGCGCGATGCATTATACGACCGTTGGAATCTCCGTGTCCATGTATGGTCTGCTTTTCAATAGTTCCAGAGCTAGAAGAAGCACTGAGACTGTTTCACCGAGACTTGGAATACATGTTATATAGAACGTCTCGATTTGTTTGTTTTTCGCAAGGCGCGATAAAACGAAAAGTGCTATTTGATACGTTACGTCGTTTTTGTTCACGTATCACCACACACTACATCAATGGGAGTTGAAATCAAATCACGAAGTAAAACGAATTCTGTGAATAAAACGAATTTTGGCTTTTTCCCGCGAAATAAAAACATTTTTTGAGTCCAAAATACGAAGTAACAACCCATTTAGCTTATTTGCAATATTCGAATGGATATATTTCCGTGACATTTTACAGTAAAATGTAAATATTTAAACAAGATTCCTTGACTTGCGCGAAGTTAAATGTCTTCTAATTTGGCATTCACGATATAAACATAATGCTTATATTGTAGACCTGGGCAGAAATGATAATCTATAATAGGCCTACATGCAATTAAAATAATCATTATTTGAGTTGTATGTATGCATATTATTAATTATTTCACTGTTTTGAAATGCGAGGAATGCAAAAACAAAATAAAAAACATATAACCACCACTTTTTTGCATTTTTTCAAACGAAAATTGAGGAAAAGTAACACTATTTTTAAATACCTCTAGCGATAGAGATATAACTTGTCCTTCAGTGACGCAAAGCAACCATTTTGGTGGCGAACCTTTATGTGATTGATTAAATACCTCACAAGTCATGTTGTTACAGCAGTGGCATTAAATTAGCATTAAAATTGATGGGGGTTTTATTGAGCTGTCGTTTTGCATATTAGATTAATACAGGGGTCAACTTATAGTTCCTCATTTACGTGCCACATGCAGCTACAGTGCAATGTCTATACAGCTACAGTGCAATGTCTATACAGTTCCGATAGAGGTGGCTCAGCGGTGGCTCAGCCGGTAAGACGCGAGACTCTAATTCGGGAGGTCGCCGGTTCGATTCCGGCCACCGGCAGTTCTGACTGAAGGTTTTTTCCGAGGTTTTCCTCAGTCGTAAAGGCGAATGCTGGGATTGATTCCTACCAATAGCCCTCGGATATTCAAACAGGGGCACATCAGGTTAAGCTGGTGTGCACCTATAACGGGTATTCCTACAAAAAATTATGATTATTATCCTGTGTTAGGACATGTACTGACTTCTCATAACACCAATAAACCAGTGTATTATTGCAACAACTTTGATGTCTTCAGTTCCTGTACCTCTGAATGACTGATAAACTGCAAGTAGGAAATTTCCCTCGACTTATCTTTTGGTTGTGTAAGCATTAATTTGTTACGTTCTTTGCTGATTTTTATCGTTACTATGCTCATTTTATAGGGCAATTACTCGTAGCTTTCATCCATTGCGAATAACGTAGAACGTCTTATATTATGAAACAGTCTACATTGACGTAGCCACGATGTCAAACAGTGAAGAAAAAGAAGTGAAGTTAAAGAGGGTGGGCACCATAAAACTATTAATAAACTTGAACTTGGTTTCCGGGTATAGCCGCGTCGATTATTGCTAAAAAGCTGACGTTTCGGGCAGGTTACACCGCCCATTTTCAGAGATAAAACTTGAAAGAAGTCACAGAATGAAACCTACTCGGTCCAGCTCCAGTCTGTGACTGTGACAAGCACATAAGACTATACTAGTAGTCTGATTTTGCATTCCAAAGAACAAAGAATTCTATTGGTTGCTCCGAGCCCGGAAAAACTCCCGAGACTTTAGAACTGATTTACGTTTCACAGCAAAAGGTACCACATGTACCACCATGGTGCCTCTTTAGAGGGAGGAACCACGAGGTACCAATATGCGCAATGCCAGTGATGATGAACGTGTAACATGTAGGGTATTGCGAACGACGGGTATTGATTGATATAGGACGTCTTATGACTTGTGTCTTATGACTTGTTTCTTCTGACTTGTTTCTTATGACTTGTGTCATAACTTGTGTCTTATGATTTGTGACATATGACATGTTTATAATGAGTATGACTTGTGTCTTAATTACGACTTGTTTCTTATGACTTGTGACTTATGACTTGTTTCTTATGATTTGTGTCTTATGACTTGTGTCTTATGAATTGTGTCCACATTTTCATATAGGCTTTATATAGCCTATAAGAGAATGTTGCTGTGAGTGTAGAAATTAAACGACTATCTCTACACTAGTATTTTCAAGTGGTCAGCCTATATAATGTGTGACTGTGCACTCTCTGTATTGTCTATGAAAAGGTCATATTCCAAAATAACTTATTGAACACGTAGCAATGATATAGAGACATTGCCATTTCCTAAAGTCGCGGTACCCAAAGAAGTCAGATAGCTACTTTTTCGTTCGAACTTAGCAAGTGCGAATCACTAACGTTTTTCCCGATTATCTAGTACAATTTGGTTGCGGTAATTTTTTTATGGTAACGATACAAGAAAAGGTGCAAGCAGGTTTCCGTCAAAAAACTTTAACGCAACCAAATTTTACTAGATAATCGGGAAGAAAAACGTTTAGTGATTCGCACTTGTTAAGTTGGAAACTAATTCTGGGCGGTCCTGACTCCCCTGACACTATCTTACTTCTTAGTGTGAGAGACCTTTACTACATTCCTAGCAACGAAGCACTCAATATATTCAAAGTTGTTCTGAATCGGCCTTGTTGATTCTGGCATTTGTCCGCATTCATCATGTTTCGTATTTGAAATATCGATCTTTGATTGGTTATCGCTCACTCGTCGATAGTGTTCGAAGCCTTCAGGGTTGGTTTAGTTACTTTAAATTAAAGTCTCCCACTGCAAATCAGTTTAGTTACTGAGTGGGTAGACTCTAAATGTGAATTTATTTATTTATTATTCATTCTTCCCTCAAAAAACGCTCTAACTGTTGTTATTTATGTAACATATATCATTTCTGCATACATTAAACTCACATGAACATATTTGATGATCTAACATAATCGTAAAAGTGACGCAATCGAATACATTCCTCGTAATACCTGCCTACGCATGCACTCATACATCCAGCGACCAGTATAGTGTTATATTATTATGCCATAAGCCATCGAGCGCAGAGAAAGTCCAACTGTGGTTGTATAGACAGACGCTATACACATCTCGGCATCAGTGCTTTCACTCTCACTAGTCTGTGTCTGTGCAGGTGAGGTGTCAGGTCAGTGTTCTAGACTGCGTGTTGTTGCTTTAATTAAATACACTCTTGGTGTGACAGTGCGTGTGGTGCAGATAGCATCGAACCGGCGGTCTTTGAGTTCCATGTTTTGTTTTCTTTTTTTTAATTAACAAGCGCGTTATTGCGAATAATCTGTGCGAATATTTTGTGCTTATATTTTTTTTATTTTTTTTTATTTTATAATATTTTGTGCGAATATTTTGTGCTGATCAATTAATAGTGTTCCTACTTTCTTGTACGGTAGATAATTTGAATTACAGCAAGTAGATATTGACGTTGGCATTAATTTCCTTGAGTAAGTCGATCGTACCTTGGATATTCGCGTTCATAATCGCGTCCTAAATATTATTCTCAAAGACCTATAAAGGTGTGCCCAGTGTTGTCTCACACTTTCTACAATAGTGATCTCGAAATAGATCAATACTTATCGATTATATAACCGAGATATTGAGGACGAACAAAGACTGCCACATTTCGGTAAATATCCCGTGATATTTTTACTCGTCGACTTTTGCACTTTAAATTATAGCTTAGCAACGCAATAACGTAAGCGCACTTCCGCAAGCTTGTGTAACTACTTCAAGTCAGTGATTATTGTCTAAGTGTCGCCATGTTGTGGCCGGTACTCCTCAACTATCTGAGTCTCACCGAGGGTACAGACGATGTCTCCGTCCCCCAACAACAACACCCCGGTAACGGCAACATGGCCGTCTTCATGGCCATGTTCCTCGTGTGCTGCATCGAGGTGGTCATCGTCAAGATCATCACCGGGGAGAACGAGGAGGAGGATCCCACCACGACGGTACTCCCCGAACAGAGGGACGTTGATCACGTGGGGCAGTACGCGGCGGCATACGGCCGATAGCAACAGGTAACAGACCTCCTTGAGTTATGTGAGCCTGATACTCCGAAGGTACTGCCCGAGCAGAGGGACGCCGATCACGTGGGGCAATACGCGGCGGCATACGGCCGATAGCAACATGTAGCGGACCTCCTTAGAGTTATGTGAGCCTGATACACGACGGTACTCCCCGAACAGAGGGACGCCGATCACGTGGGGCAGTACGCGGCGGCATACGGCCGATAGCAACAGGTAGCGGACCTCCTTAGAGTTATGTGAGCCTGATACATGACGGCGGCATACGGCCGGTAGCAACAGGTAGCGGACCTCCTTAGAGTTATGTGAGCCTGATACCACGACGGTACTCCCCGAGCAGAGGGACGCCGATCACGTGGGGCAGTACGCGGCGGCATACGGCCGATAGCAACAGGTAGCGGACCTCTGTAGAGTTATGTGAGCCTGATACCACGACGGTACTGCCCGAGCAGAGGGACGCCGATCACGTGGGGCAGTACGCGGCGGCATACGGCCGGTAGCAACAGGTAGCGGACCTTCTTAAAGTTATGTAAGCCTGATACATGACGGCGGCATACGGCCGATAGCAACAGGTAGCGCACCTCCTTAGAGTTATGTAAGCCTGATACATGACGGCGCCATACGGCCGATAGCGGACCTCCTTAGAGTTATGTGAGCCTGATACATGACGGCGGCGTACGGCCGATAGCAACAGGTAGCGCACCTCTACAGAGTTATGTAAGCCTGATACCTAAGGCGTCAGATGCTGAGCACAACAATTACACATTTTTCTTGTTACAAAGAATGACATGTAGGATTGCGATTTTATGATGAAATTTTATAAACTCTTTGAAAAATGTAGGATTGTAAGTGGATCTTTACCATGTCAGCACGTTGCTGTTGGGACCTGGCACCTCTTTAGAATTATGTAAGCCTGATAACCTCGCAAATGTCCGATAGGCCAATACATACAAAACTTTATCCATTGCTTTAGCTACTGTACCGTCGTTTTTACGGTATACCATTGTATTCATGCTCTAAAAATGACAACAAAAGGTGACATCAATAATCCAATTCAGGAAAATAAAATAATTTTAAGTGTTTTGATTGTGCTGTAAATTGCATCACAATTTATAATTTTATGGACTGTTTTCTAAATCGATAGACACGGCCAAATGTATCCGATGGTAGGTTTTAAAATCGAAAGCCACACATTTGCTAGTCCAAATACCACCGACAGTGCGCGGTATACCTGATAGCAGATTAAGGTGCTGGAGCTGATGTGAGAGATGAGCTTTTGTTTGGATTCGGTTTAGGGGGAACAATCCCCGGCATTGTCGCCCCAAGAAAGTTATGGAGTCTGTGTAGTTGTCAGACAATGGCGGCCGCCAGGAGAATATTAATTATTGCCGGCAATTATCATAACGGATGCGCGGAGAACTATTCACGTGCAAGGCAAACATATTGGGGATTTTTGGTTTGCGGGTTTACGTCACAGTTAGTTCGACTTTGGTGTGTGGGGGGGGGGGGGGGGGGGGGTAGCACGTAATGAAGAAAGGCCGAGGATATTAAGAGCGAAGGGTACTTCTACGTCAATAACCGCAGACCATTTTTTTTTTTATTATATCTCAAAATTGCAACACAAAATCGAAAATCTAAATCAACAATTTTGTTTTTGTTTTTTGGTAAGTCCTTCAGACTGAATGAATATTATAACCATTAGCGTAGTTATTTCGATTATTATTCGATAATTAGTAATAAAATTAATTAGATCTAAAAACCATACTGATTATTATGTAAAACACAACTTAGAGCATTCAGTGTAGGGCTTACCAAACCACAGTGCGCTGCTGATTCAAATTTTCGATTTCCAAGCCCATTCTTGAGATATTTTAAAAATGAAATTTTTCTGCGGTTTTTGACGTAGAGGTATATCCTTAGTCTCTCCACAGCAACTTTGAGGCTGGTGACGTCACAGATGAGTGAGGCTTGGCCAATCAAATGTGAGTATTGGTGAAAGCCGCCCGCTGATTGGCTCCGACACGCCTATATGTGACGTCACCTGAGGCTTGGCCAATCAAATGTGAGTATTGGTGAAAGCCGCCCGCTGATTGGCTCCGACACGCCCATCTGTGACGTCCCAGCATCAAAGTTGCTGTGGCGTGACTTTAGAACAAATATTGTTGAAAGCCAGGAACTTACACAACCAGAAAGGCATCTATAAATCGACTGTGCTCGACTATTTCAATATTATATAAGTTATATCTAGAGGCAGCATGATCGATAGTATAGAGATAGCTGAAAAATGAAGGCTGTCCTATTGTGGTGAACATTACCAACGTTTATGTGAATGATGAGCTGCGATTGACGAGTCATCTACTTAGTGGTGTCGTTAAAACATCGTAAACATCAATACATTATTCAATGTTACTAAAAATACTGTATTCGAAGAGTCTCTCTTGACAGCACGTACATTGCACAATGTCAACATTCAGTTTATGACAACTTCTCTGGCTGGCTAGAGTCTAAGAAATTGATGTAAGAGGCAGTCAGGATAACCGGTGGCCGGAATCAAATCGGCAACCTCCCGAATTAGAGTCTCGCGTCTTACCGCTGAATGAATGAAATGCAATGGCAATGAAAGCCAACGGCGTAACAATTAATTTCCCACAATAGTGTGAACCCATTCCAACATAATTGCAAACAACGAATATATTCCATCGTATACGAAAACGAAAGCCTTTAACAAAATCAGTAGACGAAATCTAGAATCGAAATTGAAAGTTGATCAACGTATTCTATAGGTTCTGTTTTGCTCTAGTTGATGCACAAACAAATGATTGCATGGAAAACGTCAAACAATGCGCGGCCTGGGTCTTTGTGCGATCAGTGAACGTGGGAGCTGCCTAATTAATCAGGTGTGAGTCGAGCATAATAGACAACACACTGAGAGTGACATCATCACCGGGGGTCTATAATACATAATGGGCAGACTTGTTATACACACATGTAGGTATGATGTGGGTATACACGCATATGCCATGTTGTTGTTAGGCCTTTATTTGTAACAGCATAGAAATAACACAAGTGAAAATTAATTATATAGACCCGTATAAATTATTAATTATTGTTATTAATAATAATATAAAATAATATATCAAATAAATAATAATATTAATAAATTGAATATGTAATATATAATAATTAATAAAATTAATTTATATACATTTAATATACACAGTGTATTATAGATAAAGAAGCGTTGTGATAAATGAATTCATATCAATAATCGTATTTTTTTTTTACAATACATCGCGATATATCGTGAGCATACAATAATACAATAATATCGCGATATGACGTCGGTATCGTATCGTAACAATATTCGATATTATCGATACATATCGATATACGATTATCGTCCTTTATAGAGAACGGGTAAGCGGTGACTCTTGGCAAGACTAGCTAAAACTGACATTACAACTCACTCGACAAGACACATGTAAAGTACTGATGCCTTCGAGAATCTGCGCGGAAAAGAAGTTGAGGTTTCATTTTTTTCCCTCCCTTTGTTTACCCATAAGGTTTGTCGTCTGCTCATAGTCATTGCTCATTGGTGTTTTGCATATCTCTTAGACAACTGTATTGTTTATAAGTTTTTTGCCTGAGTAGTACCCAGCTTTAAGGGTGCAATGAAGGTAATGAGCCACAAGTCCTACAACGTCGTTAAAATCAAGGAGCTTTGAAAGCAAAAAATGCTAATTATGCCTTTTAATGGAGTTCAGAATGTTCTTTTCTTTTTACGATGTCATTATCCGAGGTTCAGAGAGAAGGGTACCTCTCACGTCAAAAACCGCACAACATTTTCATTTTAAAATTACATCTTAAAAATGGACTTCGAAATCGAAGCGCACTGTGGTTTGGTAAGCCCTATTACACACCGAATGCTCTAAAATTATAAACAATATGGTTTTTATTTGGTTTTCATTTGTTTTTAATTTCAATAATAATATAATATAAATTAAATTCAATTAATTATAATAATTATTTTAATAATCAACATAACTCCGGTAATGGTTACAATATCTGTGAACACATTCTTACTTGTTATACAAACCGGTGGTACTCGAGGGGGCCCCCAGGTCGCGGGGCCCGTAAGCACCGCATACCTTGCACTATTGTATATACAATAACCTAAATTAACTCTCAGCGGTCCAAGACGTGTCTTACAGCTGCAGTTACAGTAATAATAATAATTTAGTAATTACCTGATGTGCCCCTGACTAACTGGGTTATTGGTGTTTCGATAGTTGGGAAGGAATGTCCGAGGACTGTTAGTAGGACTCAATCCCCTTTACGACTGAGGAAAACCTCGGAAAGAACCTTCAGTCAGGACTGGTCAGGACTGTCGGTAGCCGGAATCGAACCGGCGACCTCCCGAATTAGAGTCTCGCGTCTTACCGCTGAGCCACCTCTATCGGTAGTTAATGATTGGCTTCTCCTTTTCTTACTGGGAAAACGAAAATATAACAACACAATTTTTGCATTCCCTATCTAAACTAGCGATGTAATTAGCATACTCATTAACACATGGAATACATAATATAATAGACTATTCAAACTATCGTGCGTGACGTTAGTTATTTTACCGGCGGCTAATTTTATAAACATTTCTGTGAGTGAATAAATTTGGTCGTTTTGAAGCTTTGTGTGTTGTTCAGTTATCGCGCATTCTGTTAGCGGGAGGGCGATTACAAGTTTTCCATTTTGTTTCCATCATCACAAAAACCTCGCATACAAGTTATTAGAATCGATAACGACCACTCAAAATATAACAATGATGCACTTATTAGATCGATGACACTCGTTTTAAAATCGGATTAAAATTGACTAAGTTAAGAGACATGGAAAGTTCTAAGAACTACATAAATAACATCGTTAGGACAACGGAAATAAGCCTTACACAGCAACCAACCCCTACCGGTCTACGTCACAGATGGAATGAAATCTGCGCTGTGGACCGAACTTAGCCTCGTTGAGCGATGGTACTTTTTCAATTGCCTAACGCAAAAGCTTCGGCGTTTAATGACTCGACATGCATTTTGGGTTTAATTGGTCTTTAAGTACCCCATGCGCTAACTTATATCGAGCTGGGATTGAGTCATACTAACAGCCCTCGGGCATTCCTTCCCAACTATCCAAACACCCTAACATACCTAGTTACGTCACCTTGGCCCATCATTCCAGAACATTCGGCGGTTGTACCCGGGCGCAAGTTGCAATCGGTTGCAACTTTGGTTACGGAATAGGGGGCGCAACTTTACAACCGGCTAGAACCGTATAAAACTTTTCTGGAATGAGGGCCCTGAAGAGGGCAACATCAAGTAAAGCTGTTGTGCACCCTATAACAAGGATTTCTACAAACAAATCATTTTTATTATTAACTTGTGTGCCGTCTATGCATGTACACCGCCGATAGAGGTGGCTCAGCGGTAAGACGCGAGACTCAAATTCGGGAGGTCGCCGGTTCGATTCCGGCCACCGGCAGTCCTGACTGAAGGTTTTTTCCAAGGTTTTCCTCAGTCGTCAAGGCGAATGCTGGGACTGAGTCATACCAACAGCCCTTGGACATTCCTTCCCAGCTATCCAAACACCCTAATATACCTAGTTAGTCACCTGAAGAGGGGCACACTAGGAAAAGCTGGTGTGCACCCTATAACAGTGATTCTTACGAAAAATTATTATCATGCATGTACACTGTACAGCGTGGTAGGCCCAACCCAGGCCAGGCCAGGCAGGTGAAAACGTGCCAAGACATGTTAGTGAGCGTCACACGGACAGCGGTAGCGCCTCATTGGGGACTACCGGAAGTAGCGGAGATGTGAGAACGTGTGTGAACTTCCTGTGTGTGTTGGGATGGACGGGGGACACACAGCACAACACAGTGAACAATAGTCCGCGCTCGCGACAGTGTGTGTGTGTACGTATGTGCGTGTCTGTCTGTGCGTGGAGTGGAGGTTTGGAAGTACATGCTACAAAACTGAGCAACGTGATGAACCAGGTGTGTGCAAGAGCAAACGTTAGTTATCGGCATTAGTTTTGATGTTTGTTTGTAGTCAGGATTGTAACAAAAAATTGACTACTGTACAGGAATATCATATCTACGCATGGGTGTAAGTACATGTTGTGACAATTACCTGTTACAAAATAGTATACCCATTTTTGTATTACAAAAATATGTTTTACAAAATAATGTGTATGATATTAATTATGCATGAACAGGTTGGTCACAAAAGTACTTACTACACTCATCATACGTAGATAACATGACATTAATGTACAAGTAGGTAAATATTGATGATAATCGTAACTATTAGTTGTTTAATTAGTTGACGATCACAACATCTCTAAAATGCCACTTCGGTTATTTTATCTTAGAGTTTCAGAATTCAACAAATCAACACAGTTTCAGACTAATAAGTAAAGTGATTATAGTCAACGGATTTGTGCGAGAAATGAACGGCGGCTCTTGGAAGCCAATGAAGATACGGAAGATAATGATAATGAAGATATTAATTTATGGCACAAGTGCGTTGAGTAGTCATCACTTTAGTGAATCTGAAACTGTTAACTGTTTGATAATTCTAGATGTCGGCTCTCAAAATTAACAGTCTACGGAACGGAAGGCTAAAAATTAAAAATCGCACAAACTGTCGTGAAGCGTTTGTTGATTTCATAAAATTATGAATTTACAAACACAATTACAACCCTATTGATTATGATTACAATATTACAGTAGAAATATTCATGTAGTGAGGCAAAACCATATATCTAGCTAAATTTCCACTTGTTTTTTGTATGGAGCATTCTTGAGATATTTCAAAAACGGTTAAATTTCGCGTTATTTTAATACTATATAATTATCCGTCCACCATATGGTTGAATTGCTGATTTATTTCTTGAAAATCATTATTATAATCCACTGAAACATTGAAAAATAAACTCTCATATTCACAAGTCACAACTTTACACATACATATATGTTTTGTCGTATTTAATTGCAAAAATATGAGACGTTAAGCCCAAACATCAATCTCTCGTATTTAAATCGCCTTTCATTTCTTTTTTTTTGTCGTCGTATACACATTTAGTTTGTCAAATAGTTCGCTTGGTTGGTACTTGGTAGTAGTGAAAGAGCAGTGGTGCGTTAATTGTTACCTTTCGGTCAGTGGGTCGAAGATACGACACTGATAAGGTAGCAATGAGCACGCATGCATAGCATACTTACAGAACAAGTGCACTCATTAGTCATTACTAACTAGAGTAGTATTGGGTGTATATGGCTAAAATAACTGCAGGGGAGAGAGAGAAGAAATTTATTGTTTGCTGCGCAACGTACATTGGGTGACCACAAGGGTCGAGCATATAATTTATTAGAAAAATACATAAATAATAATAACAACCTTTATTCGATCTCTGAAGCCAAAGCTGTTGCCGTAAGACAAAGAATAACATACAATAACTTATATCAAAACGAAAATCGAAACAAATTACAATTTATATAGAAACTACAAAAGATGTTTAACAATTACTTTTCGTGGTTATGTAAAATTTTGGCAGAAGCCTTAAGAATTGTTAAAATAATATCATCAATAATGGATAACTGAATGCAATTATTAATTATTGACAAGACAAGCAGTTGCAATACATAGTATACTTGTCCCAAGATTATCTTACATATTATGCAGATGCTTTCGTCACAGGCGAGGCACTCATAGCCAACCAGCGAACCCCTCGAGACAAGCGCGCGCAGATGACAGTCGCTGATTGGCTACGAACCCGTCGCCTGTGACGAATGCATGTGTAAGGTAGTCTTGGGACAACTATAGCTTCAAATTACAGTCACAATTATGTTGATTATGGGCAAGGGGGTTATTTTGTTCGTCGTTTAGTGATGTGATGGCAGATGTGTGAAAATTACGCCGTAACAGGTGGTTCAATACAGGGAGCTGTAACAGGACACGAAGCTGCAACCCCCCCCCCCCCCCCCCCCCCCCCCCACCAAGCCAAGCTAATATTATTCTACGGGGTTTTGAAGCTAAATCCGACGGAATTGAGCTGTTCAAACATAGTTTCCAAGATGGCCACTGAATGGGTTGCCATAATTACTTCAGGATGTTCCCACGATGTTTGTGTTCATTCACAAAACAAGAACTCCCTCAGAATTCCACTAATCGCATGAAAATTGCTCGACGAATACATTTATAAAGTATTTGTCAAGATATTAGTGTCATTGTTGGCATATTTTCAGTTATGTATGATAAAACTGTAGTTCAGCCACCAGCAAAATACCACAAGACTAAATTTCTGCACTAGTTGATCCGGTATTGGCAAATATGAACACTAAACCGCCAAGTGACCCTACTAGAACAGGGATGGCGAACATTTTTTGACTTGAGTTCCATTATTTACAAACTATTGAATTTACTCTGTACAGACGTGCCAAACTAAAAAAAAAATTACTATAGATTTTTGAATAATTATTATATTTCGCGGTTGAAGGATTGGGGCAAAACCCCGCCGGAGGCGAAATTTTTGTACCCAAAATTCTTCCCTGAATGCCTCGAAAATGCCTTTGAACTTGAAGTGTGGTCAATTTCATCCTGCCACAATTGTACACATTTCTGCGTGCCAACCAGAAAGTCAAAATGACACACGTGCCATTGGTTCGCCATCCCTGCACTAGAAATAAGAGTTAGTTTAGTGAAATATCAATAAGGTTTTAAGCGAATTAGAACATTACAATAACAATGCTGTGGTTCACATCCGTCACAGTGGATTGAAATAGTCATAAGAAATGAATCAATTCCATTTCTTATTTCAACTTCCCATGATGCACCTTATGACGAACCAATCAGAACGCAGAAGAGCCATACTAGAAGGTCAACTACGGAAATCAAAACAAAAACAGTGGCACCGCATATTTTGCTGTTATAGTCAATGATAGTAAGTATACACAATTAAGGCGCTGCTTTGACTACTGAAATAAGCAACAAGTCGTCGCTTGTGAAAAAAGTTGCTTGTTATTCACTATTTCACTGTTTCTTATTGCAACTCTTATTTCAATTGTGAATCGACCTTTAATTACAGTATGAATCAGCGCTCTTGAGTAGATCCGACACAATTACTACCGTCATTCAAAACAAACACGTCATACTTCATACTCTGTACGTTTCACTAATCAACCTGTGCCTCGGTCACAGTTCTAGATCGCATTCTTCGCCACACTCACAAGAAACTGTCAAACATCTCACGTTTTTGTGCGTCGTCTGCATGATAGTGGCACAATCTTACGGTGCAGGACGGAACCAGAGTCTGAGCAGGATACGCAAGCTACACTGAACACACAACTCAACTAAAAACACTCTGGTAGTGTGAAAAACCGTTCTTTAGTTAACCGATAAATTGATTACTCAACCCCTTTAATTGATTGAAAGACTCGTCGTCCGCGGTCAACTTGTACAGTCACAGAATTATCCTACTCTCAACGGAAGTAGTCGTATACCGACCGAATATCCTCATTTTTTATGCGCGCTAATTCAAAGAAAACCAACATACTCCTGGTGTTCTTTTACATATTCGTAAATGCAGTCTTTCGCTAAGTAGAGTGCACAAACCTTATGTAAGCCACGCCCACCGTTTCAGGTAACCAACGGAAGGTCGTAAATTACCCTCTTTAAATTAGGTTGTAGGAACTAGAGAAGTAGAAAATTAAGTTGGTACCATTGGACTCGGCTATGACGTAAGCATGAGAATACTTAGGTGGGGCCAACTAAAGCGTGCGAGAACTGGCATTGTATACAGAGCACTAAAGCTTCCCAAGTCCCCACACTCAGCAAGAAGAACACTTGTCAGTTGGTACAATGGTTGGGATGAACACACGACCCCTATAGTTGACCTTGACTCATTGTGTTTACAGGGAGGTGCGACACTTCTCCGGCGAGTGGTTCAACAAACAGCTGCAACGTCACTTGGGGACTCCCTCAGTCGAGGACAACCGGCGACATCGTAAGTCAATCTTATTCTCGCTCTCTCTCTCTCTCTCTCTCTCTCTCTCTCTCTCTCTCTCTCTCTCTCTCTCTCTCTCTCTCTCTCTCTCTCTCTCTCTCTCTCTCTCTCTCTCTCTCTCTCTCTCTCTCTCTCTCTCTCTCTCTCTCTCTCTCTCTCTCTCTCTCTCTCTCTCTCTCTCTCTCTCTCTCTCTCTCTCTCTCTCTCTCTCTCTCTCTCTCTCATCCGTGACGACATAAAGAGTAAACTTTTAAGTAAATCGCCAAGCGAATATTGTTCCCGACCTGAGTACATGATATTTGAAATCAAAATTACAAATCAGTCAGTACTCATGGCAGTAGTATACCGTCCCCCCAAAATCGGATTTTTAACAGACTTTGAAACCTCTCTCGTACAATTCATCCCCATTACGAGCATGTTATTGTCATGGGAGACTTTAATACTAACTTATTATCTAAAAGCCACACGGATACTAAGCAATTAATTACTATTTTTGAATCATGCAATTTAACTGTGTTACCTCTAGAACCAACTCGTCATACTTCCACCTCGCATACCTTGATTGACCTCATGATGGTATCAAACCGTGACAGAGTCCTCAATCACGGACAACTCTCTGTACCGGGCATATCTGCACACGACTTAATTTATTTACAATATTCCATCCGTGCACCCAAGCAAAAGCCAAAACTAATATCAAGACGAGCAATAAAACATATTAATATTGAACAATTTAAAACAGACTCCGTTTCTTTACCTTGGGACATGTTGGTTAAACTACCCACTATCGATGAAAAGTTGTGTTTTTTCAACTCTATGATACTAAAATTATATGATAAGCACGCCCCCTTAAAAGTAGTTCGAGTCACCAAACCACCATCACCGTGGCTGAACACTGAAATAAGAGACGCAATGGCCAGGAGGGACGCCGCGTTTAATAGATTCAAATCCAGCCGCGACATCGAACATGAAAATACATACAAAAGCCTGCGGAATAAAACGAATCAAATGATTAGGACGGCAAAACGGCGACACACATATTCTTTGTTAGACCCCAAAATACCGATGAAAGTTACATGGCAACGCCTGTCACACTTAGGAATTGGTAAGCAGAAAGAGGATGACGCCCCCATCGAAATACCCCTTGACACTCTTAACACATACTTTACTACTCCACCTACAAACATCGACCATACTCTAAAAGACGCAAATGTAAAGACTATAATAGACAGCTCTCGTACACCCACGCACGAACAATTTTTCTTCAAACATATAACACCAAATATGACTTTAAATGCAATCAAACGATTAAAATCTAATGCTGAAGGTGTAGATATTATTCCAATAAAACTTATCCAATTTATGATTAATCTGTCACCAATTTTAATAGAACCCATTACATATCTTTTTAATTTCTCCCTTGCACATCAATCTTACCCGACTATCTGGAAACAAGCTCTTGTCCGTCCTTTACCCAAAAAAGGTAATCCTAGTATTGCCAGTGACTACCGACCAATCAGTATCTTGCCTTCGCTCTCTAAAGCACTCGAGCATATTGTTCATGCACAAATATCAGACTTTCTAACTAAACACAGTATACTAGACCAGTATCAATCAGGATTTAGAGCTAATCACAGTACATGTACAGCCCTTATTAAAGTAACTGACGACATACGAACAAAAATGGACTCTCGACAACTAACACTCTTGACTCTACTTGACTTCAGTAAAGCTTTTGACTCGGTAGACATCGACATACTAATGACTTAACTAAAATCTATAAACTTTTCACAATCTTCACTTAAATGGATGTATTCTTACCTCAGCGAAATACAGCAATGCATAATCTCAGGTGAAAACAGATCTAAATGGCTTCCGCTCCAGACTGGGGTGCCTCAAGGCAGCGTATTAGGGCCCTTATTGTTCTCTCTTTATATAAATGTCATATCGAAGTCACTCAAATATTGTCACCATCATTTGTACGCAGATGACCTCCAAATTTACTTACACTCCTCTCCGGCTCTAATAAACCAAGCGATCGAAATGTTGAATAAGGATCTTGAATCATTAGCTCTCTGGGCAACCAAAAATTGCTTACTCATAAATCCTACAAAATCACAAACTATGATTGTGGGGTATCATAAACTGCTAGCTAAAGTAGACCATTCAACAATAAACAAGGTGACATTGAACGGCGTGATTATACCCTTCCAACGTCAAGTTAAAAACTTAGGACTTTTTATGACTGATGACATGACTTGGACAGAACATATAAAACATGTATGCCAGAAAATTTATGCTTCTTTACACTCTTTAAACCGACTCAAAAACTTCCTCCCGACGAAACTAAAAACAATGCTCGTACAAAGTCTTGTAATGCCCCATTTTGACTATTGTGACGTTATATACAATGACATGACAGAATGTCTCTCTATCCGCCTGCAAAGGGCTCAAAATGCATGTGTTCGCTTCATTTCCGGTATTAAAAAATCTGACCATATTACTCCCGGGTTCAAAAATCTTGCTTGGATTCGTTTAAATGACCGTAGAAATCTACACGCTGTCTGTTACGTACATCGGATACTCTCGAAATCCTCACCTTCTTATCTAGCATCAAACTTTCAATACATTCACTCTAATCATACCTTTGACACAAGATCCAGATCAGGCACACAATTAACATTCCCAACACACAGAACTAATTTACTTGACCATTCTTTCACTATACACGCGATTCGAACCTGGAATGCTCTCCCGACCAGCATCAGGGACGTCTGTCAGCATTGTTACTACTCTTTACACCATTAAAAATTACAGCGACATTTAAGTAACCCATTAGCCTAGACACTCTGGATGATTGAATACTGAATAATCTCATTTACCCTCGCGAAACCGTGTGAATGGGACGGATGAATGCGATATTTTTACATTATTTTATTTTAGTTTTTTGACTTTTAAGTTTTTTTTTTTTTTTTTCCAATTTCTGATATATTGTTATTGATATAATTATTAAATATTAATCATATATTATTGCACATGTTTTTTACTTTAGTGAATGAGGCTAATGAATCTAATTAATTAATTAATTTGATATTTATTTAATTAAAATTAATTAAATTGATAATTAAGTTAATTGATAATTAAGATAATTGATAATTAAGTCAATTAATAAATACACAATACAAATAATATTATTATTATTATTAACACTATCATTATTATTGTTTTTTATAATATTATTATTATTATAACTCTCAGTGTGTGTTATTACTTATATTACATATTGTGTCTAACTGAATTACATTTAAGTTTATTTTATATTCAATATTCATACATGTTCGATGTTTCATCTTTCTAGGATTAAAAAATCAATAATTTTGTGCCTATATTATTATGTTAATATCTATGTTCATGTATTTAAAAATGGTTGGATGGAAGAGAATGCCTAACAGGCATTAATCCCGCCATCAATAAAGACATTAATCAATCAATCAATCAATCAATCTCTCTCTCTCTCTCTCTCTCTCTCTCTCTCTCTCTCTCTCTCTCTCTCTCTCTCTCTCGCTGTAGAAGCGGCACGTCTTTACATGAAGCATAAGCTTACTAATTTTAAGATTTTTAACTAATTTATTTTTGTATTTTTTACTCTTAGTTGTACTTCGAAACAAAATTTGCATTTAAGTTATTTGCAGTGTTAAGTTTAGTTGTAAAAAAGCGACAAACTTAACTTCGCCAATAAAGACCTATATTTAATTTTTGAAACATCATCCTGTATGTAGCCTACCTATATACAAACATTTCCGATTGAGATAACGTCAATTGAAGATAGCCATTCAATATGCGTCAGGCACTAAAGTAGTTCTTAAAAGGGAATAAGACTATTCAGTGAAAACGGACCGAATATGCCATGCGAATAGTCTGTATGTCAAATCTGCAAGCTTTTACTCATTCGACATTTTTATCCACTCAAACATTTTTGCTATTCACGAATCGATCTATTGTTTTACAGAGCGCATTAAGTTCTAGCGCTGAGTTTGCAATTCCAAACGTGATAGTTTTAGTACCAATTCATTCGCTTCCAAGTGGCAAACGTGCTGTGTCAATGTTTGACGTGCGAGAATGTTACCAACTCGCCGGCCAAGACACTGAGCGCCGCTCTTTACAGGTCGAACATTGCCAAGACATTGAGAGCGTTACTGTTTACAGGTCGATCATTGCCAAGACGTCCACCGAACTTTCACCTTCACCTTTCCACTCTCTCGTGTTCCTGCCAACTGCATATAGTTATACGGCAATGCAACGGGGGTAATTCAAATGATGGGCGAGTTACATGGACATGATAGAATATAATAATCATTCGTGGGAAACCAGCCAACTTGTATAGTGACTTTACTATGAAAAAACCAAGTTGAGTTGAGATAACATATAATTTATGTACAAAAGTAATTTCATTTAATTTTTTGTAGGGATAGGCTACCCGTTATAGGGTGCACACCGGCTTTACCTGATGTGCCCCTCTTTAGGTGACTAACTAGGTGATTAGGATTTGGATAGCTGGCAAGGAATGTCCAAGGGCTATTATAGTAGGACGCAATCCCAGCATTCGCGTTTAAGACTGAGAAAACCCTCAGAAAAAACCTTCAGTTAGGATTGCCGGTGGCCGGAATCGAACCGACGACCTCCCGAATAAGTCTCGTGTCTTACCGCTGAGCCACCTTTACCGGCTACAAAAGTAGTACGCTTATGTCTAAGTGAATTCTGATATGGGTATTTATTATTTTTCCTATCTGATGTGAAGTAAGTTTTTAAAAAAATTCAATCGGTTAACGGGTCGTCAACGGGGTCGTTAGCTGACGGTCCGTAATCTGTAATCTAACGAACTCTACGCAGATAACGGACCGTCAACTGACGGCCCCGTTAATGACCGATTGTAGAAAAACCGGGCCTTAGACATAAATAGACAATTTTCGACAAGTTGTAAAGTAAAGACGACAACGCAAATTACTTAAAAGACCGTTTGCAGTTTGACGAGGTTTGCGATAGTAGCTATTGTTACTGATAAGAAAGCCGCGTATCATAATATTATGATTAGAAGTGATTTATTTATTAACGTGCGCCAAACAATTAGCAATCGAGTCGAACTAATTAGTAGAGCTCTACAGAAATAGTTTTATTTTTTTTCCAAAATTTAGTTCTCCAAACTGTAAATTTCGTGTTTTGGCGGTGTTATTTTTATAAGGCGCATAAAAAGCAAGAATTTCACTCAAACAAATAAATATGAGTCATTTATCTGTACAAACAGTACTTCCTATACTTATTTCCTTTATATTTTTAATTCTTCTGCGCATTTAACTTTTGTTTACAACAACACTTATTTTTGGCAAATATTGGAAAAAAAAATCGTTATTTCGGCCTCATTTCGTGGATTTCGTGGTTATAAAGCTCCAAATCGCGTTATCTCGCAATTCAAAATTTGCATAATTAGCATGCTGACACGACGTCGCGTCCACAATTATCTACAGTTTCGTTTTATTTCGTAACGCTAATTTTACTTGGCTCTAGTGTCATCTGTCAGGTATTGTATTGTATTTTATTACAACTGTAGAATTACATAGAGATATCGTAGCGAGTACGGACATCGTAATATAAGCAAATTGTCAAGTTTTCTAGGATAAAGTGCACTATAGAAGCTTTTGCCTCCTTCAGTAGCAAAGCAAGATAGGCTAAGATAGGAGAGTTCATTTGAAACCAACCCGTATAGAAATTAGAAATATTGCTGCATGAATGAATGCACTCATCGATTTCTCATATGCGACTGATGATGGGAACGAACTTTATGATTAGTCTTCTGCTGATTAAATTCAGTGAGCACGACTGTTGATAATCAAACGATTATTCAAAGTATCTTCAGTTTAACGAGGCTTTGTATGTTTTGTTGTGTTTTGTTGTGTCATTCGAACAAGTGTCAACGAACTATTAAGCGTTGTGTTCTTCGTACCCTTCAGGACGGCTGCACTAAGCATTAACATATCATTTGCATTCGGGCCGTATGATTGATAGAAATATAGACAATCAATCAGACTTAACTTTTTTTATTTGTCATCTATTTAATGATTGAGTTTGTTAGTGTAACTCAATGATGTTATGGCCATGGGCGCCCGCAGGATTTTGTTTGCCAAGGGGGGCCAATGAAAATATCCACTCAACCCCCCCTCCCCCCCTGATGAGGCGGCCCTCTTCAGGGTTATTAGGGTATTTGGAAAGTTGAGAAGGAATGTCCGAGGGACTCAATCCCAGAATTCGCCTTTACGACTGAGGAAAACCTCGGAAAAACCTTCAGTCAGGTCTGGCGGTGGCCGGAATCGAACCGGCGACCTCCCGAACTAATCTCGCGTCTTACCGCTAAGCCACCTCTACCGGTTCAGAAGTGTAGTGTATTTAGTTTTGAATGTACTAAAGATGATGTATTTTCTTCATTTCAGGCGTGGACGATGGGTCAGCCATGGACTCTGAATCTTCTCAAGTTCGAGAGTTTATTGAACGACTTGTAGAGACTCTGATATCCGGCGGCCTTGACCAAGTCAACGTTATCCGGCTCTATTCACACCCAGAATGTAAGAATCAACATTTGTTGTTTTTATCATTCAAGTGGATGAAATGTTCAAACAATCTAATTTTTTTGGTTTGATTGTTAGATACGTTTTTTTTTCGATCGTTGAACATAATTTTCCCTTATAAGTGCAAGAAACATCCCCATATTCACAGATTTAATAAAAGAAAAAATAATAGCTGCTACAACCTGCTAAATTTAAAGAAAATAATGATAAACAGACGCCTTGATTATTGTTAGCATGTTTAAAAAGTGTCTAATGTAATGTAAGTAAATATAAGTTTTTGAGCTTGTGGTGATATTTTTGGATGAAAGGGCAAAACATAATTTCCAACGCAGTATAGTAGGCCTACCTGTATTAACGACAAAGTGCACGAGTGCATGTGCTATTATGCAGGCTATGGAATGGAATCTTGCTAACGCATGAAAAGAGACTTGAATGGCGAATGTAATAACACATTAATCCCTGTCACTCCAATTCAAAAGAGTATACATTTATGACAGTTTCTAAGAGATAGTTCAAGAAATAAAAAAACAAAGAATCCTTCAACTATTATATTGTCTATTTTTGTTTAGGTTGAAGTGGTAATATGCTCATGCTTATATTAAAATTAATTTGTTTTTAAAACTTTTATTACAAATTACCAACTGGCTTTTAGAAAAGACAAAATTGTGCAAGTCTGCTTTCTTTTTGTGAATTCTATTCATTAAGACAAGAACTGGGAAGTCAGATAACATTTTAATTAAATCAGAGTTATATATAACAACACTTTAAACTTTAAATTCAGATATCTATAGAAATTAACACTTATTTTATGGGTCACTACTAAAGTTGGCCCAACGTAAGTATTCTCATGCTTACGACATAACCGAGTCCAATGGTACCAACTTAATGTTCTACTTCTCTAGTTCCTACCATCTTATTGACACAGGTCCATTAGGGATAATTACGACCTTCCGTTGGTTACCTGGAACGGTGGGCGGGGCCAATCAGACTTGTGCAATCACTCAGCGGAAGACTGCATTTACGAATGTTTGAAAAACCTCCAGGAATCTGTTGGTTCTCTATCAATTAGCGCGCATGAAAGGGGCAGTAGATAGGGATCTGAGGTCGGAATGCGAATACTTACGTTGGGGCTGGTATAATAACAAAGCTCCAACAGGTGGCATGGGGTGTCAGCATGTCTTACTAACCCGGGGTATTTACAGATGATCGCATGTTTGAGTGTCACCATGGCATCCTATGCGACGCGTTGACACGGCTCGCGTTTGCACTGCAGATGGCCATAGCAAGTAAGTTCTAATGCGGTTCGGTGGGAATTAACGTTTGCAAAGCTCTAAACAACCCTTAAGAGCGAAGGATACCTTTACGTCAAAAAACGCAGCAAATTGTCATGTTTTAAATTTTAATTATATCTCAAGAATGGACCTCTAAATCGAAAATCTGAAAAATAAGGATGCTGTGGTTTGGTAAGCCCTACAAACTGAATGATGAATATTGTAGGGCTTACCAAACCACAGCATCCTTATTTTTCAGATTTTCGTTTTCGAGGTCCATTCTTGAGATATAATTAAAACATGACAATTTGCTGCGGTTTTTGACGTAAAGGTATCCTTCGCTCTTTAATTGATATAATCATTGAGTTTATTAGTGTAGTGTAGAGTCCCAACGGCCATTGGCGACTGTCTACCCATAAATCGCCCGTGTACGCTAGTAGTACTGGGGGGGAGCCGCTAGGTGCCGCCACATCAGCGCGGCCTAATCAGTGGGTACGTGTGGCGGCACCTAGCCGCTCCCCCCAGTACTACTAGCGTACACGGGCGATTATGGGTAGACAGTCGCCAGTGGCCGTTAAGACTACCCTACACTAATAAACTCTATGGTATAATATTTGAATGCCAAGATTGCTTGGGTCTAGTACTAATAACAAACTAATGACAATTGTGACCTCTGACAACATTTGTGCATGTTTCATGATTATGATGATCAAACTAAAATGTAAGTTATAATGATCATCATCATTATCATCCATTTAAAATTAAATATCTGAGAGAATACAAACATTTTCTCCATCTCTCTTTCCAACTCTGTAAAAGTAATGTCCTTGGTATATTTTCTAAGTTGTTTATGCATGGCCGAAATTTGACATGCTTGTTCATCGCATTAACACATCACTTCTCATTCCTTGCTTGCCTTTAGGCACACTTCATTGGGTTATGTACCACCTCGGTACTACTAGTACTTAGTAGCAAACTGAATTGTATGCAGAATTGCTTGATGATAATTACTAATATTGAAACTATAATACAGTTATGCATGTTAGGGTCAGTATTTTGGGGATCATAACATTACAAACCCAATGCTTAGTATCACAAAACAATATAGCGAAATCTCATTATGTAGCTACTGAGGCACCTAGGGATGTGGGTTCGAGTCCCACATGTTTTTAGTATTTGTCCATAACTCCATAAATCACCAACATTATTTTGAAAAGCAATTGCAATTACAGAGACATAAAGCAACAAGAATTATCATCACCATCATCGACTTAAATGCACACATGAAAATATTAGTTAAACTATAAGTTATAATTATTGTCTGCCTTTGTAACTCAGCTCAGTTTATTAGCTGAATAAAAACGACATTAAACAAATAAATAATGGATAAACCAAACTTTCAGACAAGCCACTCGATGAAAGTGATTCGCCATCTGCAGCCCACGCCGACTTAAAGCAGTTGATTCACAAGATTGTTCGCGAGGCCATGACTCTTCCAACCCTTCACAAGGTAACTACCATATATAGATTATTATATCAATAACCATTATTATTATTGCTGGACTGTTTGGGTTCTTAACAAACAACTATAAGACAACATCACTGATAACAGTACAACACAAACAATTAAATATTGTACTAGGAAAACGCTCTGTTTGACGCGTTGATAAGCGAGCGCGTCAATATCTACGAACTTTCTGGCGAAAAGTTTTCAATGCTAATACGAACAACAATTAACAACAATTCAAGAATGCGCATTGCAAAAATTGTTCTTATTTCCATGGCTATTATACTTTCCGACATTGTTGTATGCAGTGCAATGTGCGTTGCTAAGAATTTTCGTGGTCATGTTTTCAACACGGTCCGCCACCGTTACTAACACTTATTGACAGCAATAGAAATGTAATTTCTGCCTCTAATACGTTTAGGATCGCGTTTTCATTAGTATATTCGTGACCGGACAAAAATTTACTATACGATAGCCACCTCACATTTTGCCGTTACTGCGTTTTAGAAAAATATTTTCGAGTAACTTTCGTGTAACTTTGCCAATATTTATCAGATCGCCATAACATTAACATATTCGTGACCGGAAAAATCTGTAGAAAAATCTGGCTATCTCACATTTTGCCGCCATTTTGTTTCAGAAAAATATTTTGCAGTAACTATGGTGTAACTTTGTAACTTTTCGAACGATTTTGCCTCAAAACTATACACCTTCAATCCACATCGAGGCTTGTGGATGGTCCAAATTTCAAGTTGATCGGACTTTCCGTTCGACCGCTATCGACAGACATAAAAAAAAAAAAAAAAAAAAAAAAAAAAACAGAACGAAGTGCCATAAGAGTCAAGTGGAAACGCTCGCTTCGCTCGCTTAATTACATTACAATAAAATATTCTGTATACTAGGAAAACGCTCTGTTTGACGCGTTGATAAGCGAGCGCGTCAATATCTACGAACTTTCTGGCGAAAAGACTTCAATGCTAATACAAACAACAATTAACAACAATTCAAGAATGCGCATTGCAAAATTTTTTCTAATTTCCATAGCTATTATACTTCCCGACATTGTTGTATGCAGTGCAATGTGCGTTGCTAAGAATTTTCGTGGTCATGTTTTATTTATTTATTTATTAATTATTTGTATTCATTACAAAAGTGAATTGAATAGGGGTTGGCAGAAAAGAGCACAGCTCCAAACACACAAGAGTGACTGCCAACCCATACTAAAATAACTTAAAATCTAAATATATAAATGAACATAATACAAAATACAAAATACAAAATACAAAACAAAAAACATGAAAACATAATATGAATGAAAATATAATTATAAGACAGAACTGTTAAAAATGAAGTAAAAAAGAATTAAAAAAAACAAAATTTACAAAACAATGTTTAAAAAATGCTCCGTTAAAGACGCTATCAACACGGTCCGCCACCGTTACTAACACTTATTGACAGCAATAGAAATGTAATTTCTGCCTCTAATATGTATTGGATTGCGTTTACATTAGTATATTCGTGACCGGACAAAAATTTACTATAAGATAGCCACCTCACATTTTGCCGTTACTGCGTTTTAGAAAAATATTTTCGAGTAACTTTCGTGTAACTTTGCCAATATTTATCAGATCGCCATTACATTAACATATTCGTGACCGGAAAAATCTGTAAAAAAATCTGGCTATCTCACATTTTGCCGCCATTTTTTTTCAGAAAAATATTTTGCAGTAACTATGGTGTAACTTTGTAACTTTTCGAACGATTTTGCCTCAAAACTATACACCTTCAATCCACATCGAGGCTTGTGGATGGTCCAAATTTCAAGTTGATCGGACTTTCCGTTCGACCGCTATCGACAGACATAAAAAAAAAAAACAAAAAACAAAAAACAAACAAACAAACAAACAAACAAACAAACAAACAAACAAAAAAACAGAATGAAGTGCCATAAGAGTCAAGTGGAAACGCTCGCTTCGCTCGCTTAATTATTATTATTATTAGAAGTAGCTGTGATAATTTAATTTTTACCTGTTTTAGATTTGTATAAATTATTTTATTTTATCAAGTTGTTCTTAGGGTTGATGGGGACCCCGAAATGTCTGGGTAAATTTGCATTATGACGAGTGGTGTACATTACATAGGTACATAATAAGTATGTGCCATAGGAAAAAAAACATTACTTTAGTTGGACATTGTAATCTTCAGCCTAACACGTGGGTAGGTTGGCTCCCCTGTCTAGCTTAGCTCAAATAGTCAATATAGAGGGAGAGAGAAGCCATGCAAGACATGGGTGATACTGATTAGCACTTGCCACTATGTAATAGGTGCATAACATGGCTGGACACAAGACCAGAACATTGTTACGCACCAATAAAAAGTAGTTATTATTACAACTATAGTGTTCTTGTATTGTATTGTTGTGTTGTGAAAACTCTCCGTTTGAACACAGCCATAATACGTAGAGACAAAGGTACAGTCATAATATTATATTACATTATTTTATTATAGAAACTTCCTTAGAATCAATATTTTTATGTAGAAACAATTAAATTTGTGAGTAATAACTAATACCATATGATTTTAAGATACATTCATTTTATTTAACATTAAAAAAAAAAATGTAAAAATGGTGCCAAAACTTGTCTCAATTATTATTTATTTATTTGAGATTTAATTCTTATTATTATTGCTTTGTATTGACCAATGAAATGCATATTATACGTATAGATTGTGTGGTCTGGAATAAAAGATTGAATTTCTTTTTTTACAGAATATCTGGCAAGTAACAATTGAAAAACTAGTTCTAATGAAATGGTTATTTCTTCGTCTAGGTCTCTCAGAATGGTTCTCTCAATGGAAAATCAATCCAAGACGATATCAACACTAAGACCTACGAAGAAATCCTTGCTACAGCAATATTAAACAAGGTGAATACTATGGATCTGAACAGTGGTTTCTTGAATAAAACTATCATCTCTAAACAGTGACTGACCCGGAGTTTCATATAGTTGAGACACTGTAAGAATGACGGCCCCCTCCATATCCCCTCCACTGCTACCCGACCCCCCTCAACTCTGTGACAACCTGACAAAATGAAATAGGTAACTGCATTGCTACCCGACCCCCCTCAACTCCATGAAACATCAAACCGAACCACTGAAAAAAACTGATTTTCAGTTACGTATTTCATTTTGTCAGGTTGTCACGGAGTTGAGGGGGGTCGGGTAGCAGTGGAGGGGATATGGAGGGGGCCGTCATTCTTACAGTTTCTCAACTATACCATATAGTATGCCATAAGGCTAAAGTACCTGCAATGTACCGGTATTATAATTGTTTTAATTGTCCTAACTAATCGCACCAAAAAGCTGCACTTTCTTACTAAACCTATCTAATAACACCTAGGTATTCACTCAAAGTAATATCCTATGTGTGTATGCGAGCTTACTTGATTGAAAGGGAAGCCTAACGAGTGTTCAACATGCCCTAGGCTTCTCTTAAACCTTCCATCTCATCTGCAATAATCATTATGTGGGGATTCAATTTGTTGGGCAAGAGCTAAATGTAAATTTGTACATCATAGTATCACGATCCCGATAGTTTAAACTTATAAAAGATAGACTGATAGGGAAAATTTCTTACAATTATTAGTTTAGCGTAATATATGGGAACTATTTGTCGGAAAGTGTACAAATTATGTTTGATTAGAAAAAATACAAAATCATGAGTGAATCAAATGTGTTGATTAGTAAATTAGGAGTGAATTAAAAGAGTGTTGATTATTAAATTAGATAAACGTAGCGCAATGCAGGGATTATTTCGGGCTCGAAATATGTGGGAGGGGGGGCTTGTCTATTATTGCACCTCAAGAGATTAGTTGAGACCCCTTGACTGCAAAGTTCTGAGCCATCTAGATAGTAGATGAACAAAAATTGTCTACATCAGAAAATTTAAACTAAATCTGTCAATTGTGATTGATTTTTACAACAAGTAGTAACAAGTAATAACTATAATCAGTTTTTCAAATTACTTCACTGAATTTAAATTAATGTCACCCCCTCCCCCCCCCCCCCTCGTTCATCAAAACTTCTTCTGAATAGTTCAATGGCTTTACTCAATTTTTCCTTTTTATCTCTTGTGCCAAGATGGCTTTTTCAAGACGTATTATTTTTTTTTTACAATATTAACACACTGAATAGCCCCCTCGCAGCCCCTGTAATTTGCAGGCTTTCTCTGTTTTAAAGTCTACATTTCTAAATAGTGTAATAGTGTAATCCAGGCACCTATTTTTTCAACATGGCAGATTTAACTGCATGTGCAAGTGACAGTGTAATTTGAAAGAAAAACTCTTTTCTAGTTTTTACCATGAAGACTATTGGGTTGATAATTAGGTTTACAAGGTTGATTGGACAAAACTGATGTCGTTGGTTTGCCACAGGTGATAGAGAGATTCCAGCACTACAGCTCCCCCAGGGGTGCTATTGATGGAAACAGCAACCTGCTCCCAGTTCGGGAGATGGAACAACGACCAAAGTTTGTCAGTGAGTATCCTTTGCTTAGTTTAGCACTCGACAACTATGATCATATGACGTCGGGGAGCGTTTGGAGTAGGTATGGGACGTTTAAACGTGGGATTGAGTTTAAACGTTTTTAAATTATAATGCGCATTTAAACGTTCTTGATTAAGTGTGCGCTTGGCCGCGGTCGGCCGAGTGGCCGGAAGAAGTCGAGCGTGCCGATGTTTGTCACAGGGGGTGGGGGGGTGTTCTCAGTCCTATAGTGCCGACGCAATACGCAAGTACGCATAGTGATAAAAACAAATATTTAGCAACGGAGCTTACTACTATACTATGAGTAGTTGCTCATCACATATTTTAATTTTACCCTACCCTAAGTTTCGGAACATTTCGGTGATATTTACTGCATTGGTCGTTCTTCTCGCCTCCTTTGGGGGGCTGGGGGGGGACGTTTAAACGTGGATTTAAAAAAAGGCTAAACGTTTAGGTTACTAAACGTGTTTGCCCATCCCTAGTTTGGAGAAAAGCAAGTAGGACGTAACGGGGAGGAAATGGGAAAGGGTAGCGAGTAGGTAATATGAAATCGGGGGGGGTGATTGGAGGAAGAGGACGAATAGGACGTAATGGGGGGGGGGCCTGTCCGGCCGGCTAGGGTGGCCCTACCAGAATCATATACTTCTGCAGGTATAGCTCTCGGGATCACAAAAGCACGCTAACCTGCCCACCACGATAAGGTAAAAGTCCCTAGGCTGTAAAAAAATAAGGGATTTGGAATCAAAATCAATGCTAATAATATAGGTAACAAATAGCCTAGGTACTAGGGGCATTTATTAGTACAAGCATTCGTCAGCCGCACATTTTTATACATTAAGCGGCGGTACTTGCTTGAATAATTTTGTTCTAAGAACGAGAATACATCGTTTATATAATATAATAAATACTATTTGATATGATTTTCTTTCCTAGGTCGTGTTGAGATTGGCATGGCCAGTTCGAGCAGCGTTGACGATGACGCTAGTGGGATTGACGACGGGAGTTGGAGTGAATCGAGTCACACGGAACCCCTGTCACTTACGGTGAGAACAATATATTTCCATCACACTACACATTTCTTGGTCCTTTATAATTATTTCGTATATCATTTTTGTAACTTAAATTGTTATATCATTAAAATTTAAATGATAATAAATAAATATAGGAATTGAAAGATTGGTTGACTGGGTTTTAAAAATTAAATGTCCCAGTTTCAAGCACTACCATCTCCCACATTTGAGAACTGAGATCCCCCCCCCCCCCCCCGAAAAATGATATTTGGGGTTGAAAAAAGTCAAAATATTGTGTATAAAATCACAAATGAAAGTTATTTCCAGCAGATTATAAAAGTGCAACGATATCCTTTTCTCTAGCATTCTTCTTGTCAATCTTGAGTCTTGACACACATAAAAAACACAGTATCCTTATTTGTACATACAATTGCCATTACTACTGTTAAATACTGTCAAATACTAAAATATTGCATAGCCCATCTTCAGAGTGAAGAGACAGTCACTGAGAGAACCTACTCGATCCAGCTCTACCCAGCGACTGTGCCTCACACTGTCGTACAATCTCCGACGCGCGAACATCCCGCGCGTGCGCGCTAGCTTGTTCTCGAACCTTCGCGATGTGCTTCGCATGTTCCAATCTATAAATCTATAAATTAATAATCTATAAATATATTTTCTTTCTAAACTCAACTGTATTTCCTCAGGTTGAAGAATGTGTTGAGGAAGAGATGACAACCTTCAACTCGTCCGAAGAAGAGGAAGACCGAGGGGAAGAGACGACGGGAGCAGAGTTGGACTTCTATCTGTCCGGCTTGAACTTCATCAAGAAACATCGGGTGCCGTTCCCTGAACTGGGCATGGACATCGTTGACGGCGAGTCGGAGGACGAGAGCGATAGAGAAGACGGCTTCTCGCCTTTGCCGACAGACCTGGTCAGTTGATCATCTGATTTGAAGTAACGCTGATGATGATACAGATCAAGTCAGGGCCAGATGTTTTACACTCAACATCATAATTGAGGAAGTTCCACCAAACACTGTATAGGTGCTATCGCTTAATACAGGAAACTTCCGTCGATTTCTGGAGACAGCTGGCCTAGCGGCTTGGAGTTAAACTAGGTGAATGATCGACGCGAAGAAGTTCACTCGCTGTATCTAAAGCTGCCAAATTTTGTTATCGACTGGCTTGCGATCTATCGGCTATCTAGTGGCTTGGTGTTCAACTTTATACGTGAACTTGTGTCGCCATGCCCATTGTGTTGCCATACATGTTAAATGGCCCCAGTTTCCTGTATTAAGCGATAGTGTCTAATACAGTATGTATTTGGTTCCACTTTAAAAGGTTCAGTTCATGAACTTAGAAAATAATATTTTTAACTTGTTCTTTCTTACAACTGTTATCTTTAAAAGTATAAAGTTACTAGTAAAAGTTCTTTGGTAATTGTTTTAAGGAAATACTTTCCCCATTGATTTTAAGTTCTCAAACTAAACTGAAGTCAAAATTCAAATTCAAATTCAAAATAACTTTATTAATCTATTACATTACACAGTATACAGTATACAGTGCATTCGATATTTTCCATATTTGTCATAAAACATGTATGAAAGGTTTAAGATTAAAGTTAGAAAAACTTACATTGCATTATGATTTATATTAATACTTTTTAATTATTTTTTATTTATTTTTTATTCTGATAATAGGTTTGTTTATTAATTATTATGTATTTGCTTATGGCAGTAAACTGTTAATCGAGTAATGCTCATAAAGATGAACTTGTGTGTGAGCGTATTTTCTGGATGAATTTGTGAAAGGTCAAACAAACATAGTAATTTTGTAGGGTTGATTAAACATTTAGTCAGCGCTATTGTTTACACGGTATTACTCCCGTCAACAGTTGAGCCCCGTGGACAGTTGGGAGGACAACTGGCTGTTCCAACGTCGCCGCCTCAAGACGCTGGGGTCCCGCGACCCGGTCCCCATGCTGGTCCCCAACCCCAGCGAGGACTTCCGAGCTCTCATCGGGGACCGAGATGCGGAGGAGATCTCCGACCTATCGGATTGTAGCGAGTCGGCCATAGAAGACATCTTGGCTGACGACGACGACGATGATCATGTAGTGAGTTCACTCATTCTCAGAATAATAACTAAATAGCATTTGAGAATCACTATTAGGGATGGGCAAACACGTTTTGTAACCTAAACGTTTAAACTTTTTTTAAATTCACGTTTAAACATTTGCGCCCCCCCCCCCCCCCCCCAAACGAGGCAAGAAGAACGACCAATGCAGTAAATATCACCGAAATGTTCCGAAACTTAGGGTAGGGTAAAATTAAAATATGTGATGACACAAAAAAAAACACAAAAGAAGTGACTTATCAACGGTGAGAACACCCCCCGCGACAAACATCGGCGCGCTCGACTTCGGCCAGGCGCACACTGTATCAAGAACGTTTAACTGCGCATTAAAATTTATAAACGTTTAAACTCAATCCCACGTTTAAACATTTAAACGTTTAAATGTCCCATCCCTAATCACTATCGTATCAAACAACCAATGTCGTTACACATCACTGACTGAATAGAACTGAATTGGGAGGTCCCAGATCTGCTTGTATCATTATCAGCAATTAGTGTAGCCTATATACTACAGTAATCCCATTTTAATTCAAATTTCAAGGGACCCTAAAAACTCAAATTTGAATTACAAAATTTTGAATTGAAAAAACATCAACACTAAACTATGTATCCAAACCTTCTGCGGGGATTTCATATTAGTTTCCATTATAGCCTACATAAATTTGAATTAACAGTGTACTACTGTATAATAATATTATTTATGATCAGTAATACCATATTCTGTGTAAGGCACATGGAACTTAATAATGAATCACTACCATTAATTAATGAAGTAGCACTTATTGGTCTACTAAATTAGTTATACTCTTACAAATGTATTATTTGTACATTATTAATTATATTATTCAAAATAATCTAAGTATTTTATATTTTCCAGCCTGCCCCCAAACAAGAGGTTACCAAGAAAGCCAGTCTAGAGATTTCGTTAGAAGTGCCAAGATTAGCCGAATCTGTGGAACTGCCAAGAGAACCAAAGAAAGAAACTTCACCAAGAACCGACGAATACGTGTCGTTGGTCGATCACGAAATGGATGTGGTTGAAGCTAGGAATACAGAATTTTCAAATGGTATGTTGGAGTAGAATATGTTGCCGTTGGTCCAAAGATTTGCTAGAAACTGCGAGGGAAAAAACTTGATTAAAGTGGGAAATTGTTTCAAGGAGAGTTCAGCTATGAATCAAGAAAATTATAACATATACGTAATAACAACCAATTATTCAATTACCCTATTTACTTGAATCTAAGACTGTATAATTATTTAGTTAAAATATCGGGGGTCGTCTTAAATTCGCATAAGAAGATTATGAATATGAAGATTATTTTTCCAGTTTTAAATACTTGAAAATAGGGGGTTGTCTTAAATTCGAGGTCGTCGTCTATTTGGGTATATATATATACGGTAGATACCAGGATGATAAACTGTATATAGAATAAGCGTAGGCCTTCCAGTAACCTTTATATACCATATCCAGTAAGATCAAATAGGTATACTTATTTTTTGTTTTAACTAAGTAATTATATTGTAAATCATCACACAAAAACCATTTTAAAAATCTATTCTCAATTTTATATCCTAGTCACACTCTGAGCCCATATATGTATAAGTGACATAATCTAAAACTGTGCTATATTTTCAGGTATGGACAGCTTATCAGAATACGGTCAGCAGGATAGCGAATACACGGAAGATTACGCCTCGGTAACGCGGCGACAAATGAACAGCCTGAAGCGACACCAAGGCATTGACACAAACTCCAAGCCGGTGCCAAGACCAAGGTACGCTAGAATCATTTAAAACTGTTGTATCACTGTGGATTGGTGTGCATAATCTTAACCGTATTTATTCACATACATGTTGCCAGCATGTTGCATTTTATGAGTGGCGAACATTATTTAAACCGGAACGATCACTGGTCATGTACGTTTAAACATATAGGATTTTAAACGCTTTCTCCCATCCGTAGAAATGCACAATATAACTGAGCCTGCTCAACAATGCCGCTTATCATTGCAGGATGCTGACATATTCCTCCAACAACTCTGCTGACAATGACAACGTTGCTTATCATTGCAGGATGCTGGCACATTCCTCCGACAACTCTGTCGATGACGCCTCCAAGAAAGAGTCAACGTTTGAGTCTTCCAGCGACTTCTCTCTCGAAAGCACGGACTCGGTGAACGATCTGGCCACGCCCCCCCGGCCAGGTACTGACCAATCAAATGAGTCTTGGACGAATATAGTGGAAAGGGCAAATTCATTGTTGGTGTGCTTTAGTATCTTGCTTGACTATATTTTTTTTTTTTTTTGTTATGTGGTTTTCTATCTTATTATTTTTTTAAATAAATTATAATTTATAATCAATAAGCCCTAGCATGTTTTGCACTTCAGTGTTCATTGCAATAAGGACTTAGATATAACAAGAAAATGGAGATTCGAATTATTAGCAGCATATAAACTTATTGAAGACCAGTTCACACACATTGCTAAGGATTATACGGCTACAAGTTCAGATAGTGACAACGCTTGCGAACGACTGGCGCTATGGCTAAGTAAAGATAACCAACTTTTAACTTCTAGCCTTAGTCTTATCCAGTTTCAAGTCCATCTAATCAGAAACTAGATGTCGTTGCAAGACGAAAGCAACTGATGTCGCTGTATTAATTCGTTCCCTTATCTATGGAGAGGCGTAGCAAGTGCACAGAGAGCGTTGCGAGCGATCCGGCCAATGGTCACTGAATATTGGATACACACAATTGCAAAACTATTTGACTTCTTTGGAATCTTTGTATGATTTTACAATATAAGTAGCGCCCTGCCTCCTCGATGGGGTTTCGGTTAATTCTAACAAGCGGAGATCAGTGGCCGGAACGCTCGCAGCGCTGCAGTGTAGTCGTTTATCCTACGCCTCCCAAGACCGAAGCGTCGAAACGTCCAGAAGTTTTTGTGTTGTGTTTTTTGTTTTGTTTTGTGTCATCTACGCTACGCAGCCTGCCAAATGGTTTCAGGTAAGCTGTTGGCTCCTATCCTTCTTTCCCTCTCACACATATATACATCACGCTTTGTGTGAACCGAGACGGTTAGTGGTTCTATTTGTTACCTGTAGCTCATTTGTGTGAACCACCCTTTAATCGTTTCATGAAAACTAACATTATTTCCCCGCTGTGACTCAGGCACCATTGCCGAGCGTGAACACAAGAAGTGGGAGAGCGCGGTTCCCCTACCCAACAACCCCTACTCGCAAGAGAACATCATGAAGAGACTGAACAAGTCATCGCTGCTGGACATTCGAACTAACTGCAACTCACAACAACAGGAGAAATCACATCTACCGGAACTAAACAATGAATCGGAAGTGGAGAAGTCGGCGAAGATACCTTCAGACAAAGACAAAAACATCAGCAGGTCAGGACAGATATCATTCTAATTAGGAATGTCAACGATAATCACATATCGATAATATCGTATATCGATATTATCGCGATATGGCTAGCCATATCGCGATAATCGTACAATATTAAATTCTGTGCGATATCCCGATAACCGCGGCGACTTGATTTAATATAGAATTTGGCGCAAAAAAGTAATTAGTTAGTAGTAGTAGTTAAGTAAGTAGGCCTACTTAGTTAAAAAGTAGTACTATACACGTGCTTATTTCATAATATCGCGATAAAAATTGTAAATGCAATATCGAGACGATATTTTGTTGCGCTGATATTATCGCGATAATTTTTGTATTGTTGTTGCGATTATCGATATGGAATCTCAAATCGTACAACATTCCTAATTCTAATACATCATTTTAACTTTTTTATATCTGCTCCCTGTGTCCAACAATGAAGTTGGGTAGGGGATAGGAAACTAATCACATCATATTCTGGCCCCTAGGTACATCGAAGCCGGCTGGCCATGCCTGACGCTTCCCTCATGTTAACCAGTTCCGTGGTCATGACGAGATATTACGTCACGCCCGTAAGATTCCCGTAGCGCCTTGGACGTAATATCTCGTCATGAGTATTTTGAAATCGCTTCCACAGTGGCCGTGACGAGTCTCGCTTTAAAGTTTTCCCGCATTCTCTGCAGGGAAGTTAGTTCAATCTTTTCCCGCTAGATAGAACTACTTGTATTTAAATTCTGTCAGCAACACGTGTTTCTAGAGAAGGAGGAAACCACGCTCTGATTTGCTAGCGACAGTGGTTAGCAATGGCGTCCGCTTCGAGAGCAAAGAAACGTGTTAGAGAAGAGGATATTGAAGATATTATTGGTGATGATAGTGGTAGTGAACTTAGTGATCTTGAAAGTGAAAGTGAATATGAAAGTGCTACAGATGTGGAAGTAACAGACAGTGACATTGCGTCTAATGTGTCGGTTTCGGACAACTCAAGTGACGATGATGTAGGCGGAGCTCAACAAGGTAGGTGGTCCCAAGTGGGGGCGTTGCGACCACGTTTCCCTTTTATTGGTTTGCCTGGTGTCAATGTTACAATTGATGATCCCAGTGACCCACTTGAATATTTTGAGTTGTTTGACTCTTGGGATGCGAAAACCACCCAACCTGACCGCGCGCGAGCTGGGTGAGGAATTAAGTCGCCACTACGCGCACGGCAAGCGCGAGGGAAAGTCGCCACTGAACTGGTTAACTTCCTCTGGCTCCTCCTCTTCACTTTCTTCTTCCTCTGCTCTGTCTTCAAATTCTGTCCATACTTTTCTATCTTCCCACCAATGTTACTAAAAGATATTAAATATAAATACATTTGTATCTATTTTTGTCAACAAGAACTCATTTTCAGTGGGGGATATACTGATACAATTTATTATGTGCTTCATTCCTACATTTATATTTATTGTAATGTCTATCCACAGTTCTAACCTTGAAGTGATTTCTAGTGGGGACACTATACTATGGTCTGTTACTATCACGACCTAAAAACTATCCTGAACATATATATATATATATGCCTATGTATATGTCAGTGTTATATAGAAATTAGAAACTAATAAAATGAAGCTAGAATCGGTATTGGATGCAGGAATAAACTAAATAATAAATAAATTGGATAAGGAAACGTTGAATTTAAATTAAAATAAAACGTAAAGATTGGTTTTACTGAGAAGTTCTTTTAATAGTATAATTTGCAACCAATAAAATTTAAAAATCATATATGTATACTGTATACTGTTATTATTGGCATAACCCACGCCTAATACAAGTACGTATTGTTACCACATTCAGGTATGGCCGCGACTACTACATCAACGCTTCTAAAACGTCGTCCGGGTGCAGAAATCAAACGGTTCGACCCGTAGAGATCATAATGACGTCGAAAGCCGCGGAGGTAAGTGTGACCGAGCTCGAGGAGCAGATGTTACATAGAGACCTGTACAGAGCATCTTTCCGCGCACGCAACGCCTCCCCACACTTCACGCTCAACCCCCTCTACGAACCGACCCAAGGAGAACTTATCCATCGCTCCGGTTCCGAACGCAACAAGAACGTAGACAAGCAAAATTTAAGAAAACATCGGCGTGGTAACGAATCTGGTTACGGCAGTTCGTTGGAATCGCTAGCGGACGGAGCGTTGCGACTGAATCCACCCACGACGGGGCAAATGGTGGAGAAAACGTTCGAATCGCTGTCGAGCTTGCGGCGGTTATCGACGCCTAATTTATCTGTAGAGAGGAAAAAAGGTGGATCTTCGATAGGAGGAAGTATGAGGGTACCGAATTCAAAAGCCAACAGGAAAAGCGTTGCTTTGTGGTGATCTGCACTTTTAATACAGTACCTAGTTCAAAAAGTCATTATATGTCTGACGTAGGTTATTTATGGGCCACTAGAATCAATATATTTATAATATTTAATACGATACGAATCAATGCCAATATGATCAAATCAAATCGAGAAACTTTCTTTGCTTTTTTGGTAGGACAATAACATTGTGGATTACTGTATGTGTGGAACACTTGAATTTAAACATAACTTAAAATATGTTTAGCGAACAAATTCACACGTCAGAGTACCTTCCTTACACAAGGTAGTTAACTAGTAACTAACAATTTGTTTATACAACTCTTTATCATTGAGAGTAGGTCTACACTGACACTTCTTAGGCCTATACTTTATATTGATTCCTAGTTTTACTGTAAACTAAGCATGTACTTCACTACTACCGGTAGTATATGTATGCATATCTTATTTCTGATTATTTGTAAATTTATGTACAGTAGATTAATTTAATTCAGTTGCAAGGGATCATAGAATCCTCAATTTGAATTACAACACTTTTAGTTAAAAGAAAATTAATATTACGTCTTATTGGCTTCTACTCAAAAGTTTGTGGAGTTGACATCACTAGTTTGAAGTAGGTAAAACACATTATTTTGAATCAACCGAGTTTGAATTAACAAGGTATTATGGTATTATCATATTACCGTAAAGTTACCACTAGTTGAGAGCCGGTCCAAAACCTTTATCATGCAAAGTTGTGTGTTGTATCAGTATTATGTTATCAGGAAATGTTGACTTTTTGAAAAATACTTTTTGAATGTCGAAATAGTGGATACTTTCAAGCAAACTGCTATTATAAATATGGAAATAGAGAATTTTGACTGACCTAATTGAATTACTAATAAATATATATAAAACTGAAATTCTCGCCAAAAAGATTACAATTTTAAAATAAAACACCACCCAATTTGAATATCTGGTAACTGTTGTGTGAATGTTTGCTGCTCTGGCAGTTCACAAAGATATTACTGTGATTTTCTTATATTGGCACAATATGCACAACGCAAAACCAAGTTTATGGTATTGTACATATAATACACCTACCTATACAACGAATAGAATGCCAACACATACTATCATATGATGGTAAATGAATATAAAAAAGTACATAAAAGTAGAGTTTCCCTTCTAGTCTCCGAGCTTTACTTTCCCCCAAAGCACCGAGTGGTTTCGAGTGATATGGTGATGTTGGACTCACTTGTAGATTTATATAGTTTTGAACTTGGTGGAGTGTCTATTATATCTTGTATTCTATCTGTACTTACTTACTTACTTACACAATGTCTTTCAGTAGATTCCTATCGCATTACATCAGTTGCCACAATAAAACTAGTGTATTTGTTGATACATTTTGGTTGTAACGTTCCTTCACATTTTGGTAATAGCCTACTAATACAGTTAACCACAATTTTATGTACAACAAGAATAGATGATCACAATCAGAACATACAACAGTAGACGTCATAAATATTCTTGCACATTTTGTTGAATGACGTACCCTATCTTAGTATATTTTTAAATAGGTAAGTTTTACATCATTCTAGTACTAGTTTTTGTACTTTGACGTTTTGGTTTACAATAGCCGGTTGGCTTAACACAGTGAAATTAGGGTTCTCTGTATTCGTCACCTATTTCCATTTTAGTGAGATCATTTCCCATTAAATATGTTTATTTATTATTTAACCTTATTTTCTATACTTTATCCTTAAGAGCGAAGGATACCTTTACGTCAAAAACCGCAGAAAATTTTCATTTTCTAATTATTATAACTCAAGTTTGAAACACAAAATCGAAAATAGGAGTAATCATATAGTGCTTGGTTTGATAAGCCCTACAGACTGAATGATAAATGTATCTAACATTATAATCGGTATGACTGTGATACTTATTTCATTAGTAATTTAATGAAATCAAAACCACAGTCATACTGATTATATGTTAAATACATTTATCCTTCAGTCTGTAGGGCTTACCAAAGCACAGTGTTATGATTTCTCAGATTTTCGATTTTGTGTTTCAATTTTGAGATATACCGGTAATTAGAAAATGACAATGTTCTGCGTTTTTTTGACGTAGAGGTATCCTTCCCTCTTAATTGAAGTGGAAGAGAACGGAAGTAGCTAGAATTTTTTGTGGGGCTCAGCCCCATCTGCCCCTAAGGCTGTATGCTACATGAAAAGCCACGCTTGTATGTACAAATGTGGCTCATTGGACCAGTGGTGCCATTTTGAAAAGCCTCTACCACTCCACAATACCCATGCAGCCCAAATTTGAAAATATGTTAATAATTAGTAATTACCAATGATTGGTTACTTGCAACATTATTGACAAGTACAGTGTAGTACTGTATTAGTAGTAGTAGTAATAATAACCGCACATTCCCATTAGATTACATAGTATTTCCCTTTTAGTTCAAATAATATCAATCCAAATGTATACGTATGTCAAAGACAACATGCACAATGATTTGTTTGGTTAAACCAAAATGCCTAATGTACAGTACAGACCTGCATGTTAAACACATTGTAACTGCACAATATTGCTATGCGTACATTTTCCTGTTAGCCCAGAACATACACATTATTGACTGATGTAGACACAACAAACAAAGCAGTATTAAATGTACTTTTACAATGTGTAAAGTATGTTGGTAACTAATATGTAGGGCTGCCCAACGATAAAAAAAATCATATCGATATCGCGGGAAGGAATATCGATATCGCATCGCGATATCGAAGTTTTCAAGTGACGTATCGATATCGGCGATAGGCCTATCGCCACATCGAAACTTTTCTCGTCTGTTTTTAGGATTTACAGGCCAGCTAGAGGCCATTCTTTAAACAATATTACGTAAAGAAATATTTCAGTTTTGAAATGTCTTACTATGTGTGTCAATTTGTTTGTTGTACTATTCAAATTGTAAAATATCCACACAAAACAGCGATGGTGTGGTTGGCGTGACGTGATACGTAATCGGTTTTTTGTATCAATTAGCTTATTAGGCACAAGTTCGATATCGCAATATGTGCGATATATTTATTCTATATCGATATCGAATTATTTATCTATTATCGATATTGTATCGAATTATCGATATCGTTGGGCAGCCCTACTAATATGTATCTGGTATGCACAAGAAACAAAAAAATCACTTTGGTATATGTATTTAAGGGCTACATTTTTTAAAATACCAGTAGCTTCAATCACTGATTATGCAAATCAGGTACTTTACAATGCTATGTTGTTCAATTTTAAAAATAAAGTAATTTAATGACGGGAACTCGTGTAATTCCCTCGCCATTTGTTTTGGATTTTCTGTGCTGTGGGTAAACAAAAATTGCGAAGAAACTTAGAATTTACATCCTCAGACAAAAAAAGACGCACAAATGTTGTGACCACTAATGGAGTAGGCCCAAGTTTTGCAAGTAAATGTGCCATATGGTATTTGTTAAGTATTTTGGTATCGGCGACACACTCCACGATCCACTTCTGCACCAAATGCATGCGAATGAGCAAACACGAAGTATCGACTGCAGTCGGACAGTCCAGGTGAGTTTTCAATTGAACATTATTGGCTTAGTTCACACGAAATATGCAACACCAATACACTCGAATTAGTGGGTCTTAATTGCATGCCCTGAACACCGTAAAGGGTGCTGGTTGCAGTAGTAGTATCGTAGCATGCATGATTGTAGACAGCACACTTAAGATAATTTTATTTAGTTTCAGTATATAGTTAAATCTAGGTCATAAATCAGCTTCCATAGCTCTAGGTATTGTTCAACATAAAATTATTATGTTTCAAAGCTGAAATCTCTGTAAACTTAAAAATCTACTGTTAGTGATAGTTCTCAGTAGATACTGAAAATCAAAATATGTAATAAAAAGTTGTGGACTACTACATTACACTGTTTTGTAACAGATAGTATGATTTTTGTAATGACTAGTTGTGATGTTGGGTATTTGGGGAATGAATGTGACTTTGTTTTTTTCAACGAAATTAAACAAATATCACTTTTTATGTTACCTGTTACTGTATCTTTCCAATTATGTAAGGCGCATGCTTCAAAAAGTACATATTTATGTGTTAAATCAATTTAATTCTGTTGAATTAGCTAGAGCCTATGCCTAGGCCTATGCACGCCATTCGCCATTGTTCAACACTAGGATGAAGAGAAATATCTCTGCAGCAAAATAAGTGCTTTGGTTCTTTGTTATCAGCAAATGCACCAACTTAAACATAAGTTACTGTATAATAATCACAGTATTTTCGATAAATGACCCCTTCTTCAAATTTGAAGAAGGGGTAATTTGAAGAAAGGGTTATTATTTTAAAATAAATTTATACCCAAAAAATAAATTACCCCTTCTTCAAGTTTGCGGGCGATATTCGATTTAATTTCATACGTTGGCTACAGAATCAACGTAGAACAGCTGATTTTAGCATCCAGTAGGCTGTGTGCATGTTGCTAATGCTTGTTGCACTACATGGACGTCGACGAGCGCCGAGCGCCGGAAGTAGATGATCCGAAGAAGTTGGAACCAACCAACTTCTGCGCTTGCAAGCGCCGCTTCGCCCTGATTGGTCGGATCATTCACTTCCGGCGCTCGGCGCTCGTCGACGTCCATGTAGTGCAACATGCATAATGGTGAATGGCGTGCATAGACATAATTAAATTGATTTAAAACATAAATACCTACTATTTGAAGCATGCGCCTTACATAATTGGAAAGATACAGTAACAGGTAACATAAAAAAGTGATTTTTGTTAAATTTCGTTGAAAAAAACAAAGTCACATTCATTCCCCTAATACCGTGATGTTGGTTTAGTATTCTCACACACTCAAGACAATATTAAATACCTTAATAATTATTGGTGAAAACAATTAATAATGAAAACTTTGAATTAATAGATTCAACGAATAATTTCTGCAAATAGAGAATTGTTCTCCATTAAAAGAAAGATATACTATTGTAACGTTGTTTTTTCTTACGTTCTACCTTTTATGAATTATTGTCCCATTAAATTAAATAGAAAATAAGACAGTACATGTGCTTAGCTCAAAATTAAGGTAATATATTACACCCTTTCAGTGTTAAACAATTCATTAGTATATTCCCATTTGCTTTCAGGCGGCAGAGAAGTGTGAGAGAGTAACTGTGGAAACAGACGTGTCGTGCAAACATTCCGACAAGTTGCCGGCTCGGGTCGGAAGCAAAGTCTTCCGGTGGCAGAATGAAATAAACCAGACCGAAGAAATATGGCTCAGGAAAATAAATGGCTGTAAAAATGAATCTGACACGAGTGCAAATGACATTGAATCAAAAAGAAAAGATAAGAAGGCAATGGTTAAAAATGGCATCCAGAATGGATTGTCAGAAAAACAAAACACTGCTACTAATTCATTGTTGAAGAAAGAAAACAGTAATCTGCATAGCAAACAAGAAGAAATGAGAAATAATTTGAACAATAATGATGCACATAATAGTAACATAGGAACACATCATAACCCAAAGGAGATAGTTATTTTAGAAATGTCGACAAATTCAAACCAAATACCAACAGAACTGCCCGACGGCGACGCAGTGGTGACAACCGAGACAAACGGGAAGCTGACAAATGGAGAGTGTGGTAAAGTAACGAATGGAAACTTGAAGAATGTTTCCGGGCCCCCGAGCGAAGGTTCAGCTGCTTCTTCCGATTGCGAACACAACTTTACGATGCCCTCGGTCAAGGATTTAGCAAAACACTTCACTCAAAGCAACCACAATATAAACAAAAAGGTAAACTATGGTGATTAAGGCCTAGGCCTGTAGACTTGACAGTTGTAGGGCACATTCATGAAGGCATCTGGGCTCAGGGTATAGAACTAATCCAAGGTAGCTCTGCCTGTCGTAAGAGGGGACTAAAGTTACGCCTAGTGGATTGTAGGGATAGGATCTAACAGCTTACCTTCTACTATGATGATGAATTTGATTTGAAAGTCGACATTGAAGATAGGCCTACATAGGCCTAAAACAATATCTAATAGTAGGCCTATTGAAATATCGAATTACTGTATTATGTCTCGTCAACAATATCAACTAATTCGTCGTACTCTGCTCAATGTATAGGCTAGAACTTAAATTGTCTGTAGGCCTACATAATTGTCTATCCCGTTATTATTGCACTGTCCCCCGAAGGTCTGGAAAGCTGCTTTTCGTGCCGGGTATTAAACGTCGACCGACCTATAATAGACACTAAGTTCTTAGTGATTGTAGATAAAATGAATATTCGACCAGTCGACCAATGATTGATTCATTTTCTATCGGCCTAGCTGTTGTACTATGCCATAGCACATGCACATAGCACACAGCCATAGCAGTAGCAGTAGCACATACACATATGTATAAATTTGATGTTAATGTCTAGCTTGGTAGGTAGGCCTATGTCAGTTGTTTTATCTGTTCTAATTGGTCTTAACATTGCATCTAGAGAAGGAGCACAACTAAGACCTACCTTTGAGATCAAGTATCTCCATTGCTTGAATAAAATCTATATGGCTTATTTATTCTATTAATTCCTAAACTATCCGGTCTTCAAATCCATCTTCTGTTTGTTTCAGAGCTCACAGCCACCCGAACGGCCAAGAGGGAGACTAGTGCAAAGCCAATGCGACATCAAGAAGGCTGTGGACGGTCAGAACCAACCGATGCGAGAGGTTAGCAAGTTAGCTCTGGCGCAACACTAGACCGTAGCAAGTGAGGAGACTTATTACAGTGTGGTGTTGTGCATGTTTGAAACGCCGTTGAGCTTGGCACTGCACTTCACTACACTATACTACACTACAATGCACTCCATTTAGCAACGACTGACAAGTTTAGAGACTACTCGCTACTACCGAATTGTTTGTAAACGATATGGGGAGGCGTACAACAAACGACTACACCGCAGCGCTTCGAGCGTTCCGGCCACTGAGCACTGCCTGCTAGAAGTAACCGAAAACCTCTCTAGAAGCCCGTGCACTAATTATTATTGGAAAAATATACATAGATTCCAAAGAAGTCAAATAATTTTTCAATTACTTGGAAATTCTTATTGTTGAAAGTTGTGTGTACATCCAATATTCAGTGACTGTTGGCCGGATCGCTCGCAACGCTCTCTGTGCACTTGTTACGCCTCCCCATAGGAATATGGGGGTTGAGTAGCAACCACGCAACCAATTGACGAGACTATCGATATCAAAATTACCCTCAGTTTATTCGCAATAGCGATATTATATAGAATAATCGATATCGCACCACTAAAAGGAATGCAAATCCTTAAAGCTTTTCTCCATGCTATTATTCAAATGAAATGCTAGGAAAGAAAGAATATACAATAATTTTATAGCCTGAGTACTATAGATGGAGTCTGATTGTGTTATCTACCTATAGCTAAGATAAGAATGATACATTATAGGGCCTATAGCTTGTTCATGGTGATGAATTGTCGATATGTAACTAACTTTCAGAATGAAATTGTCAAATAACATAGTTCTATTGGGGAGCGGTAAGACAAATTGAGATACATTACAATATTTTCAAGGCTGCTCGAAGGTTAAAAAGTAAAACACCAAATACAATTGTGTATTATGTACACAATTAACAAAACAGCATGAAGCATTTTTGCTGTCCAATCCTAAATGTTTCGCCCCCTGCCCAAATCACTAAACGTTATACCTACAACATGCATAGGGTGATTTTAAACACACATCACATGCTAGTAAATGTTATCTAGTTAATAAAATGTTTGTTAAATTCGCTGCAGACATAGCACATTATCACTGTTATTCTTGCTGTTATTGCTGCTGGCAACTTGATGCTTAATTTGTGTTGTTACTTGTTTGTGTTACGTAACTTGACTTTTTGTATATGAAATGTAAACTAATTGAATTAGTGCTTAAACCACATAATGCATCCCCATCATACTGTAAGCTGCAACTTATAGTTTTACAGAATTGTCAATATTAATATGCATACTTTGCATGAGTTTGTCTTGTTTTCAAATACTTCTACTGTGCACTTCCCATTTAATCCACAATGCTACCATTTACCACCACTATGTCGCTGTGCTCTGTGGTATGGGAGACTGTACGACAGCAGTGCTGTGAGCGTTCCTACCCACACAAAAAATCAGTAAACCCCTCGCTTGACGCATGTAATAATGATGTCGTGGAAATATAGATGGCTGTGGGATGGCTTAACCTTACCCCCGTGGAAAGTTTGTGAAACTGTGTTATTCCGTCAGCCATGGTAAGAGGTTTCACTTGTTATCTGCACGGTTGTTAAATTTAAATACACTGCACGTATTAATATTTAGTTTTAACTTTTAAGTGATGTATTAGGGAGATAATATTTGGAGCACTTAACGTAAGTTAGACGAGCTATCATATCTAAATTGGGTATGATCACTCACAGCACACTCTAGCCGTCATACGGTCTCCCATAGGAACCCTACCTTTTACTGTGTTTATTTATTTTATTTATTGTAAATATGCATTTAAAAACGAGATATCAAGACAAAATTCAATGCACTGAGTGTTTTATTACAAACCGCTAATTGTGTTGGCAAATTATTTGCACCCGCAGACCCCAGACCACATGCTAACCACCCATCTATCATAGAACATTCCATCAAATCAATTAGGGCCTACAGTATTAGCATGCAAATAAAAAAATAACGATAGTAACTCTCAATTCCCAACCCTGCAACAAACAGTAAAGGTGGAAGCTAGTCTTGGGTTCGTCACTATTAATTATTTAATAGCATACTACAACTACCGCTAAATCGGCGCTAGGCCTACTGAAAAAATGTAGTGCACTACTTTAACACTAGGCTACGTACATCTGTTTTTTTTATTAACGTTTTTGTGTGATTTTATTAGTGTTGGAAAATTTCATGAAATTTATGTTTTTGAAAGTTTCATTGAAAGTTTCGTTGAAAGTTTCATGAAATATTGAAATTTTGTGAAAGATTGATTTTCATAAAAATTTGACACATTACCATGAATTTAATGCATTTTATTAGGTTGGTATAAAATAGGCTATGCATAAAAATAAAGAAAGGACATTTTGACTTAACCTGTCACTCTCAGGGCAGGTATAAATACAGATACCAATATACTTCTCTTAGTTTTATTAGAGACATTTGAATATACGTTTACCACACGAACCAAGTCCGTACTTAGTTGTACTATACGTACTCGACAATCAGCTCCAGTTTCTGTTTACTTTACCACGGATTCTGAGATTGTACATTATCTAAATTTAGTAGGGCTGCCCAACGCTAAAAAAATTCATATCGATATCGCGGATGTTATTATCGATATCGTATCGCGATATCGAATTTTTTAAACTCGGTATCGATATCGCCGATACCGTTTTTTTTTTCAAACCAGCCAGAGACCATTCATTATAAACAATTTAATATGAATAATTTAACGTCGAAATGTTTTACTATGTGCGTCAATTTGTGTGTTGTATTATTTAAAATGTATCCGCAAAACAGTGAGGTTGTGATTGGCGTGACGTGACGTGAGTGTGACAGACTGGCAGAACGAACGCGGGCGCAACAGACTCCCGGGCGGCGGGCGATGAGGGCGAGTAGGTACCAACGCGAATGTTGCAGTGTATGTATCACAAAGATGCAGAACCACAACACCGCCAAACTTTTTTTTTTTTTTTTTACGATAGTTGACACTTGATCGATATCGCGAAACGTACGATATATTAATTCTATGTCAATATAGAATTATTTTTCTATTATCGATATCGTATCGAATTATCGATATCGTTGGGCAGCCCTAAAATTTAGTAAATATTACTGATCGGCAGTGCGTGCTGGCTCGGATACTTTCTCGGTACCTACATACAAACGTGTTTACCGGGACAATTTCGAACGAATGCAGTTTGTATATACCGAATCGTACAGACTCGGCTTGCGTAGTAAACGTAGTATATTTATCTTTTACTTGGCCTCTGGAGTCTCAAACTCTGTAATGTTAGGCTTAACTTCACTGTCACTGTCTATGTGACCAATCAATATAGGGCCTACTGTATTCTGAATAACTTTAAAAGTAATAAATACTTAACTAGTAACAATGTAGCTATAAAATATCAATCTTTCACGTTTTTTTGAAAGTTTCACTTGATGCCTTGAAAGTTTCAATTTGAAACTTTCAAATTGAAACTTTCAAGTTGAAACTTTCAAGACTTCCAACACTAGATTTTATCAACTCTTATGTACCTCAAAACTGCATCATACACGCTTGCTATGCCGCCCTGCCGTACTTACTCTCGTATCTAGCATTTGACTGAGGATCCCGGAACCTTCAGACAAATGAAGTAGGCTACTATGTTTTTGTAAATGGGTCTGAACAGTCGTGATCTTCATCCTTTGCTCGTACGCTATTTTGTGCCATTACTTGGCTTGTGTGTGCTTACTAATTCCAACGTGCTAAGGCCAGTGATGATCACTGAAATTCAGAGACGTCATTACTGAATCGAGGATTATGATTGGTTGAGTGGGCAAGGATTTAAGGTAGCCAACTTTCTTAAACATTAAAGACTGGATTAAAACCTAGCACCATGTGTGAATGGCTGAATGCTAACGTTGTTTTCCTATACAGTAAAACTTCTTTATAACAAACTCTTGGGGACCAGATTAATATTTTGTTTTAAAGAACATTTCTTTATAAAGATGGTACAGTACCTTTACATGCATAAGAACCATTTGGGATTGCATAACCGGTTTGTTATAGATAGATCATTTTGTTATAAAGACATTTGTTATAAAGAAGTTTCACTGTAGTTCAACCTTAAACATTTTTGTGAACCGACCATAAGCTGACCGCATGGAATGCCATGACATTGCTAGAGACGCGACGGTCTAAGATGCAACAGCATGGAAAACACTAGCCTGGCGATCAGGGGCGGACTGGCAGGTACGGAACTACGGAAACCCGTACGGGGCCCCCCCGGCTGGGGGCCCCCTTGAGGGCCACCACCCAACCCCTGAAAATATCTTACGCTATATAGATTATGAAACAATAGTAAGATGAGGATAGTGTGTATCTCATGTCAGTGAAAAGGGACATAAAAACCATCTAGAAGTGCTACAAAGATTTCCGCTTTCCTCCTCAGAGCTTAATTTTTTAAAGTTTAGTTTAAAATATAAAAAAACACGCCAGTGCTGGAAATTATTTTAGTTTAATTTTTAAAGTGGTGTTCATAGTTCAAAATGTTGTTCCACATACTTATCGTCGTTTATCGATTTTGAAATGTGTTTATATGCATTTTAACAAATTATAGGAAACAGTACATAGTTTGAAATATCCAACTGCCATTGCTGGGAAAGTTCTTTCATTAATTTCATTTTTAACAGTGGTGACTGGTGTTCACAGTTAAACGTGTTGTTCGACACACCTATCATCATTTATCGATTTTTACACGTGTTTATGTGTTCCAACTAAAAAAATTATAGGAAATAAGAACCTTCAAGATTTCTGCTCGCTTGCTCGCTACTTGAGAGTGACTTTGATAGTTTGCGAGTAAACTTTGTTATCTGAAAGTACCATTTTGCCCATTTATAGTAGAATTGGCTCAGTAAAAATGAAATCCCCTTTCCATAAAATATCTGAAGTGACAAATCGGGCTGATCGCGTGTCTATTTAAAAAAGCGAACTTTGTGGCAAAAATATATCTATCGGCGCTTCTGAAATCCGATCCAGCGCAGCACTAGCAATAAGATTACTTTTCAAATGACAGGATCGAACTCCTATCCAAGACCTATGTCGTAAGGAATTATCAATGCAATATTGACTTTAGTTTCATTGCTTTTCATGATATGATCTCGCCTCAAAACGCGTTTTACACCACTAAGCATCATGCAGGGCCGAAAATTGTTTCGCTTTCGGCGACATTGCCTCCGGCGGCCCTTCCGGCGGCAGGGGCTTCGCCCCAGACCCCAGCTACATACCGCTCTCTCGTTGCGAGTACAAATTACACGATACGAGTGGACAACTAGTAGTTGATATTTGTAGAGGGTTGGGAAACAATATAGTTTGAATTATACAACTGTCGGTGTTGGGAAAGCTTCTTCTTCAATTTCGCTTTTTAAAGTGGTGTTCACAGTTTTACACGTTGTTTCACATAACTATCATCATTTATCGATTTTTAAACGTATTTATATGCATTCTAAACAAAATAATAGTCTGAAAATGTTTCGCCTCCGGCGGCTGGGGCTTCGCCCCGGACCCCTTAAAGCTTCGCCAAGTCCCGGGGCCCCTAAAATCCTTTTCCGTACGGGGCCCTTACCCCCCCAGTCCGCCTCTGCTGGCGATATTAGGTTAGGGGCTACATTAGACTGTATTCAAGCCAGGCCATGAGGCAAAGCATTAGTCTCACCAGCATGATTTTCATTGTGCGATATAATGTAAGGTCCTGATATTATATCGAAGATATGTAGCCGTTTCATGCCTTTAAAAGATGACGTACACATTGCAGAGCTCCAGTGAGAAGGTTGTCAACCAAACAATGACGCTGGTCTGTCGGTGTATGTTAGAACACAAGTAGGGTTTACGACCGTCGTTTTAACTCGCGTTGAACGGCAGTGTGAAAAAAACAGGGTCTAAGGTTGGAATTCATAGTCGGCCCCTACACCTAGGGGCACCCATTGTTGCTATGGATTTGTTTTGTTTATGGGAAATAACATGCCCCAACTAACACACTGACTATACACAGGTCACCTACACTATGTAGTCACGCGTCTAGCCGACCAGTAAACACAATGATAGCGCCCCGTAAATTTCGCGATCGTGAAATCACATGATTATTATCAGTATTATCAAATGTCGGCATTTGATAAGGAGAGGAGTCCAAAAATATAAATATGAAAACGCGAAATTGGCACTATAACAACGTAAATAGCAAAATCGCCTATTTTACACAGAAATAACCATGAAATCTCGCCAAACTGCCGTCTAAACTCCCATTTAACAGTGAGAAATTTTCCGAAACTTACACAAAAAGTTGTGTTCTCTTAAAATTAATACATTTCGTTTGAAATGAAGTAAATTTTGGACCATTTTTTTTTCATAGCAGTGATAAGAACCTTTATTTCGCCAACATGTTTTACTTTAAAGCGAACGTGTGTAGTAGGCCCATCGCGTGTAGGTAGTTCGTAGATTGCATACTAAATTGTATCACTCTTCATAGCTAAAAATAATAACACCAATTTTTTTAACGAAATTTGGAAGAAAAACCCATTATCACCGGGCTTTACACACTGACCACACTCTGGTTCACAGGTCCACAGCCTGACGGCTCGCAGCATCTCCCGAGAGTTCCGCGAGGAGCTGAAACGCAACCTGCCGAGCCAGCGCGACCGCAACGTCCACGGCAGTGACTCTAGCCTCGCGCGGAGCGACTCTAGCCTCGACCAGGGTCTATCTAGCCTCGACCAGGGTCTGTCGACCTCCACCCCGGGCTACACCTCGGACGAGAGTAGCGGTCGGTCGCCGACGCCCGGCAAGCTGAGGAGCAACATTGCCTTCTGGGAGCAGATGCAGCACAACAAGTAGACGCGAGCAACAAGTGCAATACAAGACTCTCTCGACGTGGCGTGACCACCTTGTACTCTACACGTTCCACTCATGTGTGTCTTTATTTAACGAGTTGGTCTTTAAGTAACAACGGAACACGATTTGTCAACATCAATGTCGCACGTATTAACCACGATATAGGCCAAATAAATTTCTGTAATATCGTACATTGGAATATTGGTACATATATTTGAACGCTACAGAAATGTTGAAAATTAACACGGGCCTATTCATTCGTAAAGATAATCGATATTCTCCAGTGCTTTTAAAAAAAAGTATTTTGTAGAACCAATTTTTTGCGGCCTTCAAACGCTTAATTTTGTAGGTAGTTTCGTGTGATTTTTTGGGGCATCAATCATTTTGATATCCCAAAATGTTGCTCTGCGAACATAAGGGCTACTTAGCGTACATAACCATCTTAAACGAGTTGACCCGTTTCAGTTTGAATGGAGTCAAACGGAACGAAGTAAAATAGCAAATTAATGCAAGACGTAGGTACATTTTGTTTCAAGTGAAGTGAGTTGAATTTTACTCCATATGGGCCTAATCATTGTATATCTTAAATGTAAGCGTGCGGCGTGTATATATGTATTGCAGACTAGAGACGTGTCCGGCCCATCATTGCCAAGTCCACGTCTAGGTCCAGATTTGGCGTGAATGATGATGTCGTAAATCGTGAATGACGTAGGTAGGCTAGTACTGTCCGAAAGCGTTAGGTCTAGGTCCAAAAACGCAACTGGACCTGATATTATATACTCATCCAGTATGTTTTGCATTAAGTTGGTAAATTCCTTATTATGTATTATTCCTAATTATGTTGGTACAATGACAGCAGCAACATCTGACATGTCAACAAAAACTATAATTCACAAGAGGTTTAAAATTTCTTTGATAGGTATCAGTATCACCAATATAAGCTAGTATTGTCTATACAGTACTTTTAATTGAGAATTAGTAATTAATACTAGATCTATTTGGCCCTTGAACTGGACCTAGACCTAGAACATCTTTCGGACACGTCCTAGGAATACCCAAATGATGCAGAGATTATTTCGAGTTCTGCACCAGTACTGTATTTGTATCCAAGGATATGTACTAGTTTGAAGGTACGAACGGAGACACAAAAAGGAACATTCTTCTTGTGTTTAATATTATTTATCCCCAATTAATTGTTTAGTTATGAAGATATATTTTAAACTTGAATAATGTTTTTTTACATTGTAATTGTCAGTGTGTAGATATTAATGGAAGTGGAAATATTGTATGAAAATATTGTACCATGTATATCATGTGCCAAAGTATTAAAGCTGATGTGTTAAAATACATTAGCAGCTTTGATTGATGTTCGTTCCCAACATCCGGATCCCTTGCGATAACTAGGCTAGTAGTAAATGCACCTAGTTTGGTGAAAGGGGATAACGTCAAGTTCTTTGGCGAATTGACGCCGATAGTCCCACAGAAAGTGATCGATAAGGATTGCATTGACCTTGAGCGCTTCATCTCCGTCGGACATCAACTGTTTGACAGCGTCTCGCACTAACTCGACGGCTTCAATGGAACAGGCGCGGATTTCCACCTCCTCTTCACTGCCGTTGGCCAGTTGGACATCTACACAGAATACAGTAACAAGTTGGTGGTAGCAGCCTTCAATTCAATTTTATTGTTATTTTCCTGTCCCATGAAAGGACAGGATGGCCAGTGTAGGGTTATGGGCATGCCCATACCCTCTTTAGCCTACAGGTAGGCCTACATACATTTACACAATTACATGCAATGGACAACTAGGCACCAGTGCACTGTGCAATACAGTAGAAGTAGTAATTTATATTTTATACTTGTCCCAAAACAACCTTACAGATGGAGGATTACTCCAAAATACATCAGTTGCAGAAAATCATGTAAAATATTTTAAATTTAATGTATTTTTCTTTGTTGTTCACTTTTATATCTTATGTAAATTGAACTAATTTTGTTTATTGTACAACTCTACTAATAATAGGCCTATAGACCACCTTAACATACCGATTCCAATATTTTATAAAATGGCAGTAACCCTAGGGCCTATCATCTTTTTACACACTGTCACTACGGACTGATGTCGAATGATCTTATCACTTGTCACTTATTGCTTGATACGTATTACACGTGGATATCAATTAAGAGGTTAACAAACAATTAGTATTGACTATCACAAATCAATCATTATAATTCATTAAATTGACTAATTATCCTTAAATCGAGTCATTTTCCCGGTTACATTTTTTCTAGCAACATGTTCTACTGTGAGATTCTATATTGGCAATTTGCTTGTTGTGGTGAGAACCAGTAGAATCATAGAGACTAGAGATAGAATGTTATAGTTCTAAAGTAACTTACTTGACTTAAGTTTGGACATTAGTGCATCGCTATACGCCATCACTCCATAATGCACCAGCACTTGTGGAACTCTAAAATTAAAAATAAAAAGTGAATAGTTATAGAGCTTAGAATGTTTTGTTAAAGCTGTTCGAGGGAGATTTTAAGATAAGGCCTATGCTAAATTATTAAATTTCAAGCCTGGACTGAATGCTAAATGTACTGCACATTAAAATCAGTACCTTATGGTTGTTATTGTATTGACTTGAATAACAATCAACATATGAGAGTATTTTCCTCTTTAATGCTTATGGTACTACTACTGTACTTACTACAGTATATTTTAAGGAAAGGCTCGATTTTTGTAGGCTACATATTAAAAAAATAACTTAATTCTTAGGAAAGAGTATGACTGCATGAAGAGATATTGTTTAGTGCAATGAGTTAAGTTTACCTGTAGTCGGCAAACATGGTAATCGTGTCGATATCGGTGAACTTCCCAAGACCAGTTCCTCGGAAACAAGCCCAAATATCTCCGATCAATATCTGGGCTCTCTTGTGCAGGCACACTGGAATAATCAATAAATACTACTTTATTTTCTTTCAACTAGCAAAGTATCCAGCAACCATACTCAGTGTCAGAATGCAGTCTGATGCATTGTCCTTATATATTCATTTACTGTTGGGTGAAATTTTACTGCAGATTGAAGAGACGATTAAAAAGAAGAGTGGGGTGCTGAAACGGATTATTATGGACGTGACAGTCAAGTGATTAAGCCTAGTTTATGATATAACTACAATATATATGTATTTGTCTTACCATTGTGCTCGTTGTAAACGGCCACATCATTGAAGCATGGGAAGTCTGAAACGATCAGCTCAAGTAGACTCTGGGCGGAGTTGTTACTCTGCTTCACGCAAGTAGCAAATGTACCTAGAAACCAGGTAAATAATCAATATCAATCTAGTTGCAGACTCAGATTGTATGGATTACTACTAGTCCTACACCTTGTTTGAAGCAAGTGATTTTGGAGAGCATAATGAAATTGATGTAGGCCTACTTAGATTGTATGGATTACTACAACCAATACATCTTGTACCGGTATATAGAAATAAGTGATTTTGGAGAGCATAACAAAATTGATGCAATCTTCAATCCATAATTTTGTTTTTAGCCTTCAAAATTTAATTAGATGGTTGAGTATGAATTGCAGCACTATGATACCGGTACTGCAATATGGTCTAAATGTGTTACCGATGTTTTACTTTAAAAGATGATACCTGCCATAAACCACTATACATGCACCATTCAGCTGTTTTCTGCAGAACCACTAAAACCCACCAAAACAAACCAACCACATAAACCTTGCACTTAGGCCTAGCCTACATTAAATACAGTACTGTACGTACAATCTTACATTTGTTATATTATAATCTAGAATGCCGACATTGTACTATTGGTAGTAAACATAAGGGGTGGGCTCCTTTGCAGATATTTAAAAAAGAAATGGTTCATTTACCTCCGTTTAAATGATAATTGATGACATATAAAAGAACACACTAGTACGTAGATTCTTAATTCCCTTTGGGTGGCTAGGTGACCAGCACATTGTTTGGCACTAGTTATTAGAAACGTTTGTAGCTTCATAACGTTTTATATGTTGATACGCAAATGTATACTATATACACAAAATAAAGAAGCACACAGACCTTGGTATTTGTCCAGCAGTACCGTCCCAACCTGATGCAGTACGTCCAAGCGTTCATCAAGAAGCGGGATCGCTGCTCCGTCATTGTCGGAGCGGAAGATCTGTTTGAGTGCGTCGAGCCCCACTTTGGAATAAAACGTGGGGTCTGTGATTGGGATCCCTTCCTAACACAAAACCTTAATTAGACAGTTGGTCTTATGTTCTCGTTTGTTTGTTTCCACTCATGGATGTCAAAATGTGTGTGTGTAGGTAGGCCTACTTGCTTATGAGTGCTTCCATGGGAGGGGCAGTTAGCTAACTTTAAATGTACACATACAAAAATGTGAATGCACTATTTGATACTTTGAAAAAGACCGCCCATCTGTCAACGCAGAGCGTGTTCCTAATTGTTTGTAACCATTAAAATGGCCCACTGCACTCAGCAGTCAACTCAAAGTAGAACCTAAATTTATAATTGGTGTAAGTAGTCTTAAAGTTATCAATTTTCATACGACATCAATCAATTACCTCCAATGCTCTGTTGATGGAAGCACACAGAGCAAAATATCCAGTATATGGTTTCCCATGGTAAGAGACTTCCCACTTCTTTGGGGAAGTTGGCGATGTCCAGAAGGAGAAATTTAAAGCATCGACTAGGAATATCCAGTTGATTGCTGCCTCGTCAGCTGTTTGTGGATGTAGTTCGTGTTGCGAAAAATTGTCGATACAAAGTTTCTTACTTCGGATGGCATCTAAAATCTGAAAATGTTTAAAAACAAACACTATTGAACATAGACTAACAATACAAGATAATTGTGATTTAGTTGAGAGGCCTATGCAGTATAGGGCCTACCATAATTGATTGTGATTTGGGAATGATAAATTCAATGCGTGATTTTTCGGTTTAGCCGCCTAGAGTAGGCCTACATAGGGAACATAGGGTACATACTTAGACCAGTAGGTCTAGGCCTAGCCTAGACTAGAGCATCAAACATTGCTAAAAATGCTGGATTTACGCTAAAGACTTGGCCTACGTTATGTCTAGGCTACACGTAGGCTACCTGTAGTTACAGTTCTAGGTTGCCATCTAAGGCTAGGCCTAGCCTATCTTGTTTTTTAAAACCTATAGGCTTCTAGGCCAAGTTAAATGAGAAAAACGCTAGGTCTAGGCCTACGTCTAGGCCCTAGCCAGAACCACGTGTGGGTAGACCCTAGGCCTAGGCCTAGCTCTTTGTGCGCCCCAAACCCAAATAAACATAAACCTGAGATAAATTGCTTGCATCTAGGTCTGACATACGCATCCTCACGGTTACAAACACGCAAGTCTACTCAACCAAAAGGCAAAGTCGTGAATCTGACCAACCCTAACCTTACCTCCACTGCCAATTTGTTGACACCTGCTTTCGGGAGAGACACGTGCTTTGCGCAACTAGCAACAAATTGCCCCGACTGTTTCGGTGTAAGCAGCTTCATATCTGGTGACATTAACAAAATATTAGGTCTCCTATAAATATACCAAATCCACTGATATTTTAGATCCAACAGTTACAAATTTCAAGAGACAGCAAATCAAACCAACTTCGCCGGCCAACAGGTCCTTCCCGCGGGTTGAAACTTCAAAGCTAGCGTTTCCGGCGGTGCGCATGCGCCTTTCTGTTGCAGTGCCTTCTAAACGTTGTGTAAGCGTACCGTACAGCAAGCTGTGCACTTTAGGAGGTAATTTCAAACGTAGAAGTAGAACCAGTGTTTTTGTGAACGGAAGAATATAAATTGTGGCGACATTGTGGATTTTGATACCGGGGTCAAAACCTATTAAAACAAAAACTATTGAACATAAACAAACAAAACAAGATCATACAATACAAATAACAATACAACAATAATAACAAGACAAATCACACAAAACGCATGAAAGAATGATAATAATTTTTGGTACGTGTGCACCTCTTTAGATGGCTAACTAGGTATGTTGGGGTATTGCTAGTTGAGAAAGAATGCCCGAGGACTGTTAGTAGGACTCAATCCCATTCCCAGCATTCGCCTAAGACTGAGAAAACCCACTGAAAAAACTTATCTCAGGATTGGTGGTGACCGGAATCGAACCGGCGACCTCCCGAATCAGAGACTCGCGTCTTACGCAAGAGAAGTAACTTCGTAGAGAACCGTTTGAAGTGGGTGATCCAGGGCTAAAACGGGACAGTTTTCAACACTGCCTAAGTTGGTTATTATAGCATAATATTAAGTGATTTTTTGTTTTACCTGATGTATTTTGGATTATTCTGTCCCGTTTTAGCCCCGTCAGTGGGGCTGTCACAGAATGAAACTGGACCGAGTAGGTTTCACTTTGTGTCTTCGTCTTCAAATATTTTAGCTCTGAAGTTGGGCAGAGTAACCTCCCCGAAACGTCAGCTTTTTAGCGGTGATCGACGCGGCTACACCTGGAAACTAAGTTCATTAATTTGTATTTGTTGATGTTTACATCACGTACATTCTGTGGTAGTTTGTTACCACGTCCATTTTGTACTACATTAAATCTTGGCTTTTCTGCATTACTTATTATTCGTAGTTTATAAGTACAGACCAAGAAATAAAGATCTATCTTATCTTATCTTACGTTTGATTGAAATTGTGCTGATCGCATAATTAATGTCTTACATTGGAACATGACCAATCAATAATCATGCTTTATCATCAGGGTATTTACTTAATGATTGTATAATTGAATCGTCAATTATCAAAACTGGCATTTTCCACTTGAAACTTGGCAAATCATGAAAAAGTGATTGCATAGCCTATCAATTATATTTGTTTGAACATTTTAAATGATTGCATGCACAGAACCCACACATATGTGGTGTATTGATAAATCTCAATTTATTGATGAAGCATTCCCGCAGTTTTATATTTATATAAGTTTGGAAAGACTAGTTTTAAAATGAGAAAAGTGTTTGGAAAGAAAAGTTTTGAAACTGACAACGAATTCATCGGTCTTTTAACGTTGTAAAAGACTTGTTTTGAAACACATATTTGTTGGATTATGATTCCCTTCAGCAAGAAGTTATTAATAGCGGCTCAAACTCATTTCTTTTTATTTTTGAAAAAGGACACTTTTTTGATACTTCTCTGCGTGCCAACTGCCAACCTAAGAAGCACCCTGCCAATCACTACACTCAAAGGGCGACTTAACCGTCGCCTCCTTTGTGGACAGTTGTTAATGTCAATCTCAAGCGGCAGTCAACGGGGTGGACACACAGTTACAAAAAGGGGACCTTCCCCTATATACAGGGAGCGATACCCGTCCGTAGACGAGTCTGAGAAGGTGAGTGCTTTGCTGAATAATGAGGATGATTGACATTTATGATTTCCACAATACCATCGCCTCCCTTTACGGTTAGTGATTGGCAGAGTTCTTCTTAGGTTGGCACACAGAGTAGATAAATAGAAAATTAAGTTGGTTGCTCCCACTTAAAAAGCACTAAAAATATGTTTGCACAACAATCCTGTCTACAAAGACGTTTCAACAATGGGAAATAATTCTTATTAATCAATACATCACGTTATCACCACAGTCACGCTCAAAGAATAGGCCTACTTGAAGTTATCGCTCCAATTTCAACGATAACACATGAGAGACCGTTTTGAATGTCTTCTCGTGCACACTTATGTAAGAGTAACATCATCATTATTACGCGAGTGAATGCACGCACGCTCGTGCAACTAGCTCATCCATTGCGTCAAGGACACCGCACAGTGTAAAGGTCAAGCTGTGAGTGTCAGGTGTGGCCAGTTGGTCAGTTAGTGGTGTTCGCGGGTCCGGTCGCCACTTGTTGTCCAATTGTCGCACGATGAAGACGCATCTGCTGACGCTGCTTTTAGGTAAGTGGACACGGCGCACAGCTTTAGGCTATGACGCGCGGCCCGTTACTGAATAACAGCGACCATTTGGCGTCACTAACATTTGATTTTGAGGGGTATGGGAACGTTTTTGGTATGATGATGCACCATCATACATGCATTTATTTTAGTCGATTTGTCCACTGTCTGTCCTAAACGTAAATCAACGAGTTGGAAATCATAGTCGTCCCCTACACCTATAGGGACGTGCATTGTTACCAAGGTAACAGTTGTTTGCATGTTAATTCCCATAAACAAAACAAATCCATAGCAACAATGGGTAAGGGGGTAAGGTGTAGGGGCCTACTAACAAAGTTTATAGTTTGTATATATGGTATGAAAATAATATGAAATATGAAATAAAGGTAATTGTTTCATATAACTGAACTGATATTATTATATTATATTATAGCATGTTCAACATATGACCAATGGTAATTGTTTCATATAACTGATATTATTATATTATAGCTTGTTCAACATCTAGGACCAACGGTAATTGAACATGCTATGTTGAACATTATATGTTGTTGAACAAGCTATAATATAATAATATCAGTTATATGACACAATTACCGTTGGTCTTATGTTGAACAAGCTGTAATATAATAAGATCAGTATGAACAAGAAATAATATCAGTTATATCAGTTATATGAAACAATTACCGAAATCAATTCTATGAAATATGAAAGTTTATAGTTTGTATATGCATTCAGAAGTTACATTGCAATTTGACCCCCCCCCCCCCCCCCCCCCCCCCTCTTAATCCAACTTGAGGGGAGTGGCGACCCCCTCGCCCTTCTCTTTCACCCCCGTCGTTAGGCAATTGATAGGGTCAAGACAGTCAATTAATGCTCGTATCAGGAGGTAGGTTGGCAATTGTTTAACAAATGTGGTCTCTGTGACTGAGGAAAACCTCGGGGGTAAATGTATAGGCCTAAATAGTCGTCATTGCCATTAAAGCATAACGAACCGGCGACCTCCCGCATTAGACCGTAGTTCCCTCTCTATCGGTTGATTATTGAACACATCATCTGATAGACTCCACTTAGTGTGTAGTCCGGAGCGGAGAGATATCCTTGATTCGACAGGTCCTGGGTTAAACTCCCACCAACGGCAATGTTGGAATTCATAGTCGGCCCCTACACCTAGGGGCACCCATTGTTGCTATGGATTTGTTTCGTTGATGGGAAATAACATAAGCCCATATCACACTACAATTGGAATCGTAGACTGGAGTCGCCAATTGCAATCGCAATCTACAATTATCCAATCACACTTGACCAGCTGACAATTCTAAAATCGTTCAACTAGGAAATAAATTCAATAATAATAACTAAAAAGACAAGCCTTAATCACAAACAAATATATAATTAAAGTTATTGGCTCTTTGTTTCCATTAAAATAGTTGTTGCTTGAGGTTATGTTGTGTTAGTGCTCAATTCGTATTTAACCGTTCTCCTTCCTGATTGGTTCACGTGACTCGGATCTACGATTCCCAATCTTATTTTAGAGCTCCGTCTATAAAAAGATTGCAACCGTAGACTGACTGAACTGAGCTACTGCGCATGCGCCGCCAATCGTAAGCTCGAATCTACGATTGCAATTGTCAGTTCGGAACCTAATGTGATATGGCCTATACAAACCTTGGTAACAATGGGCGGCCCTAGGTGTAGGGGCCGACTATGAATTCCAACAATCTTTTTCTCTGTCTTATGGCGAATTCTGAAATAACTATTTGACTGGTATATTATAAAGGATAAAGCAGTATACATTATCCTCCACTCCCACTGTTTGTGTATGCCAAAGTATGCAACGCAAGCATGTTCCTTCTTTGCATGTGTGTATTGGCATAGGAAGATTTGCATAAAACACTCCTTTTTCGGTATTTCTATTTAAGCCTTTATTGACAACAGGTCACTGTACGGTACCTACAAGTGCAATAAACACGAACAAGTTATGGTAATAAGATGTTATTGTACAACAGGTCACAGGACCCACAAGTGCAATGAACAAGACACGAACAAGTTATGGTAATAACATGTTATTGAATTGTTATAAGAAAGGTTTTGCATTCGTCAGAAATTGTTACATAGAACATTTTGTGATCGATTGATGATTGAGACGGATGTTGATTATAATATATATTCTCTTATAATGTAAAGCAATAGCATATTGATATTGGGTTGCTCCGTTCCATTTGGAATCATATATATTGGCAATTTGCGTTGCCATCAATATGCTTATATATTTTTAAATTTAAAAAAAATTAAATTTAAATTTTAAATCTATGTTTGGCTAACTAAGGAGTCAAATGAGACTTTAGTTCGAGAGGACGCGGGTCTGTATCCCGCCACCAACAATCCTCACCATAAAGATAACTTGGAGGTGTTTCTCGATTATAACTCGTAAAGTGAATCTTTGTATTTAGTTAGTCCTATGAATAGTCTTGGCAGTGGCACATTAAAGTTCTAACACCTAACGGATTACTGGCAGACACTTCCGCTTTATTTCCTTATCAGTTGACCGACCACAAACGGATTTCCTTTTAATTTCAGTACAACTCACTTCTTTATATCGATCGTTGATCTTCGTTCGTTGATATTCGGGGGTTAAAGTTAACCCAACGAAAGTATTCTGATGCTTACGACACAGCCGAGTTCAAGGTGACAACTTAATTTTCTATCTCGCTATTCCTACCGTCTAATCTAAACAGGTCTTTTGGGAATAATTAAAAACCTTCCGTTGGTTACCTTTAATGGTGGGTGTGACCAAACCGCTTGTACACTCGACTAAGCCGAACCGTGCATTTACGAATGTGTGAAAGAACGCCAGGTATCTGTTGATTGTCTTTCAATTGGCGCGGTTGAAAGGGGCATTAGACAATGACCTGACATCGGTATGCGAATACTTTCGTTGGGACTAGTAATAATAGACTCTTGCTTCGAATGCAGAAGGTACGATTCCCGATTCGGGTTCGTGGTTTTTTAGCATCGATAAATAACTGAAAAACATAATCTCGTTTTTCCGTAACATCATTATCAAATATCAATACCGTGAATGTGACGTAATTTCTTTCAACGCATATTAGATAATATGCGAAACAAATGCTGGAACAGCTGTAATTAATTCACCGTCAGCATAACTACCTGTTGATGGTGTTGCCCGATGTGGCATTCCATAAGCTGTGCACACACCACCACTTGTGCAGTGCACACACAACTTCTCAAGAAAAAGTGTAGCCTATACTCAGTCAAATACTTGTTGACATTTTTTCTGTCTCACTCTTGTTGCTCATCACAAGTCATAACTTAATAATTACTTTTAATAATTAATTTTATAAGTATACCTAAATAAATTAATTAAAACACTAACAATGTTTATAAAACACAAATATACATGAAGAATAAAAAGTTAAACACAGTTCGAGCATAACACGAAGAACGTTTTGTGTTCGTATTATGCTCAAATTCTATGTTTTAGCATTTTATTCTTCAATGCATTATCTGTGTTTTATATAAACATCAGTAAACGTACATAGAAAATTAGTAAAGTAATAATAATTGTAGTAGTCTTTATAAGTCATGGTGTAGCTTATTTCGATTTTTGCTCTTATATAGTTTGTTGTATTATTCTACGTAGATTGGCAACAGCTTAGGCTGCAGAGACCGCTTATTGCTATAGCTAATAAAGGTTATATTATTATTATTTAACATTAATTGTTTTTGTTGTTGCAACATATTGTTACAACCGTAGGAAAAGTTCTCTGGAATTTTGTATTCTATTGTTACATTAAGGCCGATCCACAATTGAAATAAGGGTTGAAATAAGAATCCGTGAAATAGTGAAATAACAACGAACTGGTTCACAACAGACCCGTAGTACCTTATTTCAACATAGGAGAGCGTTACAATCGAGCACTTCTCGACCGGATCTGACGCCATAGTCACTGCCTACTCCAAACCTATAGAAGGCGCAGCGCCAGCACCGGTCGGCCCTCGAACTGATGACAAACAACGAGCTGTCAAAATAATAAAATTGCAACATTATGAAGAAAACGAGATATGGCGATAGTAACTGCTCGCCAGTTAAAACGTTTAATGATGGTGTTATGTTGTTGCAGTGGATGATAATGAAATCACGATTAGTTACCCGTTAAATCCATGTTTATTTATCACTTATTTAACTAGATGATTACAGATAACTTGGATATGGTTAGCAATCTCGGTCTACACAGACGCCATTACAAAGATGATGGAAAACACCGCCTTCTCAGGTCGGAATGCCCACTATCGATAATCGATTGAAGCGGGTAGTTTAAACTCAGTACATAACAATCCTCCGCCTCTTAATATTATGTATAAATACAGTAAATGCAATATACCTTAAGGGCTTAATGAAAAATATAAAACTTATAAGTCTGAAGGACTTGCGTTAATGGAAACGAACATATTCTACTTTGACACAAAATCTGACAGGTAAGATGGAACTTTAGTTTCTCTTGAGGAACGTCTTATAGACACGGGAACATCTCTTCCGGGCGGCGGAGCAGCTTGCGCCTGGCGGCACGGAGATGATCTTCTGGCGTTGGTAGCACTGGCTCGATCAGCGACAGGGGTTTGCGACTCCTTATAACCTTGACCCAAGGAGGGAACCTCAGACAAAGAAGTATCAGGAGTGGTCGTTTCCTGCAACACAATGGGAAGGGGAAGTGGATTGGCAGGAACCGGTACTGGGAAGGATTCTTCGTGTCGTTCGACTCGGCGACGTAACTGGTCGAGATGACGGCGTTCCACACAACCGTTGCTCGTTAGTACTGTGAAATTCCTAGGTCCGTCCACGGACAGAATCACGCCTGCTCCCCATTTGTGATTAGAAGAACTAGAAGAACCGTAGACCCGATACAGCACAGAGTCGCCCTCCTGGAAAACTCTCGTGGATGGCACCTCCAGGGAATTGCGAGCAGCTTGAGAATCTCGGGATACGGTCATGTTGGCCGGGTGTAATTTGTTCATGAGTGTGGAAAGTTTCCGACCCATCAGAAGTTCGGAAGGCGTATAACCGCTGGCATTTGGTGTGGTTCGTAAAGTGAGCAGAATACGCGGTAGCTCAAGTTCCCATTCACTCTCTTTAACTTTCTTCAATAGGTTCTTTACTGTTTGCACTGTACGCTCTGCCTGGCCATTGCTAGCGGGCTGATATGGGGCAGAACGAATGTGTACCACTTGATTTCCTTTGAGAAACGATGCAAACTCTTCCGAGCGAAAGCAAGGACCATTGTCTGTGACTATTTCATCTGGTATGCCATGCGTACTGAACATATTTCGCAAGGAATGGATGACGGTTGTACTAGACATGGAACCATCGGTATCCAAGACTTCTGTCCACTTGCTATGCGAATCAATGACAATTAGAAAGGTGTGACCATGAAATGGTCCGGCAAAGTCAGCATGTAGACGAGACCAGGGTTTGTTGGTCTGAGTCCACGGTATGACTGGGGCACGTGATGGTTGTGACTTATAGAGCGAACATTCAACGCACGAGCTTACGTAATTCTCGATCTCCAAATCAATATTTGGCCACCAAACGTACGAACGGGCAACAGCCTTTGTCCGAACAATACCTAAATGTACTCTATGCAATTGATGTAGCACTCTATCCCGCAAGGAAGTGGGAATCACGACACGATCTCCTCGCAAAACGCAACCACGAAGTGTTGTTAGGGTACCATCGGCACCTAAGTATTTCTTGGCTTCGTCAGGAAGCAGATGCCGATCACGACCATGTTGGATGAAGGAGTATACTTGAGATAGAAACGGGTCCTTCTTGGTCTCTTCTGCTACTATCTTAGCATTAAGATCGGGAGTATGTACGTCCTGGTCCATAAACAGTATTCCGGCAGGTTCAGGAAAAACAGTTTCGGACGTCAAATCAGGAACGGAAAATCGACTAAAGAAATCGGCATTAGAATGTTTCGGTCCCGGCTTATACTGAAGCTTGTAATTGTACTGGTTGAGCATTAAGCTCCATCGCAGCATACGCGGGGACAAAACTTGTGGAATTTGCTTGTCTGGCTTGAAAATACCCAGCAGGGGCTTATTATCCGTGATAATGGTGAAGTCGTTCCCAGCCAGATACATGTGAAATTTAAGAACTCCGAAAATAATCGAGAGAGCTTCGCGATCGATTTGGGCATAGTTCACCTCATTAGAACGTAGTGTTCGGGAAGCGCACGCAACAGGGACTTCTTTACCGTCTGGTTGGACCTGTGAGAGTACACAACCAACACCACTAGGAGAAGCGTCACAAGCCAGGATGATGGGAAGTTTAGGATCATAATGAGCTAGACTGATTCCAGAACCCATAACATCCTTTACATAGTCTACGCAAGCTTGTTCTTTCTCTGTCCATTGCCACGTAGTGCCTTCTTGGAGAAGTGTGTACAATGGTTTGAACATTGAGGCTTTGTTCTGAAAAAATCGATCGTAATAGTTAACGAACCCGAGGAAAACCATTAGCTCGTTCTTGTTCTGAGGAATCGGAGCATTCAGCAGGGCCTCAACCTTAGTCTTAGATGGGCTAATACCATCGGAGGATACATGATATCCAAGGAAGTCTAAAGCATTAACATCAAACTGACATTTGTCTTTACGCAAACGTAGACCAGCTGCTTGGAGTCTAGCGAGTACTTCGCGGACTCGGGCCCACATTTCTTCTTTTGTAGAAGCTGTCACGAGCAGGTCATCTAAATAAACAACTACTCCGGGAATGCCTGCAACAAGACTCTCCATGATCCTTTGGAACAGTGCCGGAGCAGAAGATAGCCCAAAAGGCAGCCTGGTGACACGATACAACCCTCGATGCGTGTTCAGCGTCAGCATTTCCGATGACTCTTGATCCACTGAGATTTGTAAGAAAGCATTGGTTAAATCTAGTTTTGTGAAATGTTTGCTTCCTGTCAATTTGACAAGCATCTTATTGATGGAAGGCAAGGGGTAGACTTCAGTCTCGCATGCAAGGTTGACCGTATTACTGTAGTCACCACAGATTCGTATGGTACCATCACCTTTAGCAATGTTGACTGTACTGGAAGCCCACTTAGAAAATGAAAGAGGAACGAAGACTCCAGCGGACACCATTTTGTCAATAGCAGTATCCACTTTTGGCAACAATGAAAAAGGTACATCACGCGCTGGACGGAAAACAGGTTTCGCATCAGGCTTAAGAACGATGCTGACTGGAGGACCAGTATACTTGCCCAAAGTCGGGGAGAAAACATCTTGAAATTCTGTTACCTCTCGAGGCAAGTTAGGATCGGGCGAGTGGGAAACTTCTAGCAGTTTAATTCCACTAACCGAGACATTAAAATGTGAGAACCAATCTCTTCCCATTAGGCTAGGACCGTCTTGAGTCATTATCATAAGAGGTAATGTGGCCTTCATGTCACCTAACTGTGCAACAACATTTATCGATCCTTGAATCTGAAGCTGTTCTTTAGACCAAGTACTTAAATTAATGGTTGACTGATCTATCCCAATGTGAGAGAAGTATTTCTGATATGTAGAATTACCTACGATGGTCCTACCTGCCCCCGAATCAACTTCCATAGGGATTACAACATTTTCAATTAACATATTGAGCTTGTAGGGAGGAGGAGCATCGGCAGAAGTAGTCTGAAATAACACATGATTCTGGTTCTGATCCCCATCTACAGGAACATTTTCATCAGCTTGAACCAGATGATTGCTCGAAAACTTATTTTTAGCTTTGTAAGACGAAGGCTTAGTATTTGAACACTTTGCCTGGTCAGAAGATGCTGGGTGAGAACCCTCAGACTGGCGAGGACGATTCGCATTTTTGCGTGAGCGACAGGCCTTACTTACATGACCTACCTTATGGCAATAATGGCATTCGACCGATCCAGGAATACGGCAGTTGCGTACTGGATGTGCGCCATCGCAGCGGTTGCATGGGCCGGAGGCTTCATCCGAGTTGGTCGGACGTGACTTGTCACTTGACGTACCAGAGGACTTACTTGAATTGGGGTGCTTCAGTTGATCCTTATATTGTGCAGCAGTGCGATGTATGTTGTCGGCATTCTTAGTCGGATTCAGGAAAGTAGCTACATTTGATTTTGCCGCTTCATATGCCAAAATCTTCCTTTCAACTTTAGACAATGTAAGGTTTTCAGGCGATTGCATCAAGGTACTGGTCAAGTCCGGATTGTTAAGGCCAAAGAGGATTTGAGAGAGGATAGCCTGATCCGCATCTTTGAACTCACAGGGCTCGGCCATACGCTTGAGGTCTGCATAGAATTCTTTGAAGGGTTCATTCGTCTTCTGGCGACGGTGTTGAAACTCAAAGATGCGCAAGTGTACACTCTGCTTGGGGCAGTAGTGATTTTTAGCAACACCAAGGCCTCGTCATACGTGATTGCAAAAGGTGACCTTGGCGAGCAAAGCTTCTTTACCTGGCGGTAGACACCTTCACCACAGTTGGCGAACAGGATGGCTTTCTTCTTACTGGAATCACTAAGATTATTGGCGAGGAAATAAAATTCCAGTCGTTCCGTGAAAAGTTCAAAATCCTCAGGCCGCGACGAATTGAATTGTGGAGCGTTGCCTATCATAGGGAAATTGACATGTCCCGACTGTGCAGCAGTAGAGCCTTCATCACGAGAGCCATCATCACCGGCTAGAGACATGATGCGTGAAATGGTTGTGAAGACGTCGAAATGCAAAAATAACGTTGAAATAGCACAATGTTCACCATGTGTTCGAGCGAGAGCGTTGGACCGTCTGGATATAAGTCCGCCTTAACGGAAATAAAGCGACTGCGCCAATTGTTATGTTGTTGCAGTGGATGATAATGAAATCACGATTAGTTACCCGTTAAATCCATGTTTATTTATCACTTATTTAACTAGATGATTACAGATAACTTGGATATGGTTAGCAATCTCGGTCTACACAGACGCCATTACAAAGATGATGGAAAACACCGCCTTCTCAGGTCGGAATGCCCACTATCGATAATCGATTGAAGCGGGTAGTTTAAACTCAGTACATAACAGATGGGCAACCTAGTTGTGAAAGTTTTGTATGTCTCTTGTTTCTTTTGAAGATTTGTTTTCAAAATCAGAATATTTTACTGTTTGACAGCTTGATGTTTGTCAATCGATTCATTTCATTTGTTTCATTGTTGTAAAGCAAGCTTGCAAGAAGCCTACGACGACGACATTAACAAAAACAACAACAACAACAACAACAACAACAACAGCAACAACAACAACAACGACAATATCCGGTTCGACTGGAGAAGGCCTTCTCTTCTCGAGCTCTGATTGGTTCGTCATAAGAAGTTGAAATAAGGTTGAAATAAGAAATGGAATTGATTCTTTCTTATGACTATTTCAATCCACTGTGACAATTGTGAACCACAGCATTGATATTGTATGTTTCAATTCGCTTAACCCTTATTGCTATTTCACTATTTCAACTCTTATTTCAATTGTGAATCCGCCTTTAATGAATACAAAAAATTAAATTAAATGAAAATAACGAACTACATTAATTGCCTATAACAGATGGGTTACACTTGCAAGACGTACGCATGCTGATAGTACTGTGAGGTCGCTGCCCTCGTCACACGTGTCACAACCTCTCCTAATTTACTTGATTTGTTCTAGACGCTAAATGATAACTCACACGTACGACTCACTCATGCAAGTGTGATTAGAGAGAGAGAATGAGAGGGAGAGAGAGAGAGAGAGAGAGAGAGAGAGGGGGGGGGGGGGGGTTGGTAGATAGATAATTTAAACTAATAAACCAAACCAATAATCACGTACAAGTCTTATGTTAATGTTCCCTCCTGTAGGACACGTGCGTGTAGGCCTACTGTCAAGCCTGTTGTACTGTATTAGTATTACTATTGAGTTTGTTAGTTGGTAGAACTCTTGCGTTGGAGATTTCCGGTCCGGCACATCCACGTCTTTTTCACAGCCACCACCGACTGTAATCAACACTCGATAGTTGATGTTGTTTTGTTTGTTGAAGTTGATGTTACTATTGTTTTTAAAAGCTCTTGTATTTTTAGTGTTATGTTTATAATGTATATGTAATTTTATAACTGATCCCAGCGCTCCGCACGGGAATTTCCTCAACCCTATTACTACCCCTTAGTTGTAGCGCGTAGCAACCCCCGATACAGGGGAAGTACAGGAATGCATGGTTGGTTTCAGTGTGCCTCGTGGCGCGCTCTGTGAGATGCAAGCAGTACTCGGAGCAGGAGCTAGCGGACTACCTGGCAGGAGCGCCTCGCAGGAATGCTAGGGGAAGTACAGGAATGCATGGTTGGTTTCAGTGTGCCTCGTGGCGCGCTCTGTGCGATGCAAGCAGTACTCGGAGCAGGAGCTAGCCGACTACCTGGCAGGAGCCTCGCAGGAATGCTAGGGGAAGTACAGGAATGCATGGTTGGTTTCAGTGTGCCTCTTGGCGCGCTCTGTGAGATGCAAGTGGTACTTGGAGCAGGAGCTAGCGGACTACACCTGGCAGGAGCGCCTCGCAGGAATGCTAGGGGAAGTACAGGAATGCATGGTTGGTTTCAGTGTGCCTCGTGGCGCGCTCTGTGAGATGCAAGCAGTACTCGGAGCAGGAGCTAGCGGACTACCTGTCAGGAGCGCCTCGCAGGAATGCTAGGGGAAGTACAGGAATGCATGGTTGGTTTCAGTGTGCCTCGTGGCGCGCTCTGTGCGATGCAAGTGGTACTTGGAGCAGGAGCTAGCGGACTACCTGGCAGGAGCGCCTCGCAGGAATGCTAGGGGAAGTACAGGAATGCATGGTTGGTTTCAGTGTGCCTCGTGGCGCGCTCTGTGCGATGCAAGCAATACTCGGAGCAGGAGCTGGCTGACTACCTGGCAGGAGCGCCTCGCAGGAATGCTAGGGGAAGTACAGGAATGCATGGTTGGTTTCAGTGTGCCTCGTGGCGCGCTCTGTGCGATGCAAGCAATACTCGGAGCAGGAGCTAGCGGACTACCTGGCAGGAGCGCCTCGCAGGAATGCTAGGGGAAGTACAGGAATGCATCATGGTTGGTTTCAGTGTGCCTCGTGGCGCGCTCTGTGCGATGCAAGCAGTACTCGGAGCAGGAACTAGCGGACTACCTGGCAGGAGCCTCGCAGGAATGCTAGGGGAAGTACAGGAATGCATGGTTGGTTTCAGTGTGCCTCGTGGCGCGCTCTGTGCGATGCAAGCAATACTCGGAGCAGGAGCTAGCGGACTACCTGGCAGGAGCGCCTCGCAGGAATGCTAGGGGAAGTACAGGAATGCATGGTTGGTTTCAGTGTGCCTCGTGGCGCGCTCTGTGCGATGCAAGCAGTACTCGGAGCAGGAGCTAGCGGACTACCTGGCAGGAGCGCCTCGCAGGAATGCTAGGGGAAGTACAGGAATGCATGGTTGGTTTCAGTGTGCCTCGTGGCGCGCTCTGTGCGATGCAAGCAGTACTCGGAGCAGGAGCTAGCGGACTACCTGGCAGGAGCGCCTCGCAGGAATGCTAGGGGAAGTACAGGAATGCATGGTTGGTTTCAGTGTGCCTCGTGGCGCGCTCTGTGCGATGCAAGCAGTACTCGGAGCAGGAGCTAGCGGACTACCTGGCAGGAGCGCCTCGCAGGAATGCTAGGGGAAGTACAGGAATGCATCATGGTTGGTTTCAGTGTGCCTCGTGGCGCGCTCTGTGCGATGCAAGCAGTACTCGGAGCAGGAACTAGCGGACTACCTGGCAGGAGCCTCGCAGGAATGCTAGGGGAAGTACAGGAATGCATGGTTGGTTTCAGTGTGCCTCGTGGCGCGCTCTGTGCGATGCAAGCAGTACTCGGAGCAGGAGCTAGCGGACTACCTGGCAGGAGACTTCGAGACTCGAGCCTCGCAGGAATGCTACAAGATGAACGAGGCGTCCTGGAACTATGAAACGGATGTCCTGAATGTCACGAAACAGGAAGCGCTGGTGAGGAAAGCTAGACTCGCAGCCTTGACCCGTTGAGGGAGTATTATGAGGACATTGTAGTTAATAAGTGTTTCATATTCATTGGCTCTCATATTTCACATTTGAAATGTTTTGTTTGATTTTTATCACATTTGTTGGCGGGCTGGGGGGAGAGTATTAACCTATTGTCTGCTTCAAATGACATAAAATGATTTGTTATCATTTAATAGAGACAAACATAACCGTAAACGAGTTGATGAGAAGGTGATAACGTAATGAGGTTTTTTATTTTTTTAGAAAAACGATAACTCTTATCAATAACTACTTAGCGGTAGAGGTAGAGGTGATAGTGTTTTATTTATGGAATGGAATAACCAGAAAATTATTTGAATGTTAATTGGTTACCGGTATCTTCGAAAACAATCTTTCACAATCTGGTCACTGTGATATCGTATTTCATTATTGTGTTTATCTTTTCGTAATGCACCTCGTCATTATTTGGGACCTAGACTTGTAAACAAAGACTTAATTGGCCGCCTGATGTAAACTGAGTGATGAAATGTTTTTACATAACTATACTGACTGACATATTTTATGGATTGCTTGCACATACCTATAGCTTCCATACGGTACAATAAATACTGTATTTTTTATCTTTATTTTTTTATTGTGTGTGCACATGGTCGTTACATTTTGATATTTGTATGCTCCAATAAAATTGGGGCGGAGCATACTTATTATTATTATGAAAAGCAGTAGTGACAACAGTTGCTTGAGATTCATAGGAACACAATTACCGATTTCTTATAAGATAAAATAAAATCAACTCATAATATTAGGACTCATGCATGGATAATATTACACTATCATCATCCCACCCAGACCAATATACACTTGCCCCGAGTGCAACTGTAGTACGCTTCGGCCGAATGGCCCGAGAAGAACGAAATATTGCATTACGAACATATTTTTTGAAAGAAAAAAAAACATTACACATTTTTATTATCGATTATCAAAATTTGATTGAATATCGAATTTATTTCATTTATTAATCCACGTTGATCCATATCTATTGTACCGATACGCTTTTCACATGAGAGAGTGTGAATCACTTTAGTTTTAGGCATACATAATATTACAATAATTACTTAGCTAATAATAATAATAATAATAATAATAATAATAATAATAATAATAATAATAATAATAATAATAATAATAATAATAATAATAATAATAATAATAATAATAATAATAATAATAATAATAATAAACATTAACATACTGAAGAACATTTAGGCTAGAACTAGTTTAAACTTATGAGCGTGAATCCTTCGAGACAACATCCATCCTGACATGGTTTTCGTGGTTTTCCATTGTCCATAGAGTAGAATTACTAGGATGGCATCGAGAAATCGGCCACGACCGTACACACAGTAGGCCTAACACGGCGCAAAGAAGACACACACGAAGACAACGCAAATAAGATCATATCATTATGCAGTGTAAACTATGAACAAGTACTAATAAGACAGTAACGACTGAAGTTGAACAAGGTACCTCATGGAAATACTTGACATTACATCTGTATTGTCCGTATAACATGTAAACACCGGCTTTGACCGAGATTGATGACTGTTTAAACTAGTGGCATGTGATTAGTGAAGTTAAATAAGGTAGACACATGGAAATACTTGACATTACGTCCGTATAACATGTTAACGCCGGTTTTGACCGAGATTGTATGATTGTGATACATTCAATAAAATAATAATAATAATAATAATAATAATAATAATAATAATAATAATAATAATAATAATAATAATAATAATAATAATAATAATAATAAAAATATATACTTAAAATAATAATAAGAAGAAGAGTTATTATAATCAACATTTCTTACATTTTATATACATAATATCTATTATGAAGGGGATTATGATACATCCATAACTATGCCATTGACAATGATTGACGTTTGACACCCCAGGCCGCGCAGAACTTGATCTTCGCTGCCTTCGAGAAGGAGCAGTGGGTGGAGTACTGGAAGGACGCGGACTACGAGACATTCCAGGACGAGTCGATCAAGCGCCAGCTCAAGTTCCTGCACGTCCTGGGCACCGCAGCACTTGATGAGACTACCCTCTCCGAGGTCAGAGCCATATAGGTTACTCCCGCGATAGCCAACAAATGTTCACCTACCATTCGGAACACCCGATATCGGTTCGATAAAATTGCTTTATCAAAATATGTCATCCTAATTACTGGTTAGGTAAGGCTAAAATTTAGGAGAGGCTAAGTTGAAGAGGGCTTGTAAGTGTATGTATGTATGACAATAATAGATGGTGAAGCTAAATAAACACAATCTTATCTTATCTTATCTTGAGTGTGAACTATGCATCAGGTCTGTTTTTTGTGTCATGATAAATAATTAAAATCATTTTCTTTAATATTATGTATGGACTTCATTTTATGAATTTTTTCCATATATTCAGAACTTCACAATTAATTATTTTTTAATTCCGTCCTCATGATAAGAGGTAATTTCAAATATACATCGGTCAAGTGTCTAGCAGAAACTTAAATTATAGTAGAATCCTGAATCGGGTTGGCTCTTCATTTTGCACAGATTGATGGTATTAGATTTCGCCCAAATACTAAGCAAGAATTTTTCTTAATTCCTGACATTATTCCTATTTTTTTTAGCTAAACAAGCACCAGAATGCCATGAGCACAGTTTACTCCACAGCAAAGATTTGCCCATACAAGAAACAGCAGTGCGACTTGGCAACTGAGGGGCTATCACTTGATCCCGGTAAGTCTTTTCATTTCGTCAAAGTCAGGTGTGTGTTTCATCTGTTTAGAAGTTGAACATCACCATGAGTGTAAGAACCTTGTTTGTGATTTATTTGTTTATTTATTTAATGTCTAACCTATTCAGTTATAAAAAGTGATTTACAAAGGAGGACCTTACATTGATTGATGATTGTGTCAAGAGACATCACAAATTGTTACATTTACATTCCCAACTGTAAGTTTGGAAACTGAAGCTGTATCCCTGTGGAGAGATTTCTACTAATGCCATGTTGGATGAATCTTAGTTCATCACCTGGGTCGTCTGGAAGGCCAGACCCGCAACCAGAACTGTTGCGTTTCACCAATTCTGTAAGAAGAGAAAGGTAGCAGCATTGGGTTTGTAGTATAAACGCAATGGTAGTAGGAACACTGTGCAACAAAAAGTTTAACATGGTGAACATTCAATGTAGATTTATTTATATACTAGAACTCCATTATTAATTTAATAATGCTGTAAATAATAAAGTATATAAATAATTCAGTAAATCTCGACCATAAAATTTAGAGCCATATGAAATAATTCAAGCGAGGAAGACAAATGTTGATCCCAGCGAAGACATCCGTTGTGTGCGCCGAGTATAGAACTGAACTGACCCTGTTTAATCATCTTTCAGGCATGGAGGCTGTGATATCAGAGTCGGCGGACTACGATGAGCTGACATATGTGTGGACCGCCTGGAGGAATGTGTCTGGGGCCAAGATGAGGGACGATTACAAGAAGTATGTGGAGTACAGCAACCGCGCTGCCGTGGCTAATGGTACGCAGCACCTCGATGACTTTTATTATGTACGATTATTACTTCAACCCACAGAAAGTGACGAAGTAACATGTCGGAATGTCAGATTTGTAGCATGGCAGCAAAACATTGGATTTAAGAATTTCTTCTCATTATGTGAATGTTTACTCAAATTCTTAATAATGAAAAATAATAATAATAATTAAGTGGTCAAGTGGTCCATGGTAGAGGCCAGAGGGTGAGAGAGGTGGGTGGGTGGATCACAGTATTTTCACTCCCATTCTAGTTTGTAGCATTACGTGTTTCTTATTTTAATCGTACAGAGTCATCGTTTTAAATCAAAATAACTTATTGTTTGAATTTCTACTTTCAACTGAAATAAGATCTATAACAGTGGTTGTTACAATATTTTTCCTAAAAAGGTCTAAAAATACTTTTTCCTGAAATTTTGTTTTTAATCAAATCTGTCAAATGGCAGAACAGTTTAGTGATTACTACATTAATGACTTTTAGCCTAAGTCCAGTTTGAGTTTAAAAAATAGGGAATTGTTTTTAAGCAAGAAATTAAAAATAAATTAAATTAACAAAAGTAAAGGATACACTGATTTCTAATCTGATGTCCAGGTTTCAGCGACATGGGTGCGATGTGGCGCAAGGACTATGAGTCTGAGACATTCGTGACAGACATGCAGGAGTTGTGGAAGCAGGTGGAGCCTCTTTATGTGTCACTCCACACCTTCGTCAGGAACAAGCTCAAAGATCGCTACCCCGAACAACTGGCGGGCAACGACGGACTTATTCCTGCAAACATACTTGGTACGCTTTTATTTAATTATTTATTTAATTTAATGTCTATCCTATTCAGTTATAAAAACTTCTTCTTCTCCTCCCCCTTTCTTGCAATCTTCTCCCTGATATTGTTATAAAATAAATTGTGTTGTATATATATTATATTTTTAACAAAAAATGATGTTGAATATAATATAAATGGATGTTCAGGAGTACTATCTATAACATTGTCTAATCTTTAATTGGAACTCAGAACAAGATAAAACATGTTGTAGTGAGGGGAAAGGAACAGAAGGACGACTGCTTACCTGAGCAAGTAGATAGGTCGCTTGGAGAAACATATAGATGAGAAGACAAATAAACTGAGACGGTTCGGCCAACTAGTGGTCTTGATCACTCAGCGCGAGTAAAAAAAGTTCTTCTACTCACGCTGAGTGATCAAGACCACTAGTTGGCCGAAACGTCTCAGTTTATTTGTGTTCTCATCTATATGTTTCTCTAAGCGACTATCTACTTTCTCAGGTAAGCTGTCGTCCTTCTGTACCTTTCCCCTCACTAGAACATGTTTTATCTTGTTCTGAGTTCCAATTAACTCAGCCATTTGGCCTCTCCAAGTATACACTATAATTGTCTAATCTTGGTCGCACCAACAACTAATCGTATGTCTTCTCATCTTCTCAGGTAACATGTGGGCTCAGAGCTGGGTGAACCTGTACAGTCTGGTGATCCCCTACCCCGACGCGAGTCCCGTAGACGTCACTGCGGCCATGAACGAGCAGGGCTACGATCCTCTGAGAATGTTCCAGACGTCGGATGACTTCTACCTGTCGCTGGGGCTCAAGAAGAACGACATGTCTTACGACGAGAGCAAGGGGGCCATGTTGGTGCGGCCGGAGGGGAGAGAGGTTGTCTGCCACGCATCCGCGTGGGACTTCTGCGATAGGAAAGACTTCCGGTAGGTATTTTTATAGGTATATATTATTTTTAGGTTAAAAAGAATAATCGATTAATTTTTAAAAAAATGAAAAAAATGGTACTGAAATCTTCTTCTTTCTTTTCCTATGCCCACATTTTTGGCTTACTGAGCCATCATGCATTATCTGGTTTTTCAGTAGACAGGCTTCCTTTTCCTCATAGCTCATGCCAGGTGGAAGGGCATCTACTTCGTCTTTAAGACTTGGACATCTCATCAGATGGTCTCTGTTCTGTTCCTCCCTCCCACATAGACTGCACATACTGCTGTTGGTGATTCCTATTAGATGTAGGTGCTTTCCAAGCAGATCGTGTCATGTTTGCAGTCTAAACTGTGCAGAAGCTGTTCGTCTAATTATCTGAAATAATAAATCTCTTATCCCCATTTCCCAATAAATCTTATTCCAATCATTAACAAAGATAATTTCCTACAAATTAAACAGCGCATTGTTTCGTTCAGCATCAAGATGTGCACGAAGGTGAACAGTGAAGACTTTGTAACGATCCACCACGAGATGGGCCACATCCAGTACTACCTGCAGCACAAGAGCCTGCCTTACGTCCTTCCCACATTAAACAGCGCATGTTCATGACTTTCAGCATCAAGATGTGTACCAAGGTGAACAGTGAAGACTTCGTAACGATCCACCACGAGATGGGCCACATCCAGTACTACCTGCAGTACAAGGACCTTCCGTACATCCTTCGCACGGGCGCCAACCCCGGCTTCCACGAGGCAGTTGGCGACACTATCGCTCTCTCCGTGTCCACGCCGCAGCACCTCGAGAAGATCGGACTCATCGCCAACTACACGGACGATAACGAGGCCGGCATTAACGCTCTCATGAACATCGCACTCGAGAAGGTGAGTTCCACGTTTGGCTGTTATCCCATCACGCTAGATCTGGTCATAGATATAAATCAAGATACGTAACTCACTGCTATCTGGACGTACCAAAGCAGGGTTTGAAATTTTTTTTTCAAATTTGACACTGAAAATGCTTTAGGTGGCGTTCCTTCCGTTCGGTCTGCTGATCGACATGTGGCGCTGGGACGTGTTCAGCGGCCAAGTCAACGAGTCTCAGTGGAACACCCACTGGTGGAAACTGCGAGAGGACATCCAACGCGTCAAGCCTCCGGTCACCAGGACGGAGAACGACTTTGACCCGGGATCCAAGTATCACGTGCCCAACGACTCACAGTACATGGCGTAAGGACATGCAATCACTCAGTTAACACGTCATTAAAATACAACTCAACACAATCTATTAGTGATGATGGGACAATAATTGTATATCGATATGATACGCGACGTTATTTTGCACCCAGTATCATGATAAATTGTTAACACGTCGTGATATCGTCGTAGTTTACAACTTTGCGTGGAAGTTATTCAGTTATTAGCTTTCAATAATTTCAATTGATGACAATGACATCGTATCAATAAGTTAAGGAGTGTATTTAACAAACTATAAACCAACTATCGACGATATTATTAGGCCATCTTTGCAAACTTTGACATTGCCATTGTAGAAAAAGTAGGGGTGTGCGAATCCAAGTTTTTGCTTTCGAATCCGAATCTCGATTCCTGAGCAAAAATATCCTCGAATCCGAATCCGAATCCGAATCTAAAGATTTTTTTAAAAAACCTGTTCTGAATGGCATTGCCGGTAACTTTCACGTTTCTGTTGGACCCGAAAGAGACACGCGCGCTCGGTACAGCACAATGACGCCATAAACTGCATATCCCACATGTACACTATCCCACTACGGTATTAAATAAATTGAAATTAGGGCCTTATCTAACCTATTCCTAGGCCTATTTCAATTTGTATTAGATAAGCCCTAACATAAAGCCTAGGCCTATGTGTATCACTTAAGCCCAAACACTAATGGTGAAAGGCAGACCACAGAAACAGAAGGCCTAGGCAATAGACATCCTTCCAAATCACAATGAATGGCCTAGGCCTAAACTACTGAGCTTGGGATAAACCTTTTGTAGGCCTAGGCTAGGTAGGCTACACATTTATTGTAATGTGGAAAGATAGGCTAGCCTAGGCCTAGCCTAGGATGACCACTTAAAATTTATAAACAAAAATAATAAAATTATACAAAATAAACTCCATCATAATAAATCATCCACATCTTCCTCGTCATTCTTACTCATTTTTTTACTTATAAAAAAAAGTAAAACGTTTTCCCCGTGCGTGATATGAAATAGTTGGAGCTTCCGTGACATTCCGTGACGCAACGGCGGCCATTTATATCGAATATCGATCGATCGCAAATCGTAATGGCGGCCATACATATCGATCGATCGCAAATCGCGAGTGAGCGGATTTGGCGCCGGATTCGAAATCGGCCGAATACTTCGATTTTTTAGGATTTTGGATTCGAGTGACGAATCGAATTCGAATCTTTAAAAGATTCGATCCGGATTCGATAATTTCGAAGCTTCGCACACCCCTAAGAAAAAGAAATCATAGTTCTTCGACATTCAACCAGTTTTTAAATAAAATTTGTTTGAATGGAAATACTAATTTGTAATCTATATCAACATTACTTTTTAAATTTGAAATTATGCTTTCATTAAATTTGAAAAATATCTGCCAATGGTCGAAGATAGGCCTACATCAATTGTGTCCCAATCACGGCCGCTGTGATGAAGCATTCTTACAAAACCACATTCAGGTCGGTTTTAAATTTCAACTTCTTTTGAGGTTAAGTAGTAATACTGACCCCCGTCTCCAAACGTACACGGAACTGCACGTTGGTTTGCTTCGTCTTGCAGCTACTTCGTCGCCCACATCCTGCAGTTCCAGTTCCACAAGGCGCTGTGCATTAAGGCCGGGGAGTACGACCCCACCAACCCCAACACAAAGCCGCTGTACAAGTGTGATATCTTCCAGTCCAAAGAAGCCGGTGCCGTCCTTGCGTAAGTATAGCACAAGACTCAATTGAGGGGGTTATGACATCACAGGCGGACAAACAATCAGTTGCTAGGCAACTCCATTGTTGTATCTTTCTTTGATTGTGCATATTCAATGTTTGTCCTAACTCCTAACCAAAACACGGCAACACGGCTATTTTTAGAATCGAGTCTTGTGCTATTGCACATTTATTACCAATTATGGATTTAGTAATCAAAATAACTCCACTACTGATTATAATATTTGATACATTTAGCATTTATTACATGTATAGGGTTTACTAAACCACAGTGCGTTATGCCCTCATACTTTCCATTTAGAGTAGAATCCTCAAGACATACATATAAATTACAAAAATGAATACGCCGAGCGATTTTAATACGACTGTGAGTACCAGAATTTTTAACCCGAGTATGATAAGATGATTAAAGAGTTAAGATTTAACACAACTTTTGGGTTAACCCTTAAATCTTAGCAAGTTGCATAATAAGGAAGCCATAATGCTTTTGGCAATTTGCTTCATTCAACTTTAATAATCCCTAAATCTTAAATAAGTGTACTGTAAACCGACCTTCAGAAGTGTGAGAAGAGAGTGTGACGCGTGTTCTCTGTGTAGGGCCGGTCTCTCTATGGGCGCCTCAGAGCACTGGAGCAACACCCTCTACACGATGACCGGAGAGCGGAAACTGGACGGGTCGGCCATGTTGGAATACTTCGCACCCCTCCAGGAGTACTTGGACCAGCAGACCAGATGATTTGGAACTGTCGATGCTTGTCCTTGTTACGTTCAAATAAAATAACATGCGTATTGTTGCTCTTCAGATTACCTATGTATACGGATTATTATTTGCCATTCCTAACCCTTTGGTCCCTGAGCGTCTAGGCCTACTACATAGATGAGGTAAACAGATCATGCAGAACCTGCTTCGGTTCAAGACTATAGGGAGTATTCACGTGACGTCACATCGGCAATATTGGAGGCCACCTATAGTACTATTTCAAGTTTCATTTAGCTGCCAATAGAAAACAAATAATATTATTTAAGGGGAAATACGAGAGTTTGAACACGTATATCCCCCGATAAAGTTTACGGAAATGATTATTTGTGCCATTGTAAACAACAAAAAGAGTGGCCAAAATAAGAGTATTTATGTTGTTTTCAGTGATAATAGCAAACGAAAGTTGGAGAACAGTTGAACTTCAACCAAACGCCAGCTGAAACATAGCAACAATGAACTACCAATCACATGCCGTTGTGGCCTCCAGTATGGCAACCATGCGCAATATGTGAATACACCCTATACTTGGCCCAAGTCTACCTTACACATGCTTTAGTCACAGGCGAGGCACTCGTAGCCAACCAGCGAACCGATCGAGACACACCCACGCAAATACTGATCGGTGATTGGCTACGAACTCGTCGCTTGTGACGAAAGCATGTGTAAGGTAGTCTTGGGACAACTATATGTAGGGGAAAGCCTAACAAATGTCAATGGGAAATCTCTGCTTGAACTTTTAGAGAAATTGCGAGCCTTGCACAGCCCTAGCATTTTGTATTAAGAGAGCAAATAGGCGATTTACATTTTATGATCCGCAACAACTTCCTTTGAGTAAAATTTTCCAGGGTGTTCGTTATAAGAAGGGACGATGCCTAAAGTATGGTCACAGGTAAGTTACGAGATAGGGAAAAGTGAATAGGGGTTGAATGTTACATAAAGAATACATACACGAAAGTCTATTTCTTTTTTCTTGTATTGTCACACCGTAATGCGAAAGCACACAGAACGTCGCGTCTCGACTGCACCGAGGCAGCGCGTTCTGTGTGCACCTACAGCAGAACATTACAATGGAAAATAAACCAAACAACCTGGACTGGACAAGAGGAGAAATGACACACAACTACAGACAAAAGAGCCGTAAAAATACACAAACTGCTGGAACAGAATCGTTTTTGAAAAAATACCGAAGTCCAGAGTCCCAGTACGATTACATATTTTATATTAGAGCTTTCATTCCAACACCAACACGAAGATTGCTGTCACACAAGATGTGCATTTAAAACAATTTGCAAGGACCTTTCATACAGTCGGCACGTCGTTCGATATCGAAACATTTGTGTGTGGAACAATAATGTTTCGGTTGGGCTTCTTTGCAATATTATTATTACGTACCTAAAAGAACTTTAATTTTACATCTTTCTGGAATTTAAAGACTTGGAATTCAATTGGAGCTGCAAAATGCAGATGTGTAATGCACTTTCCAAAAAGACAAAAACATAATATATTAAAAAAACTATGCAATAGTTTGGTCGATTCACAACACCTGATAGTGATAGAGGGAGGGTGATGTACCACTATGGGGCAGTTGAAGTTGTTTCATTTAGTTTAAAAACACTCATCACACTTCTAGCACAACAGATAAGTAGTTCATTTTGTCAAAGTACAACCTTAGAAGTTCGTTTAAATGTCAATTGGGGTTGTACGTCAAGTTTGCACTTTTCCTTAATACCATGTTGAAATACCAGAAGTTCACTTTGTTAGCTCTAACATGTCTTCAATTATTTTTCATTCATTATGAAAAGAAATAAGTGAAAGTAGTCTCTGTACTTATTATAAGCACATATTACCTACATCATGATTGTGAGCTTTTTGTTGTTCAAGATCAAGATGGACAAGTATTTGGGTAAGTATTATTTCCAGACATACTTGCTTACACACCGTTCAAATTTCTAAGTAATTATAGGCCTACGTCTATAGAATAAGGTAGTATTCAATTTCAAATGTTTGCAGTTATTTGATTATCAAGATATCACAGTCACAGAATGCTAAATAATACCAATTATTACTAATTCATCAGCGTCTGCGTTAGTGTTTAGACAAGAAGTAGATTGGATACCTTGTGCAATGCCATTTAAAAGAGATGCTGTCGGATCAGAGTTACAACACAGAGCATAGAACGACGGACTACAACGATGCCGCAAGTCAACCGCAGGAATATCTCACCACCCAAATACTCGGCCATCCGTGACCAAAAACCACCACACACGCAATAACGCACGCACGCACGAACGCAACACTTTCCAACACTCTATCACTGGCTCACTGCCGGAGACTTCTTATCCGAGTCCTGACTGGAGGGTGTGTTACCCTGTGGCGGGCCCCCGGGTCCCCGGTCGGGTCCGGGCCCCCCCACCGGCCCCCCTCCCCCCCAGGAGTTGGGGCCCCCCGTCATGGGCGAGTCCGAGAAGCCGTGGTTATCGTGGTCTAAAGAGTTGGCCGCGTCGTACTGCGTGTTCTCCAGTCGAGTGATGAGCCGTTCGTCTTCGTCACCAAACTCTCCGCCCATCAGCGAGGGCTCACCAACCACCATCACATCCTGCCAGCAAAACACAACTCAAAGGTTACCTGTTCCATACACACGTCAAGAGTCTAAATGTGTGGCAATTGCTAACTGTAGAACCATTAACAGCGAGGGCTCACCAACCACCATCACATCCTGCCAGCAAAACACAACTCAAAGGTTACCTGTTCCATACACACGTCAAGAGTCTAAATGTGTGGCAATTGCTAACTGCTAGAACCATTAACAGCGAGGGCTCACCGACCACCATCACATCCTGCCAGCAAAACACAACTCAAAGGTTACCCGTTCCATACACACGTCAAGAGTCTAAATGTGTGGCAATTGCTAACTGTAGAACCATTAACAGCGAGGGCTCACCGACCACCATCACATCCTGCCAGCAAAACACAACTCAAAGGTTACCTGTTCCATACACACGTCAAGAGTCTAAATGTGTGGCAATTGCTAACTGTAGAACCATTAACAGCGAGGGCTCACCGACCACCATCACATCCTGCCAGCAAACACACAACTCAAAGGTTACCTGTTCCATACACACGTCAAGAGTCTAAATGTGTGGCAATTGCTAACTGCTAGAACCATTAACAGTTTAATCAAATAATCAAATCTCTCCACTCAAATGCTATGATAGGTAGCAACAAAATAAATCTAAAAATTAGGGTTGCCGTTGATAATCGAAATATCGATCGATAGACGATAATCGATTCAAGTCAGATGATATGATAATCGATTCAAGTATGTATCGTCCAGTGTTGTTTAAGATACTTTTTAAAAGTAGCACTGTTACAGCTTCAGCTACTTGAAAGACATTATTATTATTATTATTATTATTATTATTATTATTATTATTATTATTATTATTATTATTATTATTATTATTATTATCTTTGAAAGTAACTTAGCTACTTTTCAGCTACTGTATTTTGTAAGTAGCTCGCTACTTGTACAGCTACTCAAAAAAAGAAGTGACGCTACTTTACAGCTACTTTCATCCTTTATAAAGGATCAAGCTCTGGACGGTATGGTCTAGAACTGAGTCATACTAAGGACGTGTCCGAATTCTGCTTTATCGTTGCTAAGTCTAGGTCCAAGTCCAGTTTTGACGTCACCGTTCCTCGATGACGTAGGAAGTATTGTCTGAAAACGTTAAGTCCAGGTCTAAAAGCGGAAACGGATCTAGTAATCGAAAGTGCATGCTCGTTTTGGTCCAGGTTAGGTCCAAGTAAAATGGCGGCTCTGGAAGTGGCGCCTCAGCTGAAGGCAAATTAAAATGTAAGTACAATTTAAAAATTTAAAGTTTCAGAATAAATTATTAATAATAATTTAACGTCTGCACTTTGTTAGAAACTCCTGCCTGCGTCCTTGAACGCCTAGCCTATACTTTCATTGCTTGGGGTCTACATAACCCTACTTTATTGAAGACAGCAGCAACATCTATCAAGGGGAAACAAACTCAAATTTGCAGGAAGTTATCATTTTCTCCCACAGATAGCGCTACTGTAGGCTAGTATTGTCCGAAAACTATTTTCAGTACAGTTAGACTTGGACTTGGACCTAGATGTTGGACTTGGACTTGGACCTGGACCTAATCAGAATTCGGACACGTCCTAATATCACAGCTCACGGGGTGAAACAGCAAACTCAGTACTGGGGTGGTGATTTTGGGACTATAGAGCAAGTAGGGCAATGACAGTCGTCATTCCGAACCTGTGACAGTGGGAATTGTGCAAACGAGGAAGCAAACGCGTGTTCGTCTATTGCAAAAATAGAGTAGCGGCGATTTTTCGCTACAAATACTCGTATATAGTAGCTTGCTACTCGCTACTTTACCGCATTTTCAAATGTAGCGCGCTGCCAGCTTAGCTACTAAAAAAAGTAACATGCTACAAGTAGCCCGCTACTTAACAACACTGGTATCGTCCAGACTCAAACCTTCCTCAACACGGCTCCTCCTGACACATGCCAATTTGTTGCTTGCCACAAGAAGCAGTTATCCTGATCCGAGTGTAACCGGTGAACGCCCAGAGGTGTAACTTACTTGTGACGCTAACGAGAAGTTGGGCCCCGGCGATCGCTTCTTGTTCGGGGCTGGTTGAGCATTGTTGGCCGCACCTCCGGACTGTGAGCCTTTCCGTTTCCGCCGCTTGTTGGCCGGTCGCTGAGATTCTGCACACAGGAAACACAACCGACAATCGTACAGTTGACACAAACCATCATTCTTCACTGACATAGGACAATTAGATAGTCGATTATTTTTTTCAGTACGACTAGCAAGTTTGTAGCATCTGTGTTCGCAAAATATTTTGATACATGTACATGTATATTACATACTGCAATTATGAATGAAAGATAATCACCGTTATCAGTGTCAAACAGAAGGAAAAAAGGACATGTATAAGGGCAAACAGTAATTAAAATATGAATAACATTTATATTTCCACGATGCAAGGGGTAAGATATCAAAGGATGATCTGCTAATCATTTATCTCAGCCTGTTTGGCATCTCTAGCCATGAACTTCTAGTTACTGTACGAACAAGCTACAATACATCACGTACATACAATTTTCTTCGCAGTGATTTCCTACAAACAATAACGTCATATCGCTAATATTGGTAGCTTGTTTGTAGGCAGGTAAGCTCTTGTATTCCACCCCTTTCTCAAATGAATTAGTTAGCTTAATTGGCTGTTATTCATCAAGTATGAATCAACTCTCTTAGTGAACATGATAAGCAAATGAAAGTACAGTAGTAGGTATTGGACAAATGGTGGTGGTAAGCTACAGGTTGCTAACACACAAAACAACCAGAGTGGTTCGTCTCCATCCGATTGCGTGAAAAACGAGTACGAGTACCGTCTCGTTGCTGTGTTGATATATAAGCACCCAGTCATTGTAATTCAGGAAATCCACAGCTGAAGGCTTACATGCAAACGCATACGGTTCAGCCATTGGCTGTACAATAAATACCCTTGGGAGATATTGCCGGAAGCATGAAATGTGAGTACGGGGTTCCCACAAAAACCTATGCGTGCATTTACCTTGTTTCCCTGGCCAAAATAACGTCTAGACGAGACTAAAACCAACATTAACGTAGGACTCTTAGGGCCTACTCTTAGTGCTAGGGCCTCTTAAATAATTTTTTATTGGTGACACAGGTCCCTTTTTTGAACTAGGCAATAACACCCGACTCTATAGTTGGTACAGGGACAAATATTGAGTGACTGATGTTAACATAAAACAGATTAATTAGGTACTGTGGACTGTTGGATGTACTATTTTAATTGAATGGGATAGACAATAAATACATAGGACTAACTACGTTTGCGTTTTCTCAATTAATTATTTGGCCCATTTAAAGAGTAATTTCATAATGATGATTCCCTGCCCAGGGACTGCTACCTTATCGTGTTGGGCAGGTTTGTGTGCTTTGGTGATCCCGAGAGCTATGCCGGCGGAAGCATACTGCTTCTGGTAGGGCCACCCTAGCCGGCCGGACAGGTCGAGGTGGAGAAGCCAGACGAAAGGCAGTCCACGTTCTCCACTTTCCCCCCCCCTCGTTATGTCCTACTTCTTTATCATACGACCTAGATGTCGAGAAAGTCTTTAAACAACCAATAAACAAAATGTTGATTCCCTGGTCAAGATCGAGGGCCCGGACTCAGAAGAAGTCTTAAGTATTGTTTTGGTCTTATCTCTAAGACCGGCCTAACTTTGAACATCTTTAAAACCAGACCCAGGTCACTAGAAAAGTTACTAATTCCTGGCAAGAACACGGACATAATGAACATTCCAGTAATATGTTGTTTTAAAATCCATTCTAAGATATTTTCCTGGTTTTATAAGAGGTTCAAAGTTAGGCCGGTCTTAGAGATAAGACCAAAAAAAGACTTAGGCAAGTATTACAACGCCTGGATAAATGTTGTATACCACCGCTAACTTGTTTTCTCCTTTGAAACCACGCTTCTGATTGGCAGTTGCCATGGAGAAAACAAGTTAGCGGTGGTCTGAATATTTAGCCGGGCGTTGCAATACCGGGCCTTAGGACCTCTTGTCAATCCGGGCCCAGGTTTGTGGGAACCCCGTTGCGAGTGCGAGCGCTTGTTAGTGTTAAAACAACGCCAGTCAGTCAGTTCCCATGCTCCCCATAAACCAGCAAGACGCAAGACTGTCTACCTCTCTTACCCGGCGGGGCAACCATCCTCTGCCACTTCTGAAACAGCGTCGTCTTGAGACAGTCCCGCGGGCTGAGCGCGTACGCTTTGTGGCGAGACATCAGCTCCTGCATCGGCTCAAGGATCACGCATAGCTGCGAACAACAACCGGCCGGCATTAGACGCTTCACTTGCAGATCATACACTACAGTGGAATCAGATTTGGAAAACATAGTAGATGAAAGGAGCCTCGATCTGTTGTTCCCTCTTGGCCCATGGCCCATGCTCTTTCCACCCCACTCAAATGGCATCTAGAAAACATTCACCCTAACCATTGTAACATTTCAGTTGGTATGTAATTTGTAATTTCGACTTCCGTAGATCTGAATGTTTTCGAGATTTCTGTAAACCTTCTTTTTATGGCTACTTCTAGCGTTTACAATAGGGTCCGACTTCATTCATCTACTGTGGTTTCCAAGGCTGATAGGAATGGGCAAGACTATCGATTTTATGATCAATATTCGACATGGATAAGTTTTTGGATTATTGACATTTATTTTGATATCAAAATGGCCTAAATATCATTTACACAATTAATATCGAAATATATCTATAATTTCAATAACATAGGAATGTCTCTATTGGGTAGCATTGCAACACATGAGGGTCAAATAGGCCAATTGCAGCCTGCTGGCATATAAGAAGAAGCGTTTTGCATGCTAGCAGGAGATTTGCCCGATAACAGTTTATTTTTTGTATACGATCTCATTCCGCTTTCAGGTCTGCTTTCGTACGTAATTGAAAGTGGTTTTATGCGCCAACATTGCAGCGGTCTGTTAATTAACACAGAGCCAGTAAGCAGACTATCTCACGTCAGCAACTGATCGACAAAGTGCGTCCAACAGCCACGTCAGTCCCTCTTTTGCTGACGGCTTCAACACTGGCGGTCGTCTTCGTTCTCGTCAGTGTCGACATTTTTGCGACATTCATAATTTTCCGATATTATATTAAATTTAAAACAAAATAAATGATAAAATTAATAAATTAAATCAAAATATAAAACCAAGATAAGATAACATAATTTAGGCTTTCAGGATTCGGGTATAACCCGGTTCCTGGAAGGTCTGGAACCGGATCCGAATTTTCCTACCCTATGACATCCCTAGTACATACCCTGAGGTAGTTGAGAGTGGAGTTGGTGATGCCCTGTCTGGTGATGTTCTTGGATAGCTGGTCGAGCATGGCCGGGTCCTGCTGCGAATGCATCCCGACCACGGACCGCGGGACCAACTCTCGGTGTGTCCGTACGGCAAAGTGCCACGACTTTATCCGCATCAGGTCGTCGAAGGTGAACTCCAGAATCAGTCGACCCTCTGTACACACCTGCGAACACAACACACGTATGAGAACGACCGCATTTGTCAACACGTCTACCAATTAATTACATGTAACCGCCCCCCAATTGGTAGTGCAATACAATGGGGGTCTCAGGCGTGACTTTCTGCAGCTCGCAATACTGAAAGGTCCAACTCGATCTTTGCACCTCGTATTTAAGTCGTTTATATTTAATACTTTTAAATATAAATCATCTATTGTATTGTAGTAATGTTTTACAAGGTTTTTGACAGAGAATACCTTTGTTATAGATACAAAACACACATATTGTCGTTGGACAGTTAGTTGACTAACGACAATATTTAACATGGAATGAATTACAAAGTTGGACCTTTCAGGACAGGTGTTGCAACCTACTTCAGCTTTGACCTGAGACGCCCATTGATTTCCAATATTTTATTTGGTAAATAAATGTTTGGCCAATAATATGGCCATACTAATCAAATCCTGGACGTACTTGAAGAAACTTATTTTCAACTTATAAACAGATGACTATAAATATTACACAAGCAGCATCAATTGAATTTCAAACCGAAAGTAATTTAGCCACAATATCACAATTTGCAAGCTACTTTTATATAGTGTATGATAGGGCTAATTGAAAGTTTAAGTATTCGAAGAATTGGATAGTGGCCAATTGTCAAGTAAGTCTACATGACAAAGTCAGCCACTTTCTTCTACTTAAGCGATTCTCAGAAGTCAGCATATCTTTCGAATCTGCCACATTTAAGTATTATTTAACCAAAATGATCCAGATTACCTACCTTAGTGAACATGGGTTTGCCATGATGAGTCACCATTGTACATTGATCACAGTCGAGAGTTATACTTGTATTGTGGAAGGATTCCTTGGGATGCTTTAAATTGTAATATAATTCCGTAACACCTCCTTCGAATATACTCCTGAAGTACCGAGGTATAAGCGTTCTTCCTATTGCTGAAATTGTAAAGAAAACAACATATTAGCTTTAGCGACGGTAGCACGGAGTTGGAGCCAACTTGACTCACAACGACGTCTCTAGTGAAACGACTCTGCCGTGACACGAGAACTAATATGGAAACAGTAAAATGTGCAGGGGCAGGAAATATTCCTCCTTCAGAGAAATGTGCAATTAGTTTTCTGATTCAAGAGTTCAATAATTATGGTTTACATTAACTGAAACTTTAACCAAGATCAGTTTGCGACAACTGAACTGTTCTTTCAATGTTGACTTGTTTGGCATAGACAAGAAGTTACACAACATTCACCGTAGTCACAAATTGCGAAAAATTAGCACGGTGTTCACGAATTATGTGTTAAATAAGAACAGAGAAAAAGAAGGGTCTATATTTCCAGACCATACAACTAGTTTATTTTATATTTCAATAAATACCATTCACAGTCGGCTGGCAACAAGACATACTAGCCTTTCTTTCTTTTTCTTTCTTTAAAGCAAATACACACATTTCAATCAACTCTTTTTCAAACAGTCTATTCTTACTAAGTTTACTGTCAATATGTAATTGTTAATGAATATTATAACCAAAACCTCAATTCAATTTTGACATTCAATTTTCAATTTTTTAAATTTTTTTTTTTTCAATTTTGTGTTGCATTTAATGAAATTTAAATACAGTATGAATATAATATGACTTGTGCAGTGGTTTCTAGACAGCTGACCTTGAATGATCTTCAGATAGGCTAGATAGAGTATCTGACCGGTTACAAACTTAACTTCGAGGGCTCAGTTGCCCGTCACATTTCCCCCGAAACAATCCCACTCAGTATGAACCTTAATTGCATTAACAGACTATCTCACAGATAGATGGAGAGGAAATGAAATACAAGAATTTTTTGGGGTAACAACAAAAATAAGTTAAGGTCAGTATTTAAACAGTACATTTTGCACTTTAATGAAAAATCACTAGAGATCTCAGTCAAAATAGCAGTAAATAAAAATACTAATTACTATTTAACATTTATAAAAAAAAATGCTCTTGTAAACTGAAATAAGGTACCATATGTAAAATCACAGTAAGACTTACACAGTTATAAGATTTTTGATGCCGAAGGCAACACAAATATTTTAATGTGTTAAGTCTTACAGTGAGTTTAAATATATAACAAATCATACTGACGATATCTTGTTAGTCAGTAGATTAATGCATGCATGTACAGTATATTTGTTACAACTTACTGTATCTTTTGGGCCCATCTTCTAAGCAGAATGTAAGAGTAAGATTAGCATCGTCTTCAAAGAATTCTGTCGCGAAAGCGTCCCACCAGAGGTTATCACTTTCCTGGAAACAGGAAAGGAACATTCAGTAAATAAACATGGTGGCAAGAACAAAAAAAAAAAAAAAATATTTATAGAGTCTACCAGTCAGTAACAAGACTGAGTTTCAGTGGGGGACCTTAATTTAAAGCGATTATCCAACCCTGTAGGCTCCAAACACCATCGACAAGTGAGCGATAACGATAACCAATCAAGATATATACTTCGAATATGAAACATGTGAATCAGTGATTGGACAGTGCGAACACCTGCGGACAAATGCCAGAATCAACCTTTTCAAAACAACTTTGAATTTATTGAGTGCTTTGTACACTTGTTGAGTACGTACTTTGAATGAAACAAACTGCGAAGTGATTGAGCTTTACAATCTATATGTATGGTAGCCTGACACAACTACTTTCTGTTTGTTCTGGTTAGTTGCAGAATAACAAACAAATCTCATTAGAAGTGCATTAATGTTATCTAGTACATTGTAATCAATGTTTTTTTTCTCATAATGATTAACAAGGATTCTGTTCCATTTCACAATTAATTTGATATTGTTAAAACTTAAAAGGGAGTGTATTTATTATGAGCACTTGTCAGCTGTCACACTAAAATATATTTGTCATTGACTCATTATAATATATTCACCGAGTGAATATCACAGTGTCTTGTACAATTACGAGTGACTGGAAGTCATGCAATTATATCAATGACAATGACAATATTATTATTTTTAACAAAACAAATTATGCGTTTGTTTATTAGACCCCAAATCTCATATATACACGTCATATACTAACTCGTTACATGTTACAGTACTTTTGGTAAATAAGTTCATCTTAAACTTTCTTGTTAAATGTTGAATTACTGTAATTCCAATAGATATTTTTCTTTCATTTTTGTACAAAGAGCACATCTTACTATGACGGCATTTTTAAATAAATGTGTACATACTTCATGCAAGGAAATTATGATTAAAATTTAATGTGTTTACTTCCACTTGTTTATATTTTGTTATATTATGTACAACCATCTATGCATGAAGAGAAGATTTTATTATTATTCCATTTTTACATTGTCCTACAATAGCTCATAATAGCGCATAAAAGTGTCCTACACATTACAGTTAGCAAAACTCAAATAGAGTGCAACGCCAAACGAATACGAAAAATCTTAAAACTATTTGGTCACAAATATGAATTGACATGTTCAACACAATTGTAGTACACAACCTAGGTATATGTTGTAGTACTTAACAAAACAAGCAAGCAGATCTGACACTTGATACCAAAATGTAAAATCAAAGTCAATTTTACAGTCGGTGTTGTAAGCCAGCATTATTCAAGTTTAGTTTGAGTGACAGGACAACAAGGCAAATCAATAAAGTGGGAGAGTGAAACTAGGGGACTGGGGGCTGGAGGGGAGGGGGGGGAGGAGAGGGTGCAATGAAGAGAGAGAGAGGGGGAGCAGAGGATAAGTACACTAGGCCATGCAACATGGGAAGGGTTGCTAGTTGCTTCATGCAATGGAAGGCTTATTGATTAACCAAGTACGGAAAGCCCTCAATGAGAGAAATCATTAGCGCACGTATGTTTGTAGTGTCGTGTCATTAGCAAACATTTTTACAACAATCTTGATTCACAGTACACCCATTCAAAATATTAAATTTTAATGATAATTACATGAGGCTCATAAAAGACATATGTTTGACTATTATGGTGAAATGTTATATTTTATCACGACAAAGGAAACATCCATAAAAAGTCGAAACATTATTTAAAAATTGCATATATCTATTGTAAACATGTAACACATAATGTGTGTCAAATCAAAACGTGCCATGTTCACACTAACTAATACACCAGGATAACTAACCCATATTAATTTTAGCAATGCAATTTGTCCTGATTTAGTCAAAGTTAAAATCTTGGTGTTACTCTTTTTTGTAGCGACTACACTAGTTAACATTACTACATTGTAATGACAATTATTCAAATGTGAATTACAAAACAATGCAGTTTTAAACCAGATATGGGATGCTTTTTTTTTTTTTTTTTTTGATGTGCCATATATGTTTGCACTTTGCAGTGCTGTGTTGTAACACTAATCTACTTTTCAAGCGCATGACAGCAGAACACTGATTATGGTTCATCTGAAACTACAACTAACATTTAGCATTTACCATATACCATGCTAAATAATAAATTAATATTGATTATGATTATTTATTGAACACACCAAAGGCCAGAATCTTTTAGTTTAAACTCCCTAGCTATGTGACCACACCACACACCTGTGAGAAACTGGTAAAATTAAATACGCAACTGAAAATCTTTTGACCTATAAGCAAAATGTATGCAACGCTTTTTAAGTCTCTATCAATTAAATACTATTTATAAGGCTAATTCAATGCACTGTGGATATTCAATTGAATATAAAACAATGAGATGAATTACATTTACATATAAAGAAATCCACTTATAGCACAGCACAGCTGGCAATGCTACAGAAAGTTTAAACGACCAATCAGAGATGGCGTCCTTACAATCCTTGCAGAATCCGCTAGTGCGAAATAGTCGTGCTCGCGTGCTACGAACACTACAGTACTAGGATTCAATTCAACAAGCTATACGATGGCTGATTCGCGAAGTAAGGTGTCGGATGTACGAGGTAATTTTCAAGAAGCCCTTGTGCTTATCATCAGAAGCTGGCCATTCTATTTGCACGTTTCTCGTTCCGTCACATTTGTTATGCTGGACATTGGTCACACGACAAGTGGGTGCAGTTTCAAACTTAGAAATTGTGGCCTCGACACAATGTTTAATCGACAAGTTTTACTGTACAGCTAACTAACTACACATCCACAAGACACAAAGTATTCATTATTTCTAGCACATTGGCTGAATGTCGACAAAAAACTAAATCTACAGTGTTTTCGTTCACAAGTTAACGTGTGGTTTGAAAACCACCAATTTTACTACTAGGCCACTGTTTCAATAAGTAAACTAAGTTGTACTAACTTGTTGCATGCTTGACAGAAATACGACAAGAAATGTTTATGTGTGTACTCACCTCTGTCCTTTGTTGAAGCCTCTTGTTCAGCTCGTAAATGCGATAGTCGGGCTGGCCAAAGTACGGCGTATGACGCCTGGGAACAGGGAGAGATCTACCAAATAAGTTGAAAAACACCGTGTTAATTAACATTTCAAATATATATACACATAGGCTATACTATCTGCACTACTACACATACAGCTACTAAAGGTCTCTCTACCAAGAAGTAAGATAGTGTCAGGGGAGTCGGGACCGCCCACAATTAGTTTCCAGCTTAACAAGTGCAAATCACTTACGTTTTTCCCGATTATCTAGTACAATTTGGTAGCGTCAAGTTTTTTGACGGAAACCTGCTTGCACGTTTTCTTGTACGTTACCGTCAAAAAACTTACCGCAACCAAATTGTACTAGATAATAAGGAAGAGCGTTAGTGATTCGCACTTGATAAGTTGGAAACTAAGTGTGGGCGGTCCTAATACTATCTTACTTCTTGCTGTGAGAGACCTATAACACTAGGCTACCTCGCTAATATTTTACATCACAGATGACAATCGTAGGCAGGTAGGCCTACCATATTGTTTAACGCAGTTGAATGGTCATCCCATGAGGGGGAGGGGTACACGTAATACTGTGTTATACTGTCCACTACAACCACTCCACTCATATTAACTAATCAGAAATAGTTTAGATCCACTGTGTTCAGAAACCTGTCACTTGATACTAAAAAAGTGATACTATGTAAGATAAATCAAGTCCAAAATTTTGTAATACATATTGATATTCTCTACACTTCTTCCTATCTTACTTTAAACAAAGGTTAGGTTAGGTTAAGGTTAAGGTTAAATTTAAGGTTAAATTTAATAATAAATTTAAACAAATAATTATAATTATAATAGGTACTCAAAATTTAGGCTCTAGAAACAACATTGACAGTTATTACTTATGAGTAATTAATTCACAAGTTGATTTTACTGCCAGCCACAACCATCACACATTTTGCTTCCAATCCAAGGCACCACACACGTCACATGCAACAATAACATGCAAGGTATTTAACATATAAGCTGGATCTATCAGTTTCAGATCTAAACTATTATGATTTACAATTATAGGGCAGTGTATTAATTTGTTAGCCCTCGTTCAACTAGGTTAGATGCCATTGCCGTACTACGGACATGTAGGTTTCAAATGTAACAAGAGTTTTTAAAACGAATGTTCCCAAATAATTGGCCACTATTTAAATATTATTGTTGTTACAAATAATTGAATAGTTGTAGCAGAGTAAAAATAAAATAAATAAATGAATGAATGAATGAATGAATTAATTAATTAATTAATGAATTAATTAATTAATGAATTAATTAATTAATAAATAAATAAATAAATAAATAAATAAATAAATAAATAAATATATATATAAATAAATAAATAAATAAATAAATAAATAAATAAATAAATAAATAAATAAATAAATAAATCATTTATGGTAATAAGTCATTACTTTAATGAAAATGGCTTTTGAAATTGGAACAGTATGTCCCCGGTATTTGAATACGAAGATCTATAGTCGGTCTCAGATCTAGACACCCCCAACAAACCAAAATATAAGTTCTAGTTACAGTATGTCATCTATTGGCAATATTAGCATACATCTAACCCAATATAGCATTATGTCACTCAACATGCAAGTTTTCTCTTATCCATCTTCAAGCATCACAACGAATAGTATGACTATCCATGCGAGAGGTAAGTTCTAAAACTACACCAGAAATTCCATGCTGGCAAAGTATGTAGATCAGTCAATTTTACTATTAGGTATTATTATTAATATGCACAAAAATGTTGACGCCATTGATAACTGTTAATGACTCTTCGAGTACATGGATTAACGATGACAAGATACAGAACGTCTGCTGTTGTTACATGTACCTCCCCCCCTCCAACCCCCCCCCCCCCCTCTCATCGGGGGTAGATATTGACTGACACGGAGGGAGGGAGAGAAGGCAAATGTGAAGGGTTGATCATATCCATAAATAATAAGTCGCCGAGCGGCCGAGCCCGGCCATACTGGACGCCCACCCATGCCGCGGGTAATCGAGACGATACAAGTAAAGTGGTTCCACAGCAACCTTGTGAATGCTACAGACCTCATGAGTGAGTCCGAGCCAATCAGCGGGTAGCTCTTTCAAATACTGACATTTGGTTGGTCCCTCTCTCATCATCACCCATTGGCGGCTCGCAAGCTGACCACGCCCACTCAAGGTCATTGTCGAGACCCTCCACGGTAACCTTGTCAATGCTGACGTCATAGATGAGCGAGTCGTAGCCAATCGGAGGGTAGCTCTTTCAAATACTGACATTTGGTTGGTCCCTCTCTCGCATCACCCATTGGCGGTTCGCAAGCTGACCACGCCCACTCAAGGTCATTGTCGAGCCCCTCCACGGTAAGCTTGTGAATGGTGACGTCATAGATGAGCGAGTCGTAGCCAATCGGAGGGTAGCTCTTTCAAATACTGACATTTGATTGGTCAATGCGCCTCACTCATCTATGACGTCAGCATCTAGAAGGTTGCTGTGGAACGACTTTACGACATCGTCGTCGTCAACTAAAATAAGAACCTCCAGCGAGAAGTGAACCGACTGCAGCACTATTGTTAAAGTAAGAATAGAATATACTACGCGCTTTGTTCCAGGGACTAATCTACAATCTGACCGGACGAAATGCTGTGTTTGTTCGTTTCACAGCACTCGAGTTCAAAACACCTTCGTATCACTTGAGGAAGTGCCTCCCTTCCCCCCTCCCCTACCACCCACAGACAATATTAAAACCGCGGGAAAATGTGGGTGTAGTTGTTTGTGACGAACCGCACCGAATGTCACAATTTTGTGATATGGGAACAGAGTTTTAAAGAATTCAACATACAATTAAGGCCCATCCACATTGAAAATTAGCAGTAACAGTAACAGTCAAATGGTTTCAGACACTCCCATTGGCTAAGCAATGCCCTTGGGTTCTCATCAGCCAATGGGAGTGCCCGAAACCTTAATTCTAACGTTACTGGTACTGCTAGTTTTCAATGTGGATCGGCCTTTACAGATTTTTTTGTACATGTCATCCAACCGTGCAATTAATTAGTAATTACGCACATTTATTAATTAATATGTATCGTTTTGTTGATGTAATAGTATTAGAGCGTGTGGGTACCGTAAAGCGCCCGGTTCCTCCGGTCGCAGGGCGAGGAATGGTCATAAAAGAGTAAACATTTTAGTCTTTGGGTCTTGAAAACAACTATGTCGATACATATTTTTGTATGTTTTAAATCTGGGAAGCGTTCTTGACTTCTTGAGATCTGCCTATAAAGTGCAAAATTTCACGCGAACGATAATAATATTAGTATCCTATAGGTACCTAAAACAATATGTACCGATGTATGTCATACGCTACCCATTGATGTGTTAGTACCGGATATTGCAACAAATATATTCAAGTTGATAACCCAACACTCTTTATTTAAACATCAACACATATATATGCAACACATTTCAACAACTCTGCTATATACCTCTACCTACACATTTTAAATGCTATTGTTAAAACATGTCATTTTATATATGATGATTTTATGTTTGCGATTTATTAAAAAACGAACTTGCCTTCAGCCCTGACCACGATACAGGCATAGACAACCTTCACACGACACGACCAGCATAAGCCAGACATACATTTGACAATCACATCAGAGGCAAGGCTAGACATGATTGTATTCATTCATTCATCCCACAGGTTTGTATAGTAACGGAACACCCTTCCATTCATAGAAACATGCATTTCACAATCGGCGCAATGTGCTCGGCAGTATGCCAGTCAGTCAGTCACTCACTCAAACGGGCAATTCAAAAAACTAGTAACGCGATTAGATGATAACGTCCGATAAATAATTCAAAGGGAGTGAGCGAGTGAGTGACTACTACGCCAGCCAGGGGTACGAGCAGCTATGTCGTTGTTGTCATTGCTCCACGCGTGCCACAGCGAGCCATGTGCGTAGATTGTAAACCCGACCACAGTCACACAACTGTCACTCAACTGATGCGACTCACTTGTTACACTGGTCACATGTTACGTCTCTCAGTCACACTTTATGTGCGTGTGTCTTTACACCTGTCAGTCGTATAACTAGGAAAACGCTCCGCGTTGATAGATGAGCGATTTTAACAAAATCGAGTATTTTTTTCAGTAATTCATTTTTTGTAGGTTGGCATCTTGACGGATTTGGCTGATTATGTTAACAGCATCGAGTTTAATGGTCACGGGTGTTGACCGAAAATTTCAGCCAAATCCGTCAAGCCGTTTGACCTGTGCGCGACGAACAAAATTTGGCGCACGAACGAACAGACGAACGAACAGACAAAGCGCCGATCGAGTTGTATGGAAAGATTCGCTATCGCTCATCTAATCACGTAAGTGTAGTAGTGACAAAGAATGTGACCTGTCCGTCATACGTTATGTATATATGTCAACTGTCATACAATCATGACACAGTGGTTGTCAACTGTCCGTCACACGTTATGTATATATGTCAACTGTCATACAATCATGACACAGTGGTTGTCAACTGTCCGTCACACGTTATGTATATATGTCAACTGTCATACAATCATGACACAGTGGTTGTCAACTGTCCGTCACACGTTATGTATATATGTCAACTGTCATACAATCATGACACAGTGGTTGTCAACTGTCCGTCACACGTTATGTATATATGTCAACTGTCATACAATCATGACACAGTGGTTGTCAACTGTCAGTCACACGTTATGTATATATGTCAACTGTCATACAATCATGACACAGTGGTTGTCAACTGTCCGTCACACGTTATGTATATATGTCAACTGTCATACAATCATGCCACAGTGGTTGTCAACTGTCCGTCATACGTTATGTATATATGTCAACTGTCATACAATCATGACACAGTGGTTGTCAACTGTCCGTCATACGTTATGTATATATGTCAACTGTCATACAATCATGACACAGTGATTGCCAACTGCCCGTCACACGTTGTGTATGTCAACTGTCATACAATTATGACACAGTGACTGCAACTGTTTTCGTTACACATCATGTCACCCTTGACACTTGACAGTCAACTAACTGAGCTGTCAGCCGATCAAGCTAGCTACTCCTCCTGTACGCATACATCACAAAGTGCCAAGACGAAGGTTTTTGCTTCCAAGTTGCACTTTCTCGGAATGTCAACTTCGTTAAAATCTAAAAAAAAATGTATTTTACTCGCCTGAAAGATAAGACAATTTGCGGATATTTGATCACAGAGTTTTTAAGGGTTGGGGAAAACAATTGAAAACGGCGTGACTGTGCATTGTTGGCTGAAAACATGGTAGCATAATGTTTGAAAAGCGTAATTCGAACATAAGATTTGAATTCAAACTAAAAATATAAAACGTGCGATTATAAAGTCCGACAACAAAGGTTACAAGCATATTATCGACCAATGGACAGTGTAAGTGACCGATAGTACAGATCAACCGGTGGGAAGGTATTGCTCATCATTTGGGCAATCATCGAGACGAGACCCCCCCCCTCTTCCCCCCTCCCCCTACGTGACGTAAGATTAGGGTATACATTGAGGAACGACGTTACCATGCATGCACTAGGATGTACAAGTCGAGGGGACGCGCACGCGTATACGGTGTAATATAAGGGTATCGTATACTTATGATCAACAAGTGTCAAATTTGAATCTAGAGGCGACTCTAGATTGCCATATAAATACATGCAGACAGACGAGAACTTATAAAAAAAAAAAAAGGAAAGAGTACAGGTTGCTAGAGTTGTAGTTCTACCCGAACACAGAGTTTGAAAGTAAGATACATTTTTAAACGTGTTCAAAACTAAAGTTGTCGTTTCCTGTTGTTATGGGTCAATCAATGCATTCGTTACGTACAAACGTGTAAAAGAGCAACATTTTTTAGAATAGCGTATGCTATACCGATTGATACTTTACTATTACTTTTATTGCAATTAAGGTCAGTGTAGGGCACAATGCCCTCTTTAGCCTGATGAGGGATGATTGATGAATGATAATGAGGAAGAGAGGAGGGGAAGCCTGGTACCGGCACGTAGCCTACTCCTGTCGACAAGTACCAAGGAGACCATCGGCTTTACGTCCCATCCGAAAGGACGGTGTAACTTTTGACCAGTCATATAGGTTCCTCCACAAACCGATTGATAAGATGTTTTACAGGTAAACCTAGTATCTGTCAATACAAAAAAAACTCAAATTGTAATTACTAACTCTTGGCCTACCTCCCCGACGTCATAGAAACAAGAGAAAGCGCAATTTGACACAAGTTCAAGATTCGTTCACTTCGTTTGTATATTAAAGACAAAGGCGAACAAGCGAGTGTGCGCTCGACTTCCACACTAAAGCGGGTTTATGTTCTGTAAGTTACTAATGCTGGACGGTTTGTGGGCGTCAACGTTCAAGCTGCCTCGACTGGGACTCGAGCCCGGGTCGTCCGGGTCTATACTCTTGACTTGCGCTCCATCTATATAACGCTTCTTGCTTCACGATCTAACAAGCCCAGGAAGGGGGGAAACGGGGTTGATTGTCGTGCACAAAAATCACAAAACAAATAAAATTTCAATTGCCGAGAGCAGTGTAGACCAGATGATCTGGGTTCGAATCCCACTTGGGGTACAACTTTTGTGTTCACGTCATGTGTATTCCCAACCGGGTATTGGGCTTTAAACGGTCTTTAACAATACAATAACGGGATTAGCCCAGTCGGGGCAAATGTGTTTTACATACACGTATTATGTTTCCACCCATTATTATTTCCCTGGATTAAAATTCATACTCGACCCCTATACCTAGGGGCGCCCATTGTTGCTATGGATTTGTTTCGTTAATGGGAAATAACAATGGACACAACTGTTACCTTGGTAACAATGGGCGCCTCTAGGTGTAGGGGTCGACTATGAATTCCAATAGATTTTAGGCCGGTTATTTTTGGTTTTCGTCGCCTCTTACGACTGACAGAGTCGGCCTGGGCCAACTTCTACCCCGGCCCAGACGGGGGCCGTATATACGTATCCCAGTGGAGGAGTAGTTACGCTTTGCAAGAGCAAAGTTGCAGGGTAGACATACAAGACGTCCGGCCTAACAGAACCTGTTCGTCTCTCTGTCTCCACCACCACCAAGTGTGCAACCACCGAGCTAGCTTCCGTCAGCAGACGATCACTCGCCGCACGTCTTGCAAGACAAACCTAGTAATAGGTTCCTCGAATAATTATTCTCTTCCACATTATTGAGCCTCTGCCAAGATCCGAACAACAGAACGAATTCTACACGAGTACGAAAAACAATATTACGGGATGGTCAACTCACAGGGAAACACGTTAGCAGGCCCTGGGTTCGTGTCCCGGGCCAGGCACGCTAGGCCAGCAGCAACATGGCGGTAACAAGGCCCTGGGTTCGTGTCCCGGGCCAGGCACGCTAGGCCAGCAGCAACATGGCGGGAGACAAGGCCCTGGGTTCGTGTCCCGGGCCAGGCACGCTAGGCCAGCAGCAACATGGCGGGAGACAAGGCCCTGGGTTCGTGTCCCGGGCCAGGCACACTAGGCCAGCAGCAACATGGCGGGAGACAAGGCCCTGGGTTCGTGTCCCGGGCCAGGCACGCTAGGCCAGCAGCAACATGGCGGGAGACAAGGCCCTGGTTCGTGTCCCGGGCCAGGCACGCTAGGCTAGCAGCAACATGGCGGGAGACAAGGCCCTGGGTTCGTGTCCCGGGCCAGGCACGCTAGGCTAGCAGCAACATGGCGGGAGACAAGGCCCTGGGTTCGTGTCCCGGGCCAGGCACGCTAGGCCAGCAGCAACATGGCGGGAGACAAGGCCCTGGGTTCGTGTCCCGGGCCAGGCACGCTAGGCTAGCAGCAACATGGCGGGAGACAAGGCCCTGGGTTCGTGTCCCGGGCCAGGCACGCTAGGCTAGCAGCAACATGGCGGGAGACAAGGCCCTGGGTTCGTGTCCCGGGCCAGGCACGCTAGGCTAGCAGCAACATGGCGGGAGACAAGGCCCTGGGTTCGTGTCCCGGGCCAGTCACGCTAGGCTAGCAGCAACATGGCGGGAGACAAGGCCCTGGGTTCGTGTCCCGGGCCAGGCACGCTAGGCTAGCAGCAACATGGCGGGACAGACAGACAGACAGGCCGGCAGACATACAGACAGACAGGCAGACAGACAGACAGACAGACAGACAGGCAGACAGACAGACAAGACAGACAGACAGACAGACAGACAGACAGACAGACAGACAGACAGGCAGGCAGACAGACAGGCAGACAGACAGACAGGCAGACAGACAGACAGACAGACAGACAGACACACAGGCTCGGCGTAGGTGGAGCGTGGTGCTGTGCTCGTGAGGAACCGTATGAGACGAGAGAGCCATGAGGCCGCGCCGGTGCACCTGACCTTCCAACGAGCAGCGCTGTTGCCAAACCTCCTCCCAACAGGTACACTAACACATGTATCTACCGGCGAGCGTCCACGTGGACCGGAGCCCAAGACAATCAATAGCAGCACTGGCCCACGTGGCCCGAGAGCGTCTCACCTGTAATAGGGGCTGCCGAAGGGCGAACAGTAGAAGGGGTCGTTGTGCACATGGGGCGGCATCCCCGGCATCATCTGACACATGGCGGGGTGGTGCGGCGGCGGCGGCGGCCCCTGGTTCAAGTGCATGCCGGGGGGCGGTGGCCCCACCTCCGGCCCACCGCCCCCGCTGTTGCTGTTGCTGCTGCGACTCCGTACAGGCATCGGACCGCCGACCAACGACTTCCACGAGTGATGATGTGCCGCCGCCGCCGCCGGTAGACCACCGCCGCCACCGCCTCCGCCGCCCCCGAGGAAAGAGTGGTGAAGCGGCTCCAGGGCTCACGTCACGGCACAGACACGTGGCGCGTACAACTCCGCAGAGCATCAGAGTACACTTTGATACCCCCGGCGCGGTGGCGGCGAGGGGGCGGGGGACATGGCCGCACGTGTACGCCGCGGACCAACTGTCAAGCTACTCACTCACACGCACACGCACACGCACACTGTTCACCGTGTTGAATCACCGCCGTACTCCTTCACCGGTTGCAGACATTGCCACTCGAGCACACTTGGCAAACGTTCATGGTAAAACTGAATTTTATATGAACCGCTGCTTTGGCAAGTATTGTACTTTTGAAATGTCACGCGGCCAAACGCGTACGTCAGCGGCGACAGCATGGGTTGCGCGTCGACGGGGGGGAGGCGGGAGGGGGGAGGGGGGCGCGAGTCACTATCACTGTCTTATCACCGGGTAGATTACAAGAGTCGTCGCCGATACCGATGTCACTAGATAACATCAGTGACCGACCACGTTACTCACTACGTTCATCCGCGGATCATAATAGTGTTGGTACCACTGACCAATAGTCGAGAGAGCAACTTTCAACTAGTCTCGCGTCACGGGCCGCAACTAACATTCCATTGGCCGGCCCACTTCGCGTCACGTGACGCGAACGGAGCGACGACGAGCGCTCGCACGACAAAAAACCACCGGCGGAGATGTAAAAAGCCGTGGAAAACGGATTCCGCACGGCTTGTTTACACTTGTCAACGGCTATTTAAAACTGTTGTGTATACTCGAGACAGACGATCGACTGTCATCGTATTGGGTTTATTAGACGCTCACGCACGCACGCACTTGGCAAGTGACGACGACCTGTGTGTGTGTACGCATCGCGCAGCCTTACGCGTCCGTGCACGGGACACAATCGATTTGATTCCTGTAGCCTACATTCGCGCTTCATCTGACACATTTTAACTTCATCACATATAGAATATTTATATTTACAAGACAATTTATATATAGTTTGAAATTAACTTTGAATTTGAAAAATTATTTACAATGACAATTTTTTTGTTTTTGTTTAGAACACATCACCATAATAAACATGTATTTAAATCATTAAATTTTGTAATATCTCGCAACTACGGAGATGGGTTTAAGAGTTAATACAGAAAATTGTGTACTTTAATTTTTGTTGTATAAACTTCAGCGAAACTTTGTCATTGTACGGATCAAAATCGTGCTGATGTCAAACTTTGCTGACGTGCACCGCACGCGGCCAACATTTCGCTCGACGGGTTTACAAAGAAGAAAATACAAATCAAGAAATGGGAATGCGCTAGATATTAAACCAGACTATATATAAAGAACACGAGGGGCCCAAAAGGTCGCAGGTCCAGGGGCCCCACAACGGGGGCCCGAACTTCAAAGAGTGTAATTGATGCATTACAAGGTTTCATGTTATCAAAAAAGTAAATTTCGTCTACCGTTTGTTTGGTGGTGGCAGAGTATTTTTAGTTTGGCAACAATTCGCACTCGCTCACGGCGGAGGACGGGTCTTGCAGTGGCGGACAGGACAGGACGAGCGTATTGGCCGTCACCGTGCACGTTGCGTGGGGTGTCTGGGGTGACGGGATAGGTCCCCGGTCGGAGCCAGAGGTTTTAAATCGCACGCGACTCCTGTTTTCGAGCAAACAAACACGGAGAGCGTTTCTCGGTGCTCCAACAAAGCACGTGGGCGAGAATTTCGGCGGCGCTACTGCAGTCAGAACCCCCTTGCCCCCCCCCCCCCGCAACCCCTTCAACCCCTTGCCCAAGTATGTATTCTACCTCCCAATGTCATTGACAGATACAAAAATCAGGTAGAAGTATAATCAAAACTCCAAATAAATTTCGTAATATTTAATATGTTGCATCCGGACTGCCTATTTCTCCTCTGGGCGTCGTGTTTACAATTAATCATAGACCAGTTTGACCAATAAAACTCGTGTCATTAACACATGCGATGTCCTCCCCGCATTCATCACCGGCATCAGGTTATGTTTATAATAAATAACTGGTATATACAGTGTGTGTGTGTACTCCATCACAAGATGCGACTATACAGTAATTTTGTCACGTGACCGATTTCAAGTCACGAATTTCAAACAGGAATATACGGACGGACTGTTTTGTTTTTAGGGACACCTTTTTCATCGCACCGAGTCTTTCGTCGTTCCATCTCTCAAACATGCATATTGCGAGTCACACTTAATATTTCGCTAATGAAGAGATGAGATGAGATGAGATGAGATGAGATGAAATGAGATGAGGTTCGACGACGTGAAACGCTGTCACTACATGACTGGGTAGATCGCAGCGTTACGACGAGTGGTATCGTAGCGATATTGATCACAACAGTGCGGCGGACCCGGCGCGAGGCTAGATCAGCTGACCCAGGCAACACTGCAGCGCCGTGAGGCCGCACGTACACTGTATCAAGCCGCTAAGCTACGTCACTCACACACGCGGGACCAGGGTTCGAGTCCCGCCGGTACGCTGGGCATAACACGTACACAGTATCAAGCCGCTAAGCTACGTCACACACACACGGGGGTCCAGGGTTCGAGTCCCGCCGGTATGCTCGACATAACACGTACACAGTATCAAGCAGGCCCGCCCGCTAAGCTACGTCATACACACACGGGGGTCCAGGGTTCGAGTCCCGCCGGTATGCTCGACATAAAACGTACACAGTATCAAGCAGGCCGGCCCACACACACACGGGGGTCCAGGGTTCGAGTCCCGGCCTAGTAAGGCTTTCAGTGACTCGTTGGTCATCCTGGTTCCAATGCAGAAGGTCCAGGGTTCGATTACCGGTTCGGGCTTGGGATTTGTAACTTCGGAACTTGACTTGAATCTATCAGTATGACTGATGATTATGTAAACGGTCACATTGGAGCCGTCATAGCAACAAAGCACATGTTAAATGGTGTAAACGTTCCCCAATGAAGATCATTTCTTGCAATTTCTTGTAACTGAATGGGTCAACTAAAAAGAACGCTCAACTGACGTAACAGCCAAAGTACAACAATGGAATAAATGAATTGAACTGGTGAACAAACAATAAGCTGTCAAAGTAATATCTTTGCAAAATAAAGAGGAGAAACAATTAGTTGTAACGATAGTAACTGCTCGCCAGTTAAAAATTATGTTCAGTAATGGACAGCAACTATCTGAAAGTTTGAAAACGTTCTGAACGTTTGTTTTTTCCAACTTCAGAACTTTATATTTTTTGACAGCTTCCCTCATTTGTTTCATTGTTGTGTTTTGATGTTGTGCGTACCCTTAACTACTAATTTATTTATTTCATTAGTTTTCAAGGGACGGCTCTTCCCGCTGAAAAAAAAAATTGCCAAACAAATAATCTACCCAGGTCAAGCGGTACCGCGGGGAGGGGAGGGGGGGGGGGACGTTCACCAAGTTGAGGGAACTTTGTTCCAGATTGATAAAAAAAAAAAAAACAGGGATGAAACTATGTACAGCAAATTTATACATTCATTGAATGTAGAACGCACATTTACGAACCTTTCAAAACAATGTCTACACATATTCTTTTAACTGTAAATTATTAACGACGTTACGTGTAATACTGGCACTGTTTTAGCTAAACAATTCATATACCAGTTGTAGGACAGAGGGTAATAAAACTACTTTATTTTTAAATATTTTAATCAGAAGTTGTCTACTCTACTGCAAACGTGTTCGTCGAATAAACCAATGCCAGGCGCGTATTATTAATACATGTAATTATAAAATAATATGCATATAATCTGCCGAGTAATTGTTTTCTATGTGTATAAGCACGCCGACATATATGTAGTTTATTTTATTTTATTTTATAGCCGGTTACGGCTGCTCATAGGATTGAATCCCAGGTAAGTAAGGAAGTAAGTAAGTAAGTAAGTAAGTAAGTAAGTAAGTAAGTAAGTAAGTAAGTAAGTAAGTAAGTAAGTAAGTAAGTAAGTAAGTAAGTAAGTAAATAAGTAAGTTACTTAGTAAGTAAGTAATAAGTAAGTTAGTAAACAAGTAAGTAAGTAATAAGTAAGTTAGTAAGTAAATAAGTAAATAAGTAAGTTACTAAGTAAGTAGGTAGGTAAGTAAGTAAGTAAGTAAGTAAGTAAGTAAGTAAGTAAGTAGGTAAGTAAGTATAGGTCTATTTCATCCCCAACCATCTAATCGTCTCTAATAGCCTACAAATACAATCGTGTTTTATTGTGTACAAAGATGGAAAACAACAGTCGTCAAAATGTAAGTTGTTTATTACACGCTGGAGCTTATATAAACATACCTACACTAAATATAAATGAAACCATGGCCGGGATCTAATTTTAGCGCAAGTTTCACGGCTATAGAACAAAACATTGATTTTGATGTCGAAATAAACTTCCTTGTACGTAGTAGCTGTACATATATATAAACATAAACACGACTGCTGCGCACATAGATGAACCACCATGTTTGCAAAACTGCGAGCACAAGTTTTGACCGACACACAAATAGTGCAAGACTCGACTCTACAGCAATACTGCACACGCGCTGGACATGGTATAACCGTTCAGCTTATATACTGGCCACGCCGTAAGAAGCCAGGGCCTGGATTCACAAAGATGCGTAACTCTAAGTTGTCCTAAGTTAGGCAAATCCTAGCTAGATAAATCAAGATAAATTATGCCTAGGAATTAATACACATTCACAAATCAAATAT